>CM067514.1:13908280-14180780 GCA_034509495.1 Acestrorhynchus altus | reverse complement strand
TATTTGGGATTTTTCCATGTGACAATGAAATCAAAGAACACATTAACTGAAAAATGTGGGTAATGTGACATTTCACTGTTCACTCAATGACTCTGGAATTGCTGTTCATACATGTGACTCATGAAACCTGTACATTTCATTGGTGAAGTAAAGACAAGTTCCTTATACTCTCGGCAGCCTCTTAGACCATGTCACAGGTGACAGATACGGTGTTATGATGCTCAAGAGATGACCCTGCACTCCTTTTCCTTTTTTTTTAAATGGGACAGTGGTGGTTATGTAAGCAGACAGCAGTGAGCACAGGATAATCCACCCTTATTGCCTTGCAGCAAAGGCACAGAGACAGATGTGTGGAGTTGGAGTGGTGTCAAATATATGGCTTAGTTAGCTCCTTTACATCCCGCGGCCAGTCCATGAGCTGGAAAAAGGAGCAGGGTGCCCTTGTACTGGGCCATCCCATAAAGCCCCTCTCCTCCTTTTGATTCCAGGACCCTTCTTACATCCTCTGTAGAAGCAGCTGCACATTTCCTTTTCACAGCTTCCCTCCTGAATCCGTTTCTTCAGGTCTTCCACGACTGGTGGGAATTTTCTCAGGCACTCGGCGGCTTAAAATTTAATGAGAGTTTTACTTCATAGTTCACCCCCCCCCTCTCTCTCTTTCTCTCTCTCTCTCTTTCTCTCTCTCTCTCTCCAGCTTTATATTAATGTGTTATCCTTGCTGAGAGACAGCAAACATACAGAAGAAAAAATATCTGGAAAGTACTGTCTGTGAGGTTTATTAAACTTTTTTTGGCTAAATCTGTTGAGCACAGAGGTTCCTCAGTGGACCTGGCTTGTACATATGGTTCTAGAATAAAGAAGAAAATTTCAATGCTTAAGTAGTTGGTCTGCGGGTTCACATTTAAGTGGTCTTCAGCTCATTCACATCCATTAAAACGTTCTTTAGAGAAAGGGTCTGAATATCATACACTTTGAATGAAAGGATTCTGCAAAGAGTTCTTTACTTATAATTAATCATTTCTGATAGGATGTAGAAACATTTTTTAAATATTCTTTAAAGAACCAAATATTGGAGGGTTTTAATTTAAGTGTTTCTGTTTAAGTAAGGAATATGAGGACTTCACAGTAGTGTTGGAGTGTTATTTAGAGCCATGTAAATTTTGAAGCATTCAAATGGATTTTTCCTAATCATAGTGAATGTATGTGAATTAGTGAATGTATACATAATACATAAAGTGAAGTATTTCAAGCTTTTATTGTTTTACTCTTGATCAGTGTTGCTCATGAAAATCAGAAATCCAGAATATCAAAATATTACATTATTAGAATAGATAATTTGTTATTTTATGGTAAATAATAAAATAACTCACATTCCTACTGTTTGAATAATGTAGTAGGAGAGAGTAACAGGGATGACCACAGCCTTGAGAGGATTGTCAAGATAAGTCAACTGAAGAACTTGGGAGATCTTCACAAAGAGTGGGCTGAGGCTGGTGTCAGTGCATGAAGAGCCACCACTCACAGTTGGGTAGAGTAAAGAGGCTACAATTGAGCATTCCGAATATATCAAGCCTCTCCTGAACCATTGATGCCAAAAGCATCTTACCTGGGCTAACAAGAAGAAAAAAGTTCTCTTTTCAAGCCCTCTTTTGTATTTCATTTTATTTCTGTGATGGCTTGTCTACCAAGTCATCTGTTGTTGCTGGGCCACCTTGCTTTATGAAGTCCAGAGACACCACAGCATCTAACAGGAGACTTTAGAGCACTTCATTTATGGAGGACAAGCTTTATAGAGGTGCTGAGTTCCTTTTCCATCATTCTAAAACATCTATCATACATTATGTTCAAAAAATGGAGATTATGTTATACTGAATAAAAAAACTTGAAATATTCCACTTAATGTGTAATTAATATAAAATATAATAGTTTACTGTTTTGAGCTGATTTATGAATAAGAAATTGTCTGTTAACAGGGTGTTGGAGTATAATATGTGTAATATTTTTCTCACTAAGGAACCCTTGATTCTTCTCCAGTTTGTTTATCCTCCAGATCCTGTAACCTTCACAATACTTTTCGTCTTTCACTTTCTGTTGGCACAGTGAGACTGCAGACCTGAGAACAGTTTTTGGCATAACAGTTTCATTAGCCTCAGTAATATAAAACTGGAGGATCTGACTGCAGTTGTTCAGCTCTGCCAGGCTTGATAAACATGCTCCACAGTTTTTCTATATAGATGAGTTTAAAGCATTTAAAGGACCCACAATACTAGTGTCTACTTATAATTTAGTTGTGTATCAAAAAAACATAATTCAGCCCACAACCTTTTGCCCACCTGTTTGTGTCAAGCTGAATTTTTGTTTCTGTGCGAGATATGTGAATGGCTATTTCTGATTGGATAATTCAAAATCCATTCCAGACCTTTGATCTTTTGGAAGGCTGCAGTGCAGTAGTGTATCTTTGTATGTATCTGTTTAATGCTCAAAGTATATCTATCTTTGTGTGCATTCAGGGTAGAAATTAAAACAAACAAACAAAAAAAACTTTAAGCTGAATATTTGACTGTTTAAGAGGACTTTACGCAGCATTTCTTCTATTATGTGCAGTGCTCAAAATATCAGATTGTCTGTCTGGATGCATTTCAGGAAGGTTAAAGCAGCATTTCTTTATGCTATTTCTCGTACATCAACTAATGACACTGAGTGATGGGAGGGGAAGGGCCCATTTATCTCGGACTCCCAGCCATGACTGGTTAAGATGTGTCATCGCCAAGGATTGAACCAACACTTAGACAGAAGCACCAAATCCCTGTTCTTGACAAGCTAGAGTAAATGTGTTTTCTCCAATACAAGCTCTTTAAAACAGTAAAACAAAGTATTATGACTTGTAGACAGTTTAATTCCTGTAGATTAAATCCACCAGCAAAAGAATCTTAGCATTCAGCATGGAGGACTGATCTGATAGGCCTACTCCATTTCTCATTACTTCAACAGTCAGCCCCAGACCGGCTTTAAAAATGCCTCATTGGTTGAATATGAGCAGAATGAGCCGCAGTTTGGTATTCCAGTCTCACTCTGACAGACTCCCCTGGAGTTACACCCAGCAATCATTTTAACAGGGTTCGTGATAAAAATTGGAGCGACACTAGATAAGGCCTTGTACTGACGTGCTGGCCAGAAGAAGAGGGACAGAACAGTCTAGCTGGAGCTTTAGCTGGAGCTATAGGCCTGCAAAAATATATTGTTTGTTTATCACAATATAATGGTCTTTATGATTGTGATATTACCACTGCTTGCATTTGACCCAGCAACACTTTAATGGTTTATTGTTCTTCATATTTTTCAAAATAAAAGTAATGTAAAAATAAAGTTTGCTCCCTAACCTGCCATGGAATCTAAGCCATGAAAGCAACCATTTTTTCAAATCTATGTTGCGATGTCACAAATGCCAACACATTTGTATTTATCCACTTATACATCCTGGAGCATTTATCCATAAAGTGTTTCAGCCTAGACTGCTTTTGAATGAGGCACAATTCAGGGCAAATTATTAACAAAGGTCTCATGTCATTCACATCTCAAAAAATGTGTATGTTGTTAAAAAATTTGTGATCACATTCTTATTCATAAAGGTAAGACACAGCAACAAAAACAGCCTGTTTAATTATAAAGAAAGGAAGTGAGGTTGACAAATGGTCATTTAATAATGGATTATAGCTGGTTCTGGTGCATAAATGTGTAGACCTATGGAAAAATGAAATTCCTGACATCTTTATTCCCCTTACATATAACTGCTCATTCAATTATGTGTGGATTATGCTTAAAGAATGTTTAAATACTAAAAGTTAAAAAGAAACATTAAAAAAATCTCTAATTGGACTGTCAAAATCATATTTTAATTCTTAAAAAACCATTCATTAATCACCTTCAAAATAATATTAATGAATGGTAAACAGTAGTGATAGTTCTTTTAGCTGGTTGTTGATGGAGTTCTGAGCAACACTAGACCTGGCAAACCTGTAATTCGTTTTGTTTAAAACTGCAGCAAGGTTTGGCAAGCAGTGAAGGAAATGAAGTAAACATGGGCTTAAGAAAGTTTTTGAAAAAAAAAGTGATTCACAGCCGTTATCAACAGAAAACGGTTCATCTTCAGCAACATCATGCATCTAAAATGTCTCGCTCTGTCCAGACCAACACAGCATAAAGTAAGTTGACATTATGACAGTAAAACATTTCTACCACAGTAAAACCAAGTTGCTACCTTCTACTTCACTACTGCACTTTGCTATTGAGTCAAGAAAGGATAAGTGTGGTTTCTGTCCCTATGATCTATAGAGGCCTGTGCTATTTAATCATTAAGTCTCTAGATGCTGTTCCAGACTTCTAACCAAGCTAACTCTGCTCCCTTACCCAGACAAGCAGAAAGAAAGTGCCTAGTAGCGAAAACAGAGCAGACAGACAATGTGTTTGTCACTCCAATGACTGTCTTTCTGAGCATAACCTACCTGCTGTGTGCTGTGAAGCTTGCTCAAATACAGTAAGCAAGGCGTGGAGCCTCAAGAGAAAAGCGCTGAACCAGAAAATGAGACGTGATCGACATGTTCTCAGTCTCTTCTACTGATGTACTCTGGGAGAAAGTGGAGAAACCACTGATTTGAGATCGGTTTTAGGTTTGTCACAGTGAAATCATATCTTAGTCATGTGGAGAATGAGGAACTGCTTTCAAATCTGTTGTTTTACATGTCGTTTTATATAGTATTGAGGCTATCGTTTCTGCATAAAACTGAAGTTTAAAACTGTAAAACAAAGTGTTGGCTTGCAGACAGTTGTTCTAACCATGTGTTCTATGGCTTGTGAACACAGACACAGCGCGACACAATGCTTTAGCACAAGCCACAGCAGCCACTTCCCCTCACAATTGCCCTGGAGCCTGACTATTGACAGACCCAGGCCAATCTCAGTGAGAGGCTTATCTGGGCCGATGTCTTCCTGCCAAGTTGCCACCTAATTTCAGTCTTTTCACCTGGATCAGGTACAGCCAAGAATACATTCAATTACAGGCACATCTTCAGCCAGTGCAATAAGCACTTGGGCTAGCTGTAGCGATTATTGGTTAGTGGATGTACTGAGTTGTATTTAGTTTAGTGAGTTAGACTTAGTGAGTTAGACTTTACACAAATATATAAAACAAATTGCAACATACTTTTGCTTTTGTATCAACAGAAATACACTGACTGTATAAACATTGTCTCAACAATCCAAAATTATTGCAGTTGATGTAAACAAAACAGGAAACATCTATGAGAAGATAGCAAAGGGTTTTCAGGTAGTCATTGCCTCTGTTTGTCCTAATTTAAAAAATGGCAATTACTATTTCCAAGAAAATTATTTGAGAGAACTGCTTGTAGAATTGACAGAAATGCAAAACTCCTATTTGACTGCAAAACACCTTCAAGAAGATCTACGAATTTTAGAAGCTTTGGTGCACTGTTCTACTGTTCAGTGACACCTGTTCAAAAATAGCCAATGGGAGAGTCACAAGAAGAAAACAGGTCACCATAGAAAATTCAGCATCAGAAAGCTGTGACAGAACAATTAAACAAGCATATTTTACAGTTTAAATAGAACAGATAATGAACAGAGACGTGTTTGGAGAAGGATTTCATGAAAAGCGTACCTCTCCAACTGTTAATCACAGAATCAGTTATGATTTTGGCTTGTATTGCAGCCTGTGAATGTATAGTGTATATGTGATATTGTTTCTATACTTGATATCAGCTCCATATGCAATATAGGAGCACTGTGTAGTTCTATAATTACAGACTGTAGTCCATCTGCTTCTCTGCATACTCCTTTCAACTTCATCAATGGTTAAGACCCCACAGGACCACCACAGAGCAGGTATTATTTGGGTGGTGTGTCATTCTTTGCACTGAAATGACACTGACATGGTGGTGGAGTTAAATCTTATTACACACATTGACCAAAAATAACACCAAGAAGGAGTTGTTGGAATCGAATGAAACTTGATGTGTGAAGGTAACAATGATATATTTAAGTCATTACAATGTTAGAGTGAAAGCATACGTTTATTGGGGAAAACTGTACAGTTGAAAGGAGGATCAGGTACCCTGTTGGGCCACTTCTAGCCTGGATACAAGATGAGACCTGGTTGGGCATGGAGGCATGCAGGTTCTGTATGGCATCCAAAGGCACATCTGCCCACAGATGTTGCAGCGGGGCCTGTACACCCTACACACTTATAGGTTGCCAAAACTATTGCCCCAGCTGGTCCCATAAATGTTTCATTGGTCATAAATGTGGCAACCAGGCAATCTGGTGGAGACATTCCAGGGAAACCCTTGCTCTGTGTGGGTGAGCATTATCCTTCTGCAAAAATGCAAGTTGGAAGCCTTGCCTTGCGAGACAACACATGTAGCCATATAATGCCTTGCACATATCCCAGAGCTGTTAGTGTCCCTCATTTCACTACTAGGGGTGACTGTCATATGTGATGGCTTCTCAAAGTCTGTCAACTGTGCAAAATGTCTTTGAGTGTGTTGTGAAGGCATGTCTAGCAGTCAGTGATCTTTTGCCAGGAGGTACACTACCCAAAAGTTGTAAGAGCCTTTTTATAGTGCAGTGGAAAAAGCACAATTATGCCCTTCTATGCTAATCACACCATTTATATATCTGCCTGCCAATCCAACATATCGATCTGGGCTCATTATCATTTTAATCAGTGTGTACATTTTCAATACATCAGCAATATACAAGTGCTTAATCACTATACTAATAATGTGTATATTTACATATACATAGCATCAGATTCAAAACCTTCATGCTAGCCTACAAAGCCAAAAATGGACCAGCCCCTCCATACTTGATGGCAATGGTCAAAACTCAGTCTGTACCAAGAGCACTTTGAGCATCAAGTACAGCTTGGCGTGACCTACCATCTCTCAAGTTGCAAGGAAGACAAGCATCCAGACTCTTCTCTGTCCTGGCACCAAAATCGTGGAACGATCTCCAGGGGGTCTAAACCGCTGAGTCACTCGCTGTTTTCAAACACAGACTGAAGACCCATCTCTTTCAAGAGTATTTAAATGTTATTTTTAGATGTTTTATTTAATATCTCATGACTGTTAACATCTCTTTCATCTGTGATCATGATGATTCATCTATTCTTATTATTTAATTAAATTAGTTTTCAAGTGTGCTGGAACCTCCCATAATGTAATCCATGGCTCATATCTGTCTGAATGCTTGACATCTGCTTTGGCAAAATCTGAAATATGTGTGAAAATGACAAAACATGTCTTTCTGCTACGTGCCTGCCCATGTTATTTTCTGGCCCTGCAGGAAGAGGGCCGCCACGACCTGATAAAGGTCAGGTTGAATAGCTGCGAGGGTGGTAATGAACGTAAGATGCTCATGCAGCAGGTGTTTTTCTATTGTAGCGCAGACTAGAATGAAAGAGAGTGGCTTAGCAGCGGGTTCTGCGGGGTCAGACTGGGGGAACGCCTGCTGGTGGCCATGTCAGTCTTGAATCACAGCTACGTACCTCTCTAATCCTTATGACTTTTCACAAGGGGTGTTAATCCCTATTGAGGAAAGACTTAAAATGTTGTGCAGAAGGGTCAGGTTTAGCTACATTACATCTCTGTGCAAATCAGGCTGATACCAGAAGGTTAGATGGTTGTACATTTCTGTTTGAATGTGTCAAGATGTGAGTAATAGTAGGACTGGATTGGCATGAACATTTTGTGGCTGATACTAATACACAAAAATAATGATAACTGATAATATTGTTTGCTATTTTGTCACAAAAAAAACATTCCTTGAAGATGTTTTTTTCAGGATATATAAGCCAATAAAAAAGAATTGAAATAGAATATAAATATAAATTGAGTTACACTAAAAGTTGTCTGTAATATGAGGTTTTTGCATGACAGTGATGTTGCTACTTTATTTTTAGATGTTTTATTCAGTATCTGGGAAAAAAAAGTCTTTAAACAAAGTCTTTTTATTATATCCTTATTATTTATTTATACCTGCTTGGGTCACTGACTGGTGTGTTTCCGCCAGGTACTCTGGTTTCCTCCTGACTCCCAAAAATGTACATAGTAGGTGAAATGGCTATGCTAAATTGCCCCTAGGTGTGTGAGTGTGAGTGAATGGGCATGTGTGGTATCCTTTGGTGAGTGACCTGTCCAGGGGGTATTCCTGACTTATTCCCAATAATTCGGGGTAAAGCTCTGAACAAGAGTGAAGCAGATAATGAATGAATGAATAAATTAAGTAATTTTGTGTAGTTATACTATTTTTTTAATTATTTTCACTAAGATTTGAAAGTAATTGCATCTTAGATATTAAACTTCATTAACCTTTTAATATCCTTAATTATTTGAAGGTTGAAACGTTTGAAGATTCCATGTACACGTGTACTCTAAGTAAATATTAATTATAGTACACATATAAAACATGTTATTACTGACAGTTCTTTGCATATTTTAAATAAATTATATAACAGTTCTTTATATTTTATACTCAAAATTTATACTTTGAGTAAAATCTTTTTTACATTGGCTTCTACTGAGACTAATTTTACTGTAATACATTAATAAAGGATGGCACATATATAGTGTGTGTGTGTGTGTGTGTGTGTGTGTGTGTGTGTGTGTGTGTGTGTGTGTGTGTGTGTGTGTGTGTGTGTGTGTGTGTTAAAACCTTCTCGTATCTGTAACACTATCACAATCTCAAGCGATTGTGTTTAAAAGGTTTCAGTTGAATATTTTTTAATGTGGATATTAAAAATTGTGAATGATTAAGGAGCATTACGACTGTGCATCAGTTGACACTGCTCCTCTGAATAGAGGGTAGGCATTGTAGAGACACAAAAACCAGGTTAATTGTAACGTGCCACCTTTGCTTCCCCTTCAGGGCGCCTCGTCCAGCCTGGTGGTCAAGTTTGCTGACACGGACAAGGAGCGCACCATCCGGCGCATGCAGCAGATGGTGGGCCAGTTCGGCATCTTTAACCCGGCCATCGCCCTGCCTTTCAGTACCTACAGCAGCTACGCACATGCGGTGAGTGCCCTAATCCCTCCTGACCAGTGCCCAGCGCTGAGCTCATCACCAGCCCACGCTCCAACTGCCCACTCACTCGCTAACATTCCCCTGTGTCTGCTCTACTCACGACCAGCCAGGGATGACGCAGAGTATTTTGCAGGAAAGAGGGCTCCATGTATTTTTAGCCTGCATGAAGATGCTAAGATCCCACAGATAAAAAGAAGGACCAGATCAGAGGCAGTTTTACACACACAAATGAGAATGTCAGTGTAAGATGTACATAATTGTTCAAAAGTTTGGAATTGTTATTTTCAAGTGATATGTCCCTCAAAATAAAGGGGTCAATGAGATTGTAGAATCATTACGATCATGTCAATCCAGTCACCATAACTGATTATGTCATGCTATAGTCAAGCTGCATGCTGATTAATCAGCACTCAAACACACACCAAGTGGAAGATGGAGAGAGCTTAGAACAAAAATATGTATCCAAAAAGTTACATTACTTTAATTTAAAAAGATTACTGGACAACTTTGGGCAATAAAACTAGCCCCAACCCGTCATGCGCTCTTATTTGCTTGTATTTTAACAGCTCAACCCAAAATGCAGTGTTAACTGGTGAACCAAGGACTGGCAACACTCACACAAGTGAGACACACACTGTCTGATCTAAACTCCTTCATGCTATATTTACCATTTATGGCACGTTTTTTTTATTTATTGTTTTATTTATGATTGTATTGAAATATTGCCTACATCTGCAGACATATTCTGTCTAGTCTGTGGTCTTTCTCTGTGGTTTATGGATTTTTATGGACGTAAACAGAAAGAATTATTAATACAAACTGATTCTGAACATTTTTGAACAGTTATGTATGTATTCTACACTTGCAGTTTGTACATGTGGACATTAAAATATGAACTTATTTGCACCGAATTATAATAACCTAGACCTTGCGACATAAACCCAGTGACCATCACCCTCATTTCCATTTCAGAGGCTCACACAAGGCAGTGGTAGATACACAACCGGACAGTCCTACAGTAATTACCAAGCCAGCTCTATGTAGGAGAAAAAGAAAGAAAAATAAATAAATAATAAAAGTGCTCTCATTACAATTCATGAAATGCAGGCTGTCCGTGGGAAATGTAGGAAATGCAAATGTCCTGGAGCGGCAGGCAGGCGGGCAGGCAGGGCAGCCATTGTGGCTCCTACAGGTAGGCAGTGACTTTTATGTGGTGTGTCAGAGATGCGTACGGTGTGCAAGTCTCCAGCTCTGACACTGTCTTCAAGCCTCAATGTTCCAGACAGAACCTCTGCCCACACAGCCTGCACATACTGCCAAGAGGTAGTACACACATGTCCTGCCAGGGTCTGACAGAGAAATGTGAGGGTCTTTGTACAAAATTACATAAAACATGTTAATTGTAATGAGGAACATGAGCATCAATCATCATTCTTTATTGCAATGCACCTCATGGACCTGTGCCTCATTCGTTCACTAACAGCAAGCTGAAGATTCTCCTCAAGAAGATGCTATTAGAACTAAATAGAATTAGTTTAGATGTGACACATTGCAGTGGTAGTTGTTACAGACTTTAAAGTGAATTTTGTTTTCTCAGCAAACTGCATTTGCAAACAGCAGCTTGATAAATGGCAATATGTAAATTTTAATTTCAGTCTGTTTTATTTTAACCTCAGATATTATTTTGGTTTGCTCTAGATTGTTGAAGTGAGTGGTATCACCAATAGTGAGATCTTTCTGAGGCGTGCATGGGAGTCTGGGAAGCGATTTAAAAAGATCTTAAAACAAATCATTTACAACGACAACAAAAAAGAATTAGGTTTAAAACAATTGCCAACATTTCCAGGGCAGGCCATCCTAGCAGGTTTAGCCCAAGAGCAGATTGTAAGATGTGTAAAGAAGTCTTTCCAATTTAGACAATCTTAAGATGCCATCACAGGACCTACAGCTTGCTCTTGCCACAATTAATCTGAAAGAGCTGCATCTACCATCAGAAAGACACCAAACAAGTTTCATGGGAGGTGTGCAAGGAGCTGGTACGTCATGTCAGTTGTTGCTTTACTGGTGAAAAAGTGAAGCAGTGTTTAATGTTAAATGGTTGTGAAAAGGTTAACAAAACATTTATAAATCAATGTTGTGTTTGAAAATGATGAGCTATAAAATTGACAATTTCATGGACAACTTAATTGATGAATGAATACATCGAAACAACACTGCAATATCAATGTTGATTCACTTTTCAGCAATAAATGTTCAACCGTGAATAAACTGAAAAACATCAGGGCAAGAATATACTTTGCCAGAGAACACCTAGACAAATGAATCCAAAGCTGAATTATTTGGGCACAGAACAGAAGACGTTTGGCAACAAAAACAAAAACAAAAACAAAAAACAAAAAACAAAAACATAAAAACACAACATTTTAGCACAACAACCTCATATCATCTGTGAAGCATGGGGGAGGAAATGCCATGGTTTGGGCTGCTTTGCTGCAGGAGGGCCTGGAGAGCTCTCCATCTAGAAACCACTATGAAATCAAATGTGCACAAATGGTTGTCAAAGTTCTATATAGAAATGTTGCTTTTAATAAAGAACCACATATGTGAGGCTGTAAAACAAAAAAATGTGTAAATGTTATGCTGAACTGTTCCATTAGTCTGCCTTTTTGCAGTTGGGTAATCGTATTGTTTATCACAATCCCAGTCCACTGTCTGAATTAGACCGTATCAGTAAGCCTTCTGCTACTGTTGCACAGGCTCATCAGAATAAAGCAGCATTCCATCCTGCTCCAAAACTGAACAACATGTATTGAGTAGCCTTAATATAGCACCAACAGTGTATCAGTGAGACATACAGATACAGATATGTGCGGCTGCTGTGCTCTCAGAATCGCACATTGAGGATGAGCAAATTAGGAAGCTCCTTCACAAACACAGCTGTGCAGAGGATTAGTGGGCTGAGTTGACAGCCAGCAAATTGGATTTTAGTCAGAGCTGAGGAGGGGGGCTGCAAAAACAAATTGGAGGGGCAACGGGCAACAGCCCTGACAATACGGTGCTAAAAATATGGGGCTTTTATTTATTTATTTACTTATTTTTCCCTGAAAGGTGCACCTTACTTCTCTACCTGGCAGTCAGCTTATGATCCTGTGACACAAGGATACACAGAGATATGTCCCAAATATCAAATGTGTCTTGGAACGTTGTCAGGAAGGCATGATGAAAGAGAGAAGCGTTAATTTGCTTTTAGGCACCCTGCTGTATATCTTTTAAAAGCCTTTCTCCTCTCACCTCTTTACTGTCTCTTGTGTTTGATCTCATGCCTCTTCTATAAGCAGCCATCTTTGGCTGCAGCTTTTTTTAGGGTACGGGAATAAAAGCTGGCACGTTGGGAAGAGATGGCAGGGTGCTGAAAGATGCCTATTTCAGTTGACAGCAATTGTGAGAGGCGACGCATTAGATTCATATGACACACAAATTACTTAAAAGCACTTTAATACTCTGCAAGACCAGGTACAAATGGAGGGGGAGTGTTTGTTTTGGTATTTTGGGAAGGGGGACAAGGCCATGTTCTCCTGCTGACCAACATCGCCCCCTGTTGGTGCTGTTTCAAGCATCATCAATCATATAACCAAACAAGTTCCATTTACAGGTTAATTAGAATCAGAATTAGCATCAGTTTCATAGGCCCTAACATTGAACCCCGTGGGACACCATATATAATAAAAATAATAAATTATGTAATAAAGAATTCACAGCAGTTTCTGCATTAGGATTAATATCTTCAAGTTATTCATTATTTTTAATTTAATTGAAATAAGGTTATGCAATAGAGTTTTTGCTTCTACAGTGCAACAGAAAAATGCTACATTATATATTAATATATATAAATACTATATTATATATCACAGATTATGAATGATACTCATCTTCAAACAACAGAAGAAGCAAACAAATTAAGGGTGTTTTGCATCTTAAAAATATTGACACTGGCCCACAATTCCCATATTGAAGCATCCCTTCCTGTAACCCATAATATTAAATTTACAGTGTATTTTCACTTCAAATGCAATTTTCAACCATGTTACATGTTTGCAGCACCATTACTTTTAACACCTTGTAGATTTGTAGTGACTATATGGCATATACTTGTACACACAGATGACACCTCTGGTGTAGAGCTGCTACATCTAAAGATGTTCAGCACTCAGCTCAGTGTGTGAAAGCAGCTCCAGACAATCAGCAAGGCTGTGGACCTTAATAGTCAGGGTATGCGCATGTAGCTTACTCCATTTCCTCCTCTATAAATATCTCTCAACCCATCCCTCGCTTTTCTGTTGCACCTGGATCGGACTGCCTCAGAGGGGTCACATGTGATTCAGGCAGAGGTATGGGAGCCACGCGCCGTGGCTGGCCGGATAATTGCCGTGTGATAAAGAGGTGATTGCCTGCTGGCACCAGGGGAAAATAATGCCATCAGCCCAGCAATAAAAAAACAGATGCCTGACACTGAAGAATACCGTCGCCGGGGCAACTTCTTCCTGCAACCTCACCCAACATTTTTTCCTCTTTCCTTCTGGAGGAAGGAAAGGTTATGACCCTGATGATGAAGACTCAGTTGAAGACAATTCGATCCCTTTTCCCTGGGAACAGACAGTAACTTGCTCTTCAAGAAGTCTAACAAAGTAGAAGAATGGGATTTGGGATGTATGAGTGAGATTCGGATGAAGGCGGAGAAATTGCTTGGGAGGTTTTGAATAGTCTTGTTGGAGCAGTGAGTCGATAGACCTTTGTTTTCTCTCTCTACCTCCTCTTCTTTCCCTTTTCCTCTCCCAAGAACGAATCGATGTTGCTCACTTCCCCCCAACATAATTACATGCTTGAGCCTCCAATTTGCTGTGTTTTAATTCCTAAAGAGCAGAACGGAACGCCACGTTGTTATCTGAGGCAATCTGGTGGCTGCCATGAAAAGGGACATTAGCCAAGCTGTGCATGGTGAGAAATTAGAAATGTGGAAGCCTTCAGCTTTGCTCTGCACTCAGCCCAAGGCCTGTCCCTCCAGCTTTTAAAAAAGCATTAGCAAACTGGCACCCGGCTGGCTTCAGTCAGCTTAACTCGGCAAGCCCTATTCAGCTTGCAGGCCCAGGCCATAAGATGGGCACAATAGGTCCTGATTACTGTGACACTGAAATTTTAAAGGCCAAGAGACAGACACAAACAGAGGCAGAGAGAGAGACAGAAGATAAGACCATCTCATCTTTGCCAGAGCCTAAACTTGTTAAATGCATCAACTTGCCCTTAAACTATACAACCTGTCATGGCCCTCAGATGCCCCTTTGCCCACTGTGAGTTTTTCTTTCTCATGTCATTAGGCTTTTGTTTAGCTCCCTCTTGTTCATTTTTCCTCTCTTTACCTAAAAAGCTCAATTCATCTTCTTTGCCCGCAAAATGGATGATCCTCATTGGTCACGTTGATAGAATTATGCAAATGACAGGAGGAGTTAATAGATCGCGCGGGCGAGGCAGGGGAGCTTATGGATGAGGTGCCAGTGGCTGGCGTTTTGTGGCGGGACAGCCGCTTTCAGCCTACCTGACAGGGGCATTGAGGGAAAATAATTGGCTTTTCCCATCCAGGGACTCCATGCAAATACAGCATGGAGCACAGCACCGTGCACCTCGCAATATTGTCATTAACATCCAGCTAGCGAGGAGGAGAGGATGCTGGATTATGGCCGGCTGAAGTGGCAGGCTGGGTATTTGTGTCAGTTGTTTCTCAACGGGGCACTAAACTAATAATAGGACACAATGGTAGTCGTCCATTTGACCACCTACACCTTAACATTTCTACCCAGATGGAGCTCATTACCAACTATTTGTCCATGTCCTAAATACATTCATTGATATCAGTTATGACAACACCTCCTGCTCTCCTTGAAATGCACCATGGCATGATCTCTACATCACTGCACATTCTGACTACATCATGAACAAACACAGGGCTTTAATGTAAAAACAGTGCTTTGTATAGAAGATGATTGAATAAAGTCATAGCATTTTTTTGTGTAGCTAAGGTAAACTGTCCAGTCTAGGCCAAGTTAATTCAGCAGTGAAAAGCACTGCATATGTAGCTCATACTGTCGATCTCAGGAAAGGTTTCAGTTCTGCTCACTAATCATGTTTGATTTTGAGATGCAATACTATGTCTGTACATTTCAGTCCAATATTAAAGTAAGATTCAACAAGGTGCTCCAGTCTCTCTATATTATGATATATATATATATATATATATACACGAACTGGCATTTTGTTTAATACTATTTTTAAACATCAGTTAAGGAAACACTGGACAAAACACCAGTGGACCGACCGGTTTGCTCTTAATGGTCCTCTTCTGATCAGGGAATCCAGGAGCCAAGTTGCCAATGTCCTAAACCAAAGCTAATGCAGTTACTTAGTGCACAAAGAACAAACTAACACATTCTGCAAACTAATAACTCATAGACTGTGCACTTAAATACCACAAGATAAATAAAAAGTGAGCATCCTACCCTGATAGCAAGAAGATGCCTGGAAGTCCAGCATTTTCTGAGTGATCAAACCACACATTCATTTTCCTCTCAGAGTCCAATTTATGTCTTTATCTGTTGTAAATTAGTTCATCATTTTCATCTCAGTATCAGCTACACAATGAAGGGGTGGGGTGGGGGGGTATATTGAGCTTGTTTTCCTCACAGCTGTTTGTGTCTTACTGTATTTTCCTAAATAAACGTCACTGGGTGCTGACCTTATCAAGCCAGCCGGCCAGTATATACTTGCTATCTGTGTAGCCTTAAACTAAACTGCTAACCACTAGCTAATTACAAACTAATCAACTAATGGCAAAGTCTAACTCCTGAGCTGAGGTGTTAAACACAGTAGCTTCAGAAAAGGTTCAAGCTGCGTTCCCTAATAGCAAGAGGACAGCAGACCACTGTTGAGGGCGAAGCTGATGGTTCACTGCTAATTTTCGATGCTAATTTTCCTGTCAAATCCTTTCAAACCCTTTTTGAGGAGATTCAAATCTGTTTAGATCTTATACACAGGGGAATAATATGTGTGGTCCAAGAGTGTCAGAAACAGTGTCAAACGATCGGCAGACAGTTAAAAGTATTGTTCAGTGTGTGTGTGTGTGTGTGTATTGAATCAAGTCTTTCTCAAATGATAGATTATGGTTTGTTGTGTTGTTGTACTCCTGCTAAAAAGGTTCTGGATGCTATTCTTGACCAGGACTGGTGCAGAGTTAAAGAGAAATGACAAAGGCGGCTTCCAGTCAACACCATTAGGAAACCATTACCCTGAAATTTGAAATGGAAAGAGTACAATCCAGTACTTAGGCTGTGAACTCTCAGGTCGCTTTAGGACTACAAGAATATGCATGTCAATTCCTCCATTAGAAAGAGCAGGCCTGACAGCTACTGAAACATTTCTAGAGGCTCATGACAGCTCCCTGACTAGGAAGATGGACGCTTTCACTAAACATAGGTTGACACATTTTTCTCTCTTTTTCCGCTCCACTTTCTCCTCAACTCTGCCGAGCACTACCCATCCATCACTTGCCCATATAGGCTGCTCCCTTCTAGTAACTTCTCCTTCTCTTTTTTTGCTCTCTTCCTCTCTTTGGCAGCTGATGCAGCAGCAGGCGGCCCTCATGGCTGCCAGTCATGGAGGCTACCTGACGCCCAGTGTGGCCTTCCCTACCACCCAAATCCACCAGATGGGGGCGCTCAACATCAACAGTCTCCCACCCACCCCCATGACCCCGGTGTCGGGTGAGTTTCATCAGACACTGGGTGAGCAACTTTGCTTCATTTCTTCTGTTGTGGGAAAACTCATTGTGGGTCTGCATGCATTTAATAAAAACACCTACCTTGCACCTCTACTCACAATTACAGACTGTGGCTTGTTGGTTGTCATGTGCATTTTGTCAGCCGCCCTCAATACAGCTAGAAGTTGCTCCTTGTATTGAAACGGACTGTAAATCTAAGATGGCTTATACATATTGTGCATGATCAGATGGGCTAGGCTTAAATGTACACTAAAGGTAGGTTTTAAAGAAGTGAATGTTGACTGGAAAAAAGGATTGGCTTCACCTCCATTCCTGGAGAACTCATACTGGTTCATGCTTTCTGTGTTCTGGACTAGAGTTGCAATTATTGGTTGGCCAAGTTGATTCGTTATGGAAATAATGCTGTCATATGCGATGCAGTCAGGCTGAATTCAGTTGACGAGTTTGCTTAAATCTTGTGGTCATGCTTTTGAATTTGGCCATGAATTTGATCATTTGTAGTTTTCTGGCAGATTGCAGTAAAGTACAGGTATCATTGGTGAGGCTATTTTAATACTATCTAGACAGATTTTTTGAAGACTGTGAACACTGGAGTTCATTTTAAAGCATGAGTAAACTGATAAATCAGTGTGCTTATCGGTTATTAATCCCAGTGTTCCTATGCTCTGCTGAAGCATGAGTAGACTGAAAACACAGGGTGCTGACTGGTAATGTATTTCTGTGCTACTGAGCTTTTTTTAAGGACTTATTGAACAGTATCCTCAGTATGAGACATGTTTACTAGTGATAAACTTTTCCTTGGTACTAGATTCGAGTGTGTTCATTGTGTGTTGCATGTACACGTTTTTGATTGCACATCACATAGGTTCTTACTTTATTTTCAGATTTCACTAAGATGAATGTATGTGTCTCTGAGTTAGTAGTTCTGCCAGTGTGATGGTGAAAGCAGCATTGTGGGAAACAGTAGGAATTAAGTAAAACAGCAGTGCTGTCCCTTGTGCTTTATCAATATGTATTCTAAATGTATTCGGAATACATTACTTTTTAATGTATTGTAATAGAGTATGTTACTGAATACATTGAGGGCCATGTACTCAGTATTCAGTCACCATTGCGTGTTCTGGAAGTATTCAACCAAACTCAAGGCAGAGCAAAGTGAGACAACACTTTTGATTAGTTTGATTAGTTGCAAATCTGAACAAAACATGTTTGTGTGCGTTCTTTCAGCCTAATTCTACAAACAAATGAAAAGAATCAGCGGGTTAACAGTTTTGCATTTCTCTGACATTTCAAAGAGACCATTGAAAGG
The DNA here is from genome assembly GCA_034509495.1 of Acestrorhynchus altus. Lineage (NCBI taxonomy): Eukaryota > Metazoa > Chordata > Actinopteri > Characiformes > Acestrorhynchidae > Acestrorhynchus > Acestrorhynchus altus. The sequence goes on along the minus strand of CM067514.1, from coordinate 14,162,550 downwards.
AGCCTGGAAATAACTGTCCTGGGACTTTCCTATAGACCCAGACTCTGTAGGTCACTAGTGCTTCTAAATTTCGTATAAACCACAGCCATTACTTGAAACGTAAGCGATAGATGTAGAAATAACTGATAAGCCTGACCTTGAATATGAAAGACTTGGAGTTCTGTATGGCTGCGTCTGTTCTGCACTTCAAATGTCCCCATTATGTGATGTAAAAGAGAGGAAATCCGATGGGAACTTTAATGTGTACCTTGTCACATTTGCTGATTCCACAATTTTCCACAAGCAGAGCTCCTTTGTCAACATATGTGCATTAAGAGTTCACCAACATTGAGGAAAAAGAAAAAAGTCTGTGTTGTTAGTTTAAATGAACACCGAACAGCTTTTGGTACCCAATTAAACAATGGACTGATTTAATGCTATTTCATGTAGGAATAAGTAGTGAAAATAAGGACAAATGCAGAGGCTTTAAAATAGCTGCCTCAGTCAGGTCAGTCAGGGGTTTGAATGCAATGTGACATCTTTTACAAGTCACCATTTACAAACAGGCAAGTCGGCCAATTAAATGTGACACACAAGGCTGTTAGCCTCTTTTCTCTCTTGAAGGCTGAATGCATTCATGCGTGACGTTAAATGTAGATATTGTGCCTTTCTTAAAATTACATACCAGCCAGACACTGCAATTTGTCATGAATCTCATCAGGACACAAGCAATGCCGGACATTTGTCTACAGCTAGAATAGCCAGTTGGAAAACAGAAATCAAGAACAGACTGTTGTGTAGATGTTTCTATTTTGCATCAAGTTCATCTATATCTCCATCAATTCAGCAAGCCAAACCGCATTAAATAAAAATTGTCAAGATGTAAGTTGTATTTTCTATGAGTCAAATGAGGATTTTAAAACATGCAATTCATATATTTATTTATTTATTTATTTCACCCAATTTGCTAGCCTTACTTTGTAGCCTTTTTAGCTCACTTCCATATGTAATATGTACATGTAAATGTAATGTCAATTTCATGAGTAAATGTAATGAGTAAAGGCTGTAAACTCCGTTTGGAGGTTTAGGAATGGGCTTGTTTTTATGGGTGCTTTACATATGTGGGCTTCTGGAAGAGGTGTTTGTGGTTCATGGTTTATGAAATGAATGATTAATTGTACTAGACAAGATACAGTTTTGCATTTTATGGCACGTTTACAGAGCAAATTTACTAATTACTGACAATCTGTGGACACTGTTTCCTTGTGGGTGTGGCTAACTTTATTTTTTACTCTTGTTTCATTCTTTTGCTTCATATTTTGGGTTTGATATTTTTGATATTATGTGTTGCTCTGCTATGGACTGGCACTATGTCCAGGGGGTATTCCTGCTTTGTGCCCAGTGTTTCAGGTAGGATCTGGATGCACTGCAATCCTGACCAGACTAAGTGATTAAAAAGATTAAATGGAAAAAAGAAAGAAAAACATGCTTTAATTAAATTTCCAAGCAAAAGTAGGTGAAAAGCTTAATAATTTTACAAAACAGTTTACAAATACTGCAAATAAGAGATAATATAAATAAAAAGTGTACCATTCAGATCACATGTTATATTGCTGATAGCATTTCTTTTGTTTGTTGCTCTCTTAACCATTTGATTCTCTTTCTGAAATATTAGCTTGCTGGGTGTAAGACAACTGTGGTCTTCTGTTTGAATTTTCTCCTTTCTGACTGGGATCAATGTCATATTAATATGCCGCTCGGCTGCCGGGGTGAATAGGCCTTTCTTACGCTGACTTAATTGAAAGAGACTGGTGCTGCTGTGCCGTCCTGCTGTGGCCAGGAGAAGTGCTGAAATATGCGCTCCATTCTCCACGCTCCTGTGTGTGCTCCACTCTGCTGATTGCCTTCTATTATTGAACCTATTGGAATCCGTTGCATTATTAATCCTGGGCGAGATAGTGTTGAAAATATTCCAAGGACTACAATAAATAAGATATTCATTTTTTCACATTCATTCATTTGCATCCTGCTGGCGGCACTTCTGATTTATTCAACATGTCTGCCACACACAATCACAACCACGCACGTGCACGCATACACACACACACACACACACAGTACTGTAAAATCTGAACATATGGAGGACAATGTAGCTCAAATCAGCATTAAGAGCACTTGATGTTGATAGAATTGTTGAGCTTCTGTAACCTGGATATTCGTTTTGTTTTGGTGCAAAAGAAAAGTTTGCTCCTTATCCCTGACTTATAAAGATTCTGAAGGAATCACAGCATAGTTTTTTCAGACGGAAAGATATAAGAGCAGCATGTGAAGCAGAAGTAGCTGCTGTACATTCTGAAAATCTTCTGAATCTATCTGAGCTGTAGTTTAGATGTAATGTGGATCTTTTACAGTTTCAAAATAAGAAAAAAGAAAAAAATGCCTGAAGCAAATGTTTTGAAATCCTGCATGGTCAGTATGTAAACTTGAAGAGCCTTGAAAAGTCTTTCTATTTTTATTTGGATGATTTACATCATTTGTTCTTGGAAAATGATGCCACACCGTTGGTCTTTTTTGCTGCACTGCTTTGTTTAGGTCTGTCTGCAGATATTTATTGATCCTTATGTTAGAGGACTGTGAGGGCCATGGCAAAACCTTTATGCTACTTTACGGTGGTCCATTGTGGATTTTGAAGTGTGGTTAGGATCATTATCCAATTTGCAGTTGTGTGGGATGTTTAAACTTGCTCTAAATAGTATTGAATTCATTCTTCTCTCTGACACTGAAATGTTCCACCAGACACTAGCTGCAACACATGATTCATGCATTCCCATGTTTGAGAATTGGAGAAGTGTTCTTTCTATGAAATTCTGCACAATATTTTCTCCAAACATATCTTACGTTTTTTTAGTTTTCAATTGCATTAGACTTGTAAAGATGTCTCTTTGAAAACATCTGATGCAGGTGCTGAAAGTCTTTTCTGCTGATTGTTCTTCCATCATATTTGATTTGTCTTTTAAACAATCTTAGAAAAAAAAAGAAATCAGTTATTTTTATTTTTATTAGAGTGCTAGACAGCTGTTAAGAGGAGCCTATGACTGCTGATTGTTTGATCAGATTCAAGACAGTGTCACTCATAACCAGTTCTGGTGCCCAATTGTGCTGTTCCAGACTGCCAGTCCAAATTTTTTGGCAGATCTAGATTGTATCCAGATTGATATTTGTTAGTCTAGACACCACAAAACCACTTGAAAACCATGTTTTGGGAATTGAGTCCAAACCACATTTGAAGGTGGTTTTAAATATGATTGAATCAGATTTGTACAGATGCATCTCAGTCTGGACATTCTAGCTGCTAAAGTTGGATTTCATAATGTATTGAACATGACTTGCAATGCAACAAAGAATGACCATATCAAATCCAGAATTACAGAAATGTGGGAATCCACAGCAAGCCATGAAATATGTTCGATGCCCAGAAACGCAATTCAAATCTGATCAGTTGCAAATAGCAGTGTGCAAAGTTATCTCAATGGCCTCATTGGTTGGAGTCTGAACAGATCCTTAGTGGATTCCCTGCTTCCACTCAGTGTGCAGAGAAGGGGGTGCTTGGACCAGGTTTGAGAGTATTTGAAAAGAATTTGTAATGTGTACCACCTGCCCTTTTCTAATGATGACTGTGAACAAACAATAGTCTTAACAAGTCATTGGTAACCATTATCTGTGAGCATAAATCTCTTGGGTTGCCAAAATATTTGAACAGTACTGCTTTCTTTTTTCACTTTAAAATTGAACAAAACCAAAATAATAATAATAATAATAATAATAATAATAATAATAATAATAATAGAAGATTACAATAATGTTTATTCTTAAACTGTAGTTCTTCTTCTACTGACTTAGCTATTCACATTATCAATTTTGACTACCATTGCTCAAATATTTGCATGCCACTGTACTGTCGTTTCTATTGTCATCTCATTTTTACATTTACTTACAGTTCAAAAAATTCAAAAAATCCAAATTGAAAAGGCAGAACATCTGCACCATTCTCAAAATACTACTTAACATTTAGCAGCTCAAAGTTAAAACACTGGTCAAACCGCTGTAATGCACGGCTTATCGTGTCTTATTGCTATATGACAGTGCATTCATTATGTCAGAGTGTTTCACAGAAGACCTTGTGACCTCTCTGTGTTTCTGCAGCAAGTAGACTTTTTGACCCACCTCATCACCTACATGCTTTCCAACATGAGCATCAATCCGTTGCGGATATGTGTGTGCACATGTAACAGCAGTGTTTAAGAGCCTGGAAGAAAGGTTAAGGGGGCTTTTGGAAAACAATGGCACGTCTGCTCCATCAACAGATGTAAAGCACTTAAGCTTGATGGTGCATACGCTCTCTGCCAGATGGCACTCCCTATTAGAGCATGTATCCGTACCATGATGCATGGTGATGTGCGTTGTATTTATTTTTTGGAGTAATACTCAGCAGGTGCAAGCCACTAAGCTACAAAGAAATCACGGGGAACGGGAAGTGGAGAGGCCCAAATGAGTTAGAACTGGATGTGTGTGTGTGTGTGTGTGTGTGTGTGTGTGTGTGTGTGTGTGTGTGTGTGTGTGTGTGTGTGTGTGTGTGTGTGTGGAAGAAGGTGGGGGTTGTTGTGTGATTTGTCTCTTTCGGATCTTCAGCCCTCACATTGTTTTGATGGTTTGATGGAATCTGAGGGGGAACCTATCCTGAAGCCTATGCAGGATGAAAGGCATCGAAATCCAGCGTATGCAAAGTATTGTGTTTAAAGCAACATCTGAGTTAATGAGGTGTCTGACACACTATTTGTGACCTGGCGGAGAGGATCGGATCATTTCTGTTCTGATGATGGGGACAGTGAGGTTCACCTTGACTTTTTTTGTGCAGGTGTGAAGTGCTTTAAACTGATTGAATTGGCACTGCAGAACATTCTCTGCAGTAAGGGAACACAAAAAGATCACAGTTTGTAGAACACAGTTATAAGAACAAGGTAGAATAGCACAATTTGAAGAGTACAGTTAGAAGAGCACGGTTAGAAAAGCACAGTTGGAACAAGAGAATGTGAGGAAAGGATTTTGGTGGCGCTCGTCTCAGCCTCAGACATACTGTTTGGTTTGTTCCTGCTTGTTGAAGTGAGTGGTATCTTCATGACAAGATCTAATGAGCTCTCTGGGGCTGTGTACATCTCTGGATGGATGTAGATGAATATGACTTAGGGAGGGGATTTTTAAAAATCAATCTGTGACCACTAACATGCTACATAAGGAAGAACTGATTTACTGTGTACTGTGTTCTTCTCTTGCATGAATGTTGTTTTCATAGTGCTTTAAGTTCTGATTTGTCACCCATGCAGGTTGAGTAGATGGGGCTCTAGGCAACATCAGCTATGTGCATCAAACTCATCCAGCTCTATCACGTTCCTGTTCCCATTCTCCTAGAAGAGCAATTTTCCCAAACAGTAGCTTCCATAACCTTAGATTTTGCTGGGAACGTGAGTGAGTCATGCTGTCTGCACTCTAAAGCGGTGGTGATTAAGAGGCTGCATTATCTCTCTGCACTCCAACCATGTGGTGGGCTTCTGCCAGGTCGTCAGATCTCCCCAAACACCCACATTCTTCTGGGCTTCCAAAAGAACACCTCATGTCACCACCTAATTCATCAGTGTTACACATAGTAGGCCAAATAATCACTGGGTATTTAGATATACCCAGTGAAATATCCGAAGATACCCAAAAGAAGCTCAGAAGGTGTCTGATACTGAAATTCACTCAGATTAACACTAGTGACATGTTCATGGTTATCATTGCTAGCACAGCTAGATGTCTGTCACTGAAGATGATGTTTGTGGCTTAGATGAAGTCAATTATTCAGATAAATGTCTGTCACAAAAATGACTTCTGCCATGTGACGTCTGTCACACGGTATTGTACTGTTTAAACATTTTTAAAATAGTGTAGTATTTTGCCAATAATATTAATTACAATGCATCGGGAAAGTATTCACAGCACATGACTGACCACATTTTGTTGTTATAGCCTTATTCCAAAATGGAGTCAATTAATTTTGTCCCTCAAAATTCTAGGCACAATACCCCACAATGACAAAGTGAGAAAAGTTTGTTTGAAATATTAAAAAAAATAAAAAATACAACATTATAACCTAAAAACCTATTCACAGCCTTTGCTCAATACTTAATTGAAGCACCTTTGGCAGTAATTACTGCACACCTGTTTTTAGGAAGCTTCTCCCATTCTTCTTTGCAGAACCTCTCAAGTTCTAAGGATTGGATGGGGAGCATCAGTGCACAGCCATTTATAGAAATATCCAGAGATTTGCAATTGGGTTCAATTCTGGACTCTGGCTGGGCCACTCAAGGACATTCACAGAGTTGTCCCAAAGCCACTCCTTTGTTATGTGGCCTGTGTGCTTAGGGTCATTGTCCTGTTGGAAGATAAACCTTTGTCCCAATCTGAGGTCTATCTGCTCTGGAGCAGGTTACCCCTTCTAGTCTCCCAGTTCCTGCTGCAGAAAAACATCCCCACAGCATGATTCTGCCACCACCATGCTTCACTGTAGGAATGGTAGTGGCTAGGTGATGAGCAGTGCCTGGTTTGCTCTGAGACATGACGCTTGGCACTGAGGCCAAAGAGTTCCATCCTTGTTTCATCAGACCAGATCATTTTGTTTCTCATGGTTTGAGAGTCCTTTAGGTGTTTTTTTTGGCAAACTCCAGACAAAATGTCATGTGCCTTTTACTGAGAAATTGTCCTTCTGGAAAATTCCCCTCTCTCCAAAGAACAACATTGGAGCACTCTCAGAGTGACCATTAGGTTCTTGGTGACCTCCATGACTAAGGCCCCTTCTACCATGATCACTCAGTTTGACCCAGTGGCAAGTTCAAGGAAGAGTCCTGGTGTCTCCAAACTCCTTCCATTTAAAGATGATGGACCTTCAATGTACCCTTCCCCAATTCTGTGTCTCAGTACAATTCTGTCTGGGGTCTACAGACAATTCCTTAGACTCCATGGCTTTGGTTGTCTCTGACATGCACTGTCTACTATGGGATCTTATATAAACAGGTGTGTGCCTTTACAAATCATGTCCAATCAACCGAATATATTACAGGTGTACACCAATCAAGCTCTAAAAAAATCTGAAGGATGATCAGTGAAAACAAGATGCACCTGAGCTCAATTTTGTGTGTCAACAAACAAGCTTTTCTCACCTTGTCATTGTGGGGTATTGTGTGTAGACCTTTGAGGGGAAAAAAATAATTGAATCCGAACAATGTGTGCAAAAATTCAAGCGTTGTGAACACTTTCCGGATGCACTGTATATGAAATAGAAAAGAATTACATGTTTAGAATTATTCAAATGTAACCTTTCACAGATGTTGTCTGTTCAATGAATATTCTGCTACAATGTCTTCATGGCTACCATGCATTTAGGGTTGCAAAATTCTCATAAATATTTCTAGTATTGTTTTGTAATTGCCTGTCTATCTGGCCTTTGTGGAACACCTCAATGTTTGGTTTTCAGTTGGGTACTTAGCTCAGTGTGAGAGAGTTTTATTCATTCGTGTACAAATGCAATGGTAATACTGTATTACTGTGCATTTATAAGGCAATATATGTGCACAGAACACATCTCAGCTTAGACCTGGCTGCTTTTCAAGGTTTCAGCTGTGTTATACGGCTCAGGTGGTATTAGGAAACAAATTGTGTTGGGATGGTTTAAGTGGGATAGGCTGCTTAGGATGGACCAGCTCTCTATCCCAGGCCACAGTCGATCCTGTAAAGACTTCTCTATAGGGTCCTCAGCTGTGGTAGAAGATTGAGAGCAAGGCTGAAGTACGCCTGAGGGCTTGCGTGACGGACAGTCTCTGCGTGTCAGTCGCTTTGGCATTGGTGGGTGCATATTGAAGTGATCCTATGGGAGTTTTTTTTTCCCTCAGCTTTCTCTTCTGCAGTAGCACTGACAGATAAGCTCTCAGAGGCCTGCCATCACACACGGTCACTCTTCCACTGTGTAGTCCATTTGAAGAAGATCAGGTTCACTGTCGTTCTCTGAAATACTCATAAGAAATCTGTGTTGTAAATGTTTTTTTTATGTTGCATTTTTTTTATCAACATAGGAATCTACATGAATAAAATGTTAATCTCTGAGCTATGTAGGCTCACTAAGTGGCCAGTTAATAGTTTGAGATGGCATTTTGTAAATAGCATTAATAATTCATAAATACTTGTACCATTTGGCAAATATTGAAATGAAACGTGATACGAATAAGAATAGGCCGATATTCAATGTTAAAATCATCCCAGCAATGAAATTCAAGGGACAATACTGAAAAAACACTTTTCATATAAAACATTTCACATAAACTCAGATGAGAAAAGTATCCCAAATGATTCTTGCAACTGGGATGCTTGTAGTTTTCTGACCTCTTATTTGGCTTCATATTTATTTGGCTATATATGTATCACTCATTGTAACACGCCATGGATTATCACAGGATACCATTAGAAATCTCTACAATTCCATACAGAGTGAGAGAGACTAACACGACTTCTGTTTGTGTATTTCAATAAATATTGCCCATATTTGTCTAAATGTTTAATAATGTATTGTTTCCAGTAACCTTCATCTTCCTTCCCAATAGTATTGCAACCCCACACTTCGTTCTGGGTGCAACTATTTGCACAACTAATAATTTGTACTTTTTGTAATAAAATGTACTTCTAGAAGCTTTCTGACTGACTTTTTCTTATTTGCTCTGAAAGCTAGCATGCATGACAGTCATCTGATATTGCTGGTTCTACTGTCTGTTTTACTGTATGTGTAGAAAACTGTTATGCTTTGTCATGTGTTAGACATGTGATGCTCTTGCTCCAGCAGGTCTGAGCTCGCCACCTGCAAACATCACATCTTCAGCCGTCCCTAGCATTGTCACTCCTATCGTCAACGGCTTCACTGGTATCCCTCACCAACCGAATGGTCATCCAGCAGTGGAGGCTGTCTACACCAACGGCATGCCACCTTATTCTACTCAAAGCCCCACCGCTGCCGACACACTCCAACAAGCCTTCACTGGAGTGCAACAATACACAGGTATTTTTTGACTGTATAAACAAATTATATTGTCACTTTTGTGCAAAAGCCTTCTATCCATTATTTCTGATTTACTTTTTTTGTCATATTCTGAACCTCGCAGTTCTTTAGGTCTTAACATTTCATGATGAATCGACCAGTAGAAAATATTTTACATTGACTTATATACATAGATTTCTCCTTTAAAGTTGCCATGATAGTGACTGTGAGAATAAATAGGAGTTCTATAGTCCATTATGAAAAAGGTTAAAGAACAGATGGGACTGCAACTCAATTTGATGAAGACTAAGGTCATGATGAAACAGTCCCATCTTTACCATTGATGGAGAAGATGTGGAGATGTTGGACCTCTTTTGCCTACTCAGTTCAGTTATTAACAATAAAGGATGCAGCACTCTGCAGGACAAGGATGAAGGAGCTTAAAAAGATCTTGAAATGTAAAGATCTTCTCTTTTCAAACAAAGATCAGGATTATCCAGACAATGGTTTCTCTATAGTTTTGTATGGTTGATGCCTTTAGACTTTGGTGTTGATGAAGACTTCTGTGAGTTCCTTGGACTACAAAGAAGATAACCAAATGGATCCTGGACCATATCATGCCTAACCTCTTGCTGGAATCCCAGATGGTCAGGCTGAAGCTCTCTTATTTTGGAAACATTATGAGAAGAACAGATTCATTGGAAAAGATCATCATGCTTGAAAGAGTTAAAGGTAAAAGAGGAAGAGGCCGACCAGCTACAAGATGGATGGATCCAATTCAAGAAATAATGAACCAACTATTCAGTCGCCTGAAGACCCAAACAGAAGACAGGACATTCTGGAGGATCACCATCCATATGGTCACTAGGATTTGGAACAGACATGATGACAATAAATCCTAGCAAACAGCCTTTTATATTCATAGCTTTTTATATCCATAATCAAGAATAACCAGGCAAAGAACAAGTTTAAAAATAAGGGTACTTTGGGTTGTTCTTTATTCAGTAATGGCTGAATGTGTTGGTGCACCATTTCTCGCTGAAAAATATTGCAGTTACACATGTTTTGTGTTTATTATCCCTTGTGTAACACAAAAACAGAGACAAACTCTGAGATAGAATTTCACATAAAACTCATAAAATGGGCCTAACAAAATTATTGGCACGCTCAATTTAATATTTGCACACCATTTGGAAAAAAGAACTGAAATCAATTGCTTCCTATAACCATCAACAAGCTTCTTACACCTCTTAATTGGAATTTTGGACCACGCTTCTTTTGCAAACTTCTCCAGGTCATTTTTGAAGGGTTCCTTCTCCCAACGGCAGTTTTAAGGTATTCAATGGGATTTAGATCCAGACTCATTGCTGGCCACTTCAGAACTCTCCAGCACTTTTTTTCATCCATTTCTGGGTGATTTTTGAAGTACATTTGGGACCCATGACCTAGGACACAAACCCAACTTTCTGACACTGGGCCCTACATTGTTACCCAAAATCCTTTGGTAACCTTCAGATTACATGATACCTTGCAGTCAGGGCAACCAAGCAAAACAACACCAAAATATCTTAGAACATCCACCATACTTGACTGTATGTACTGTACTGTAAGCTCTATTTTGTTCTCATCTTTTCTCAAGACATTTTCCCAGAAGGATTTCAGCTTACTCACGTACATTTTGGCAAACTGCTGTCTAGCTTTTTATGTCTGTGTGTCCGCAGTGGGGCCCTCCTGGGTCTCCTGCCGTAGCATTTCATTTCATTCAAATGTTGGCGGATTGTTTGCACTGACACTGATGCATCCCGTGCCTGCAGGACATCTTGAATTTCTTTGGAACTTGATTGGAGCTGCTTATTCACCATCCAGACTACCTTGCATTGCAACCTTTCATCATTTTTTATCTTCTGTCCATGTCAAGGGAGATTAGCTACAGTGCCATGGGTTGTAAACTTCTTGATTATGTTGCGCACCATGGACAAAGGAACATCAAGATCTCTAGAGATGGACTTGTGACCTTGAGAATGTTGATATATTTCTACAATTTTGGTTCTCACATCCTCAGATAGTTCTCTTCTCTTTCTGGATCTCCTGTGTGTCACACAGACACACAATGAAAAGATTGCATATTCTCTCCTTTTAATCTGTTTTCCGGTGTGATTTTTATATTGTCCACATCTGTTAGTGTCACAGGTGAGTTTTATTGAGCATCATATGCTTGAAACAAAATTATTTACCCACAATACTGAAAAGGTGCCACTAATTTTGTCCAGTCCATTTTTGGATTTTTGTGTGAAATTATGTCAAATTTGCTTTTGTATTCTCTGCTTTTTTGTGTTATTCCAATACACACAAACAAAATAAACTAGTGTATAACATAAATGTCATTTATATTATGTGAAAATCTTGATGAATGTATTTTTCCAATATACAGTATATCCATTATTAAGAAGGTGACAACATATGAGTGGAAACAAATATTTTTATTGTTGTTTTCATTACTTGAGCAACATTGACCTGTAGGTCTTTTCTCTAATGATAAACTGAGACTTCAGTAATGGGATTTTTGACTCTGAGCTAACCTAACCTAAACATGTTGCAAACACCTGCCTTTTGATTCCTGTTCAGTCATATTTGGCTGCATTTGGTAGACAGATGGGTCAGCTAGCTTGCACTGGTTAATGATGCTTGTTTAATGTTTGCACCATTAAAATCATATATGCAGTGACATTTAAAGGTAAGAATCTTACATGTAGCTGCACACAGTAGCCCCCTTTACATCTGTTGTGCTCAAAGATTCTATCAGGAGTTAAGTGTAATTTCAACGTTTCCAAACATTAAGAGTTTGATACATATGATACATATAGAGAAATTGCAATATTATCCAGAGTATGTCATGCATTCTTATGCTTTATGAATGGGAACGATCATGCAGATTTAATCTGGGGCACATCCATGATGCAAACACAGTTTCCACATTGAAATAGACTTTTACCCAGTAACTGAGTGTCGTGTAAGACTTACAAGGGAGCTTTGCTACCACACGGTGGCTGTGACATTCAGGCACAGCAGAGGCAGAACAGGATCAATTAAAATACTGAAAGTATTTCAGAAACAAGTATACGTATTTATACATCAAATAATGTATTTTTTATATTAATAGTTAATATTAATATTTAATATCAGTAAGAAATATATATATATATATATATATATATATATATATGTAAAGCACTAAATATATATATATATATATATATATATACGTATATAAATATGTAAATATATATATATATAGAGAGAGAGAGAGAGAGAGAGAGAGAGAGAGAGAGAGAGTTAGTTCATTTTAATATATATATTATTTATTTATTCATTTATTTTATTAATTTTAAGGTCTGTTTGAGCTACGGTCTGGGTCTGCTCAGCCTGAACCCATAGTCAATGCTGTATAACATGTTTTTCAATTTCTGAGCCTGGCCCAACCGTGCTTTCCTTTGTTTCCTTGGTAGCAATCTATCCGGCAACCACACTGACCCCTATTGGACAAAGCTTGCCACAGCCACCTCAAGTCATTCAGCAGCAACAGCAGAGAGAAGGTGAGGGTGAGAGACTTTTTTTTTAATAGATGCGATTATAAGATGATGAGTTCCACTGACTTTTTAAAGTATGTTGTAGAGAACTGCTGAGAACCTTCCCACTAGGACATCTTTACAGTGGTGGTGAATGCAACTAGGGGTAGTATCATCTACAGTACAAATTAGCTGTTTTATTTATTATCCAGAAAGGCAATGGTAATGAGGATAATTCTTTTTTACATTTAGTCTACTTTACATTGCCATGCATGTACCATTCATATATTAATGACTTCTTAAATATATTTTACTGCAAAACCTTATTATAAAATTAAGGTCATGCAGTGTCTCACTGTATTCATAACCATGTCATGGAGTTATACTCTGTTATATAGATTTAAGAGTACTTCAACACTAGGTTAGTTTGACTATGAGTCAGGCCACCTTAAATTTATAAAGTAGCCTATTATACATATGTTAGCTCTGCCTCTCAGTTTTCTTAACAACGTCTGCAGTTTAGGACTCCCCCATCACACTTCCTATTCTGAAACTCCTGATCATGGCGGTCACTTCACAAGCAGGTTGTTTGTTGTGCCACTCTATACACAACTAACTAGTCGTACATCTAACTGCCTTCTTGGAGGAGGCCCCATGTGATAGAGCTAACTACTTCTAACCAACAAAATCTTATAATACATTAAATCAGTTTCAGCTGCAGTTTATTTACAAATGTTTTAAGAGTCAGCTTGGATTATTAAAATGTGAGTTACAGTATGTGACTAAAATGAGTTGAGTCAATAAACACTGCATTGAGTTATTTTATTAATTTACGCTGGCCTGTCTTTACAATTTTGTCAGTGTAGAATGACTCTCTGAATGACCATGTTTACAGTTTTACATCAATTGCCCTTTACGCCCACATCCTGCTGCAGTAATAAAGCAACACACTGCAAAGAGAGAGCTGGGGAAACAGCAATATCTAGGAGAAGTTAGAAGACCTCTTTAAGTACATTGGAGTCTTTATGGACAAGCCCTGTGTTGAACAACTTTCTATTACCATTTTGAATTTCATGCATCGCCTTCCCCTGGGAGATGTTCCAGCCCGTGTTTAATCCACAGTGTAATGGTATTTCAAGCGTAAACAGTTTGCCGTGGCTAACGGCCTGTGCACACGGACACATTCAGAGTTTTCGGTCTCTTTTAAATTCTGAGCTACGCCCTCCCCTGGGATATATTTCGCTCTGCGTTTTAATCCTTGATCTGATGCTGTTGTTTTGCTGCAGGGCCCGAGGGGTGCAATCTCTTCATCTACCACCTACCGCAGGAGTTCGGTGATAATGAGCTCATGCAGATGTTTCTGCCCTTTGGAACGGTCATCTCCTCCAAGGTGTTCATGGACAGAGCCACCAACCAGAGCAAGTGCTTTGGTGAGTCTTCAGGAGCAAAAAGTTATTTCTGAGATCTGCACAATGTCAGTGTCACAATTACCTGGTGCAATGGGCTGCTTTTACACACACACACACTCACACACACACACACACACAGACACACACACACACACACACACACACACACACACACACACTTATCAGAAATCAATCAAATATTGTTTAAAAAAGAAATGAAAGGATTCCATAACCCTTCAAACAAAGAAATGACATAAAACAAAGTCTCTCAAATGCCAACATATCTGTCAGGTCAGATAACCACTAATTACCCACTAATTAATCTCTTTTTTTCCAAAATAGCATAACTACCTTTTTTTGCTCCAATCAAAGAATGGTCCAGAAAATGGATTTTGGTTAGGTGCAAACATTTCAGAGTGTCTGAACAGTCTGTAATAAAATCAATATTGAATCAGTATCTAATTTCAGATCCAAAATCCTGGATAACACCTTAAATACCTCCATCCAATACCCCTGTAATTTAGGACATAAGACATAGCTATAAGTTAAATTAGCCTCAGCTGCAACACACTTTTCACATGAAGGAGAAACATCTGATGCAATCTTAATTTTTAAACAAAGCAGGTGATGCATAACTTTAAACTGTAGCAAACAGTGATGAACATTCAGTGAGCAAAAGTGAATCTCAGCCAAAGGATCTACCTATATATCATTTGGAATCAAGTCCCAGGCAAATTTAACTGCGTGTATGGAAGAGACACATTGTGCCATGAGCACATCATACAGCCTAGAAATCCTAAGATCCACATCTTTTGTAATTCCCACAGAGTTTCCATGGCATCTGGAGAAAGTCTGTGCTGATCTTGAAGTATGCTTAACATCTAAATATCTAAAAAAAAACATTGGGAACTAAGGAAACCGTACTTGTCCTGCAACTGTTGAAAAGAAGCCAGACAATCTGTGTATAAACAAATCTCCAATGGACTGGATACTCAGATCTGCCCAGGTCTTAATGATTTATCCGGGGTTGATGGGATGACGTATGGGTTATCTGCAATAGGTGTGGTACAGGAGAGCTGTCTCAAATCAAATCTTTGTTTAATTTGTTTCCAAATGCAAATTGTACAGTGTATAATGAGGTCATTATTGTAGCAAGATTTATTTAAAAGTGTAGGAGACAAGAAGTCAGCCCCAATATGAAATAGTTTACAATCCCTCCTTTCTATTTCTAACCAGTTATCAGCCCAGCAGGATCATCTAGCCAAAATTTCATAAACCTAATATTCGCTGCCAAGTAATACACAATAAGATTAGGGCCAAACCCAATCAACCTTACTTTTACAACGATGGGCCATCTTTATCATATGAGGTTTATAGTTCCAAATAAAATCCAACAACAACGTGGAATTGAGTTTCTTGAAGAATAATTTAGGAAGGAATATCAGTAATCTCTGAATAAGATATACCAGTTGTGGAAGAAAAAACATCTTTATTGCATTGACCTTACCAATGAGTGAAAGGCATAGTGTGCACCAAAACTCTAACGTCTTTGCAAACTTGTCCAGCAAGGGGCAAGGAGGCAAGTTCATCTCTAAAAGGGAAGGGAAACTCCCTTGTCACTGAGATACCTAAATAAGAAAATTTTTATAAGATTATCTAAAAATAAAATGAATTAAATTTGTTATATAAAATAAATAAGGACATTCAGTATGGTCAAATGCATTTTCGGCTTCAAGGGATAATACCTTGAAGCCGGTCTTAAGTTACTACCCATGGTGAATAAAATATATTCGCCATGAATCCCTGCCAGGAAGAATCTGAGACTCTTCTGGGTGGATCAAATTCCTGATCACAGTATAAAGTTTGGCATTAATCTTTTGATCTGATTAAAAAAAAAGAAGATAGGTCTATAAGAACTAACCAGTAGATCACTAAATTTCTTTTTTTTTTTTTTTTTTTTTTAAATCATTTCCAAATCCGTCTGGTCCAGGGGATTTAACACGGATGAAATTGTAGTCATAAATTCTTCTTCTGTAATCGCAGCATTTAAACTTTCTCATCTGGAGTTACTGTTGGAAGAGTGCAATTTGCTAAAAAGTCATGCATAACCGTTACCCACATAAGCTGCATGTGACTCATAGGATTAGTTTTGCGAAAGTCTAAAAATATCAAGTTTGTCATCATGTGACAAAAGAGAACCTCCTGAGAGAACCTCATGTGGCGTATCCCCAAATTCAAAAAATCTTTGCTTTATTGACATGAAAGCCTTGCTGAGGTTAATACCTGTAGTTTTCTGTTTAAGAGCTAACAGTTCTTTTAATATTCCAGACGTGGGATTGAGCGAGTCGTCTTTATCTAGGATAAGATTTTGATGTTTTAAATGATTTTTTTTCCCTCATATCAAACTTATTCTGATGGTACAAAATAACACAGCCTCTCAAATAAGCCTTCCCACAGTGTCACAGGGGAAGTATCAGGAGTATCATTAAATTCCAAAAATAATAAGATTTGATATCATAAATAATCATGAAATTTAACATCAAATAAAAACTGCGGGTTCAGTTTCCATCCCACTCTCTGGATGTTAGCAAAATGTAAGTCGAGGGAATGTGATGTGGTATCTCACATCTTGTATAAATAGTAACAGTTTCCCATCTACTAAAAAAAGACAAACCTGGTATAAACATTGTGTACAGGTGAGTGAAAAGAGTATTCTCTCCTCAGGATTTAAACGTGTCCAGATGTCAGTAAGGTTCATATTCTTAATGATGTTCAGACCCCTTATTCAGTGAAGATCTATCCAAATTCTGATCCAGCACAAAGTTAAACATCTCTCCCAATTATGAGATGTGATGTAGAAAGAACAGGAACTAGGCTGCGGACATTCCTGATCAAATTTGTTTCATCCTGATTTGGACTATATATGTTGAGAAAAGTAAAAAACTGAGTATAGCTCACCAATACAACTCTACCATCTTTAGAGAAAACAGTTGAGGAATGTATGAAAGGCACTCTTTTCCGTGTCAAAATGGTTGTAAATCTAGCTTTAAAAGGGTAAACTGAATGATATATCTGACCAATCTAGGATGAGCACAGCTTAACACGAGATTCATTCTTTAAATTCTGTACGATATCGCCAGAAAGACTCATCAAACGATCCAGGATTCTGCCTCACCCACCTCACACTCCAAATCAATGTAAGATTCAAACCCATATCAGAGTTTTTACTATTGGTAGTAATGGTCAACCAGACACTTGCAAGAGAAAATCAGAACCTCAGACAATTTTTCCAAGAATCTAAACTAAATAAACAGACTAAAACAGTAGTCTATACCAGTAACCTGCAACCTGACCACCACATCACAACTGGACTCTCTGTGCAATAAACAGTTTCAAGTGCAATAATAATGTGCAATACCACCTCCTACAGGACCCTTTTCTCATGCACTATTATCTATATTGTATATTGTAATATAGTCTCTATATTATATATTCTATATATTTATATAATAAATTATTATTATCTATCTTTCAACTTTCTGTACTGTACTGTACTGATGCTGCTACTGGAACCTTAACCTTTCCATGAAGGAACCCTCCCAATGGATCAATAAAGTTCTATTCTTTTCTATTCTATTCTATTCTATTCTACAACATAACTAACAATGCACAAACACTAGGGAATGAAGAGAGAAACAACTAGTTAATTAACTATGTAACTTGTTGAGCAATGTGGTAGCAGCACTCACTAGGAAAAAATCTTAAACAGCACAATTAGCAATCAATACAGCACCAAGAGATTGCCAAAGTAATCATTCAAGCTTACTTAGGCAGGACCACAATGGCGATTAGTGAACCGAAGAGCCTTCTGAGGATCAGTGAAGATTGTTTCTTTTTTGCCCACTGTCACTCTTGGCAGGATACATGAGCCCGAGTCTGATGCCGGGCTTGTCATACAGTTCAGCTCTGACAGGAGTGAAGGCCATGCACTGCTTCACCACTGTGGGAGGACAGTCTCTAAAGATATAGATTTTCTTAACTTGGAAAGTCAGATCACTCTTCTTGGAAGCCCTGTTAATGATCTCCTCAAATACATGGCTATAGTGGATTCTCAGGATAATATGCCTTGGTGGGGTCTCTCAATCCGGTCGCAAACAGAGAGCCCTGTGTGCTTGATCCACCACGGTTCTTCATCCAAGTCTTAAACATCCTTGAGAAGCTCTGCTGCAAAGTCCTTGTTCTTCCGAACATGTTCTAGACCTTCTTTATGACCCACCATTCTCAGATTCTGCCTTTTTGATCAGCCTTCAAGGTCCATCCATTTTTCAGTGAGTTGGTCTACTTGAGAGCAGAGGCGGGAAACAGTTTTCCAGCTGAGTAACAGTATCGGACTCCTGCGACACTGAACTCTTGCTGGAAATGGTTCGCTCAAGCGAGGCTAAGCTAGATTATAGATCTCTGTTTTGTCTTTCACCACTAAGTTCAGTGTGTATTGAGCCCATTACTTTGGAATGTAGCTCTTCAAACTTGATGCATATTTAAGGACATATTTTGGAAAGAAGTGCCATCTGCTCCAATTTCCTGTGTATCTCAAGGCCGGATCAAGTCTTCACGAGGGTCCAGTGTTCCTGCAAGGCCTGTATCGTCCGTGAGTCAGGCAGTAATTAGATTTCTATTTTGCAACAAACCAATGATTAACTTTTGATGAGATTTTTGATCTTACTCTGATCTTACTCTAATCTAGGAAAACTGAGCATGCTCTTTACTGGACTACTTGAATAATCAGATAACCCAATTAAGATCAGATTATTAAGTGTATGTAATTGCACTCATTATTGAGGCCTTTACATTTTTTACAGTCTATAAATATTGGTGTTTTTAGACATGCATTATATGGAGCAGTCTCCTTCAGCTGTGATATGGCTATAGGTATGAATCCTTCTCTCTCACACTCTCAAACACAAATTTAGGCCTCAGTCAGTCAGACTTTTCATTCTCTTAATGTGCCTCTCTGGGAATGTTATAAAATGATCATTCTTCTTTCTACACACAGAAACCAAAAGAAGTCAAAGTATTGGACCATTAACTTAGGAAACTGCAGAGAGTTTCACAGAGACAGACAGAGTTGTAAATTGTGCACCAACCCAAGACTTGATGTAATTGTCTCTGAAGTTTCCCTATTAATAATAAATGTGTAAAAGTGTGAATTTCAATGATGAGAAAGCAGGTTATTTGAGGTTTCACATTAATACGGAAGGATGATCTTTGCAAAAAATGTTGAAGGCAGTTTTATGGATATTTGAATTCCAATAGATGTCAACAGAGAGTAGTGCCTATTGAGCCTACATATCTGAGGGGAAAGAGGGCACCTTCTCACAGTTTAACCTTACTGTATTTGCCTGCAAACCAATACAAGGCCCTTTTACCCAGGACTATTAATTGGACCTTTAAAGCCCAAGAGGCATTTCAGGAGACGGCTGCTGTGCTCCAAGTCCTAAAGCTACCCATTCCTTAGAAACTGTTTGTTGTCAGTGCTTTATCCAGGCAAAGTTTATCATCAAGCCAGATGTTGTGTATAATTCTGTGGGTGTGGTTTTCTTCCAGTGCCTTCGCTTGGGCAGGCAGGAAAGCTCAATCCGTGCACATTCTATTTGCACCCTGAAACAATGCAATAATAACATCAGGGACAGGGAGCTCCAGGCCATCAAGCTTGCCCTTGAGAACTGTAGGCAATTTGAGGGGGCTAAACATCCCTTTGTGACCTGGAAAGACAGAAAGAACTTGGCCAGTATCCAGCAGGCAAAACTGACATGTGTTGCTGACATTTTCCTGGTCCTCCAGCTGCCCGGTGTGGAAGAACAATTTGTGATCAAGGTTGGTGTGTTGGACAATGGCATAAGAGTTGTGTTTTCCCAGTGCCAAAGCATGGATAGAAAACTCCACCTCTGGCTGTCAACTTGCCCTTGAGGGCTGAAATCACTGGTTTGACGGGGCTGAACACCCCTTTGTGGTCTGGTCAGACCACAAGAACCTGGCCTATATCCAGCAGCCCCCCACCCCCAGGGAGTAAGTCTTCCCAGACCACAATTAATACTGGCTGCAGTCTCCAGAGGGAGCTTAATAACATGAATGTGTGAGGGAGGGCCTATTTGCAGTATTGACTTATACACTATGCATTTTAAATGCAATGTCAGGTCAAGCGAGTGGGCACTTAGTGGGGTAATTAATCTACTAAGGAAGTACACGAGGGAGAGCCAGACTTATACCTGTAGAATAGGAGCAGTGACACTTATAGATTCTCTGATTTGGGCCAACATAATGTGACACTCTGTGAACTCTTTTCTGGTTCTTTTTGTATCACAGTTGATGTGAAAACTGAAACTGAAACTGAAAATATGAAGTATACAGTATAAAATGTTCAATTCAATTCAAAAAATTCTATTCAGTTTGTGTGGCACAATATTTGCTACAATATTTATTACATATTATAACATATAATATTATATAATATATATAATAACATCATTTTGGGAGTTCAGATCAGCCTAAATAATTTGGGAGTGGGAGGGAACTCTGAGAACTCTGGTCTGGAGGTCAGACAGAACCCTGGCAGAACTAAGAGATGGGGTGGTGGTGCTGAGCTGCAGGAACTTAACTGTGAACACAGAAGGTAGAGGAGAGTAAATTGGGAAGAGAAGCTTCAGGCATGTTCTTCCTCCCAGAATTCAATTATTTCATAACTCCACTTAGGCTTGAAAAAGGTTGCCTTGGACAGAACCAGTTAGCTACCATGCATGCAGTGCTCCTTGGTGGCAGGGGGACTGGGAGGTCCTCAGTGCTTTTCACAGCTCACCGCTGTATCTTCCTGACAAAACAGGGAAAGAGAGAGTGAACACATCTACCAGAGCCTCACTCTACTCTACTACACTTTCTGGTCACTGGTTTTCCAGGCTTGGCTTTTAGAGTGTGATGGGAACAAGGCGCACAGGGATGAGCCAGGGTCAGTTGTGACCAGCAAGTGTGACCCCCTTACAGCATCCTTTGGGGATGTTCAGCCCTTTCCACATGTCCCTGTTGCCTATACATGCTGCAGAGCTCTTAAAATGCTTTCACAGATTTGCCTAGCTGATGCTAAGTGCTCCATACAGGTCACAGTGCTTTGGGTGCAGGAGCTTACCTCTTCATGTTCTCCTAGTTGAAATGACTGTCATTTTCTCTTAAATATGACTGTGTAATTATGTATTAATTACATAGTTTCATAATGAACTCTCTTTTATGTTAGATTCTGCATCAACAAGTCTGACATTTTGATCTGTTTATTTCAATGTCAACATGATGAAATGCATTGTCAAAAATGAAATGCACTGTTTGTCCTTCTACAAAACATTTTTAAATTGTTGTTGCAGAAAAAATGATAAACAGTGTATCTCCATTTGTTCTGTATTTCAGTTTGGTTTTTTTTAGATTGTGTCCATTCTGTTCATAATGAGTAGACCAATAGAAAACATCCAAAACTGATGATTAAAATGATCAATTTTAAGAATTAAAAGTTACATTTTGGTGCAACTGTATTTCAATTATGAGTGTACAAACACTGCTTGTTTCATTGAGCCATGAGTGAGGTAGAGTTTATCTGGACAGGGTTAATTTAAGTGTAAACTGTTTGCCATGGTCCCCAGTTCTGGCCTTTGTAAGCAAACATGCACTGACCCTCAGGTACTCTCTTTTTTTGCTTGCTCTTTTTCAGGTTTTGTGAGTTTTGATAACCCGGCGAGTGCACAGGCCGCCATCCAGGCCATGAACGGCTTTCAGATTGGCATGAAGCGGTTGAAAGTGCAGTTAAAACGACCTAAGGACGCTAGCCGCCCCTACTGACACATCCCAATACACAACGGGATCTCTGCAACAGCACAGGTACACACACATGTACTCTACTGAGTTAGTAGTGAGTGAGTTAAGGGATTTCAAGAAAGTTCTGATTCAGAAGAGTTGATTAGTTAAATTGAACCTGAAGAGCAAAAGTACAGAGGCAAGCAATGATGTCCTGTCTTTCATTCCACCTTAATGTAGATAAACTCCATAGAACAGAAACAAACAAGAAGATCTTAA
This sequence comes from Acestrorhynchus altus, assembly GCA_034509495.1. NCBI lineage: Eukaryota > Metazoa > Chordata > Actinopteri > Characiformes > Acestrorhynchidae > Acestrorhynchus > Acestrorhynchus altus. The sequence continues at coordinate 14,140,372 of CM067514.1, read as the reverse complement.
AATGTCAGTGCCTTGAGTGTGTGCTTAACTTGTAATAGCACAACTTGGCTTGTTGAAGTATTTATTTATTTACAGTCTCCTAATTTAACACTCCTGATTGAGTTCATCAAGCCTCCAGGAGCATCTGAATGAGGGAATCAAGTGGATTTGATTAGAGCTGCAATAAAACTCTGCAGGGGCATCATCAGTAGCCCAACAAAAAATCTTGTCCACAATAATATGGATACAGTTGAAAACATTTTTGGAAGATTATTATGTTTTATCATTTACCATGAAGCCATATAAGAATGGCTCTTTCATACATAAACTGCCCTGATCCAGAACTTTGCAATTTAACCAAATGACGATATACAACATATGATGTAAAAATATAATGTCAAACAATTAAGACAGACTATCCTAGAAATCCTTTGTCTTTGTTATATTTAAACACAATGAAACTTGATCTTTATTTTTTCTTTATACACACACATCTACAAGTCATCTTCATGCCAGAGCTCTGTTTAAAGCCCCCTCCATGGTATATGGGGACATTAGTGGTGGTGGAGGGAAGGAGAATAAAGGAGGAGCTTTTATATATATATGTGGTCTCTCATAACAAAATGGTATTTTTTTGGTAGTCTTCTCTAAAGATCTTAAAGGCCTCAACAATTCCTTTCTAGACAAAATTAATGTGGATTGAAAATTCACCAATAATGTTTTTTGCTGTATCCATATTAGAGTAAACAAAGCGTGACAATCGATTAGCAGCACCATAGCAGCCACATGGCAGCATCTTATTAACCATCTAACAACACCATAACAACCACCCAGCAACCGCATAGCAACTGCATAGCAACTGCATAGCAACTACCTAAAAAACCCATTTACTCCTTAGTGACCACTGCTGTGCAATCATCCTGCATTTTCTTTTGGAGATGCACTTTTCTCGTCTGATTATTCGTGTTTATTTATTACAAAGTTAGCAATGGTTCCACCCTTTTGGCATTCTGTGTAGGCACAAATGTTTCATTGTTCTTCTCTCTCTTTTCTCAAACATCTGCCTTTTGTGACATTTTATGTTACAGCCGGGAGTTAAAAGGAAATGTTTTCCACCATTCACCAAACTGATTTAGAACCTCAAATGGCTTAATCTGTAATTTACTTATAAAAGCCTAATCCTTCTCTGGATGGTGCTGATGCAAACCTTGTTTGAATAAGCTTTCGTTTTTTCCAGTACAGTCACATTCAATGAGAGGTGCTTTGTTGAAGGTAAAGCTGAGCTTCATCATTTTTTGTTTGATCTTTTATAGGTTTTGAAGAGTGAAATCTCAAAAGGAGTTCAATTTTTTTCTTTAAAAATAAATAAAACAAGTTAAAAAAAAAAAAAGAAGAAAAAGATGAAGAGAAGATGACGAAAGGTTTTTTTTTTTTTCTGAAGACATATCAGTATTTACTTACTTATGAGGACGTCGGGCAGAGTGGAGAGGTGCGAAGGGACCAGCATCCCCACGGACAAACCACAAGCAGCACAGCGTGAGAAAGACAAAAGCTGGAAAACGAAGGGAAATCTCAAAGGACGAGGACTTTTAAGCTCTGGAACTTTTTTCTCATTGAGACTTGAGTCGTCAGTTACACAACAAACAAACAAGGATAAAAAAGCAGCAAGAACAACATAGATTTCTATATACATATTCTATACACATATGCTATAAAATGGAAGAGGCGCTTCCAACTTTTAATTATACTGGACTAATGAGGGTTATAACTTGAAGATCAAGGAAAAAAGCAGTGGAAAAATGCTCCTCTATGCCACTGGCAGACTTTCTTTCTCTCTTTCCCTCTTTCCTTTCTTCTGTCGCCGTTTCTCTCTCTTTCAGCAAGCGCGGAACTTTTGACCTTAACTGGTCATGGAAGTTTCCATCGCTTCAGTGCAACTGATAAAAAAAAAAAAAAACACCTTTCACCCCAAGGGACCAAAGGACCAAACATTTTTATTGTTCGACAGTAATATATAGTATTAATGATGATACTAATACTACAATTACAAACTACTACTAAACTAATGATGTTACATGTTTAAAAAAAAAAAAAAAAGAAAGAAAGAAATGTATGAAGAAATACTTGCTTCAGGTTGGAAGAGGAAAGGGATTTTGATTTCTTTTCCTTTTACATTTATAATTACTGGGTTTCAGAATATTTAAACAAAAATAGCAAAAAAGAAGAAAAAAAAGTATTTTAAAAGCTATACTATTTTAGTGGAGTAGAATATGTGGACTGGAGATTGTTAAGGGCGTGTTTGGTCATTTCTCATCCATGGACATTCTTCAGTCTTCATCTGGGACATTGTGGTCATCCTTCACTGTCTTTCAGCGTTGCTTCTAAACTGATATCAGATGAAGCACATGTGCCAGTAGACTACTATATCATTACTGGTTGCTAAATGGTACATTTCTCTGTTTACCCATTTCCCATTTTTTATTTAGTGAATAGACTAGCCTGGCCTGCACCAGCAGGCTGATTAAGAATCAACTCTGTGAGTAAAGTACATTAGTAAACACAACAGGCCCTCGCAGGGTTAACAAAACCACCAAGACCACCACCACTACCTGTCACACTGAAGCTAAACTCGATGTCAAACTGAAGCTAAGCCATTACATTGCTGTTACAAGCGAAATTGTGATTAATGTGAGCTATGACCATAGATGGCCGTGACTTTGCCCATAGTCTTTGCTATTGTGCAGCCCCAGCTGAGACCATTCTTTTTTCCAGCTTGCACTTATCACTTCCTAAACCATAAGCCGTAATAGTTCTTTAACATACACCTGAGACCCAAGACCCTGTGTGATTAGCATACGTCTAATATTGATCCAATAGCCAGCCTGCGCCTCAGGGCAGCTAACGCACAATCAATTACACATTGACATTTCCACTGGATTGACTGACAAACCGAGTTCATTTTTTTACACTCCATATAACAAAAGCTGGAGGCCAGAGGATAGCCATATTGACCCAGGTCCAATCATTACCATACAGATATGCTGGTTTAAAAAGGAGTTTATTTAGTTTATTAAATTGAATGTGTTCCAGCTAAATAATTACAGCTTAGTTTAAGAAGCAAGTGAAATACACACTGGTCTTTTGCCACACAATTCAAATACAAATGTGTGATATACATTTACATTTGATTTGGACTAGTGGTCAAATGTTTATGACAAACTAAAACCAATTTGTTTGCAAACAAGTGTAAAAAATGCTGATTTACTAGTAGGACACTAGAAAGTTATAAATGAAATTAAGACATTTTAGGGTGTTTTCACGCATGCACTCCGGTTGAATCGAATTCTGGGTTGTTTTCACTCATGGTGTGATTCATCTGGGCAGGATTGAAACAGTAATCACACTCAGATGCACTCCACCCTTTACAAGTCTAATTGCACTTGTTTTTTGTCATTGTGAAGGTTATTTTAGTTCTTGAAATCTAGATACTTCCACTATCAGCTTCTCCTCCATGTTTGAAAGGTGCTTATTAACTGCCATGATGTATCAACCTACTCTTGCCTGATTGGCTATGCGCAGTGTGGCAGCTGCAATCATTTGCCTAAAGTTGATATCCGAAATTTTATGCTGGAGGGTGAGGCTTTTCTGGACGCAGCAGAACCAATCATGCACTGCGCACGTGCAGCAGAGAAATAAACAGGATGTGGCTAGAAATGGCAAATGGACACGTACCATTAGAGAAAGAAGTCTCAGCCCGTTCCATGGTTGGTGGTGGGAACATGATCTGACCTTGATCTGACCCAACTATCAAGTGTGATCCAAGTTTGAGCTAAACGGCAGGTATAGTTTAGCCAAATAATCATTAAAGCATAATCATAATCATATGAACAACTGCTATTTCTTCCTCTCCTCCATATTAAATTGCAGATATGGAATTGCATATCTGCACTGTTCCAGAACAGAGGACCTTCTTCCTGTATTTACTTTTTGCTCCAGACAGAGTTGACCAATATTCAGAGAGAACACTGTTACATAGTTTGTTGTGACACATTTTGGTGTGCATAGACTCTCCCTTGTGTGATTCTGTTTCTGATCAAACCCAATGAACTACAGGTGTGAAAACACTCTTAGATGTGTCCACAAAAATGAACAGCACCAACACATAGTAATTAGGATAGGAACCCCTAGATGCTCGGTCTTTACATTTGGTGAGTAGTTAGTGGTAAACAGCATTGCCATAACATTTTGTTTTTCTTTATGCACAACATTTCATCACATTAAAACGGCTTAATTTAATTAGAAACACAAATGTGCACACTCTAGCAGGATGCTAAAAATGGTTCATTGAATGATGCCCTAAAAAACACTTTTGGTTCCAATAATAGAGATGTGAGAGCATGAAGAATGTTTACATCAATAGAAGATTTCATAAATCTCTATTACAATTTATTTCAAATATTTTTTAAGGAACCAAAAGTGTTTTTTTCTGTGGCCTTGAGTGTAGTAAGAATACATGTACTTTTTCAATAATTATCTGATATTTTCATTGAGCTACTAGTGATTAATCATATAAAATTAAAATATGCTTAAGTCAGCAACTTATGGCAATAAGTTATTGCTTATAGCAATAACTGGCTTTTAAGGATCCTCCTTCTTTCCTATTTGCATAGTGCTAACGGTTGACTGTTGACACCCATTCAATTTACTGTTAGCAACATTAGCTTTTCCTGACTGTTCCTTTGAATGGTTAGGCAGCAATCTAACCGAAACCCTGAGAAAGAGTCACCAGTAAGAGGACACAGTCAGTGGACATATATACATTGCATCCGGAAATTATAGTAGTGAAGCAAAAAAGGCTTTTTCCAAAATGGATTCAATTATTTCTACACACATTACCTCATAATGACAAGGTGAGAACAGTTTCTTTGAAATCGTTGCAAATGTATTAAAAAAAATCCCACAAAAATATAACATGTACATAAGTATTCATAGCCTTTGCTCAATACTGTGGCAGTATTTTGAGAAGGCACACCTGTTGTTTGGACGTTTATCCCATTTTTCTTTGCAGAACCTCTCAGATTGGATGGAGAGCCATTTATAGATATCTCCAGAGTTCAATTCTGGACTCTGTCTGGGCCATTCAAGGACATTAACAGAGTTGTCCCAAAGCCACCCCTTTTATGTTGGTTGTGTACTTAAGGTTATTATCCAGTTGGAATATAAACCTTTATCCCAGTCTGAGGTCCATAGCACTCTGTAGGAGGTTATCATTAAGGATGTCTCTGTACATCACTGCAGTTGTCTTTCCCTCAAAGCTGACTAGTCTCCCAGTTCCTGCTGCAGAAAAACATCCCCACAGCATGATGTTGCCACCACCATGCATCACTGTAGGAAAGTTATTGGCTAGGTGATGAGCAGCTGGCACTGATGCCAAAGAGTTCAATCTTTGTTTCATCCATAATGAATATTTTTGTTTCCCATGGTCTGAGAGTCCTTTCAGTGCCTTTTGGCAAACTCCAGATGTGCTGTCATGTGCCTTTTACTGAGGAGTGGCTTGGCAGATGATGGAGGCCCCTGTGCTCATTGGGACCATCAATGCAGCAGAAATGTCTCTGTACCCTTTCCCCAGATCTGTTTCTCAATACAGTCCTGTCTCTGAGGTCTACAGGCAATCCCTTAGACTTCATGGCTTGGTTTGTGCTCTGACCTGCACTGTCTACTATGTGACCTTATATAAACAAGTGTGTGCCTTTCAAAATCATGTCCAATCAACTGAATTTACCACAGGTTACTCCAGTCAAGCTGTCGAAATATCTGAAGGATGATCAATGGAAGCAATTTGCACTTGAGCTCAGTTTGCATCGAATACTTATGTACATGTTATATTTTCATGTGCATTGTTTGTTTGTTGTTGTTGTTTTTTATTTGCAAAGATTTCAAACAAACTTGTCTCACTTTGTCATCATGGGGTATTGTGTGTAGACTTGGAAAGAATTAATGTAATTCATTTTGGAATAAGGCTGTAACATAAAATGTGCAGAAAGCGAAGTGTTATGAGTGGTTTACGGATGCACTGTTGGAGAAATGGCCCCTCCATAGACCAAATGATGTATTTACAACAGCAGCCGGTGTTCCGTCTGGTGGGTGGCATGCAAGCACCTGATACAAACAAACTCCATTCCATCTGCATTTCCTTCTATCAGAAGCAGAAAGAGCATGTCAACATGCAGTGTCCCTCACAAAGATTTGACAGTTTGCCTTTTATTTGACTTCAGTTTTTATCTCTTACTGCAGTTGTCATTATCTGTCCTCAAACGATACAGGGTGTGCAAACATCACACAGCCCAAACCAACCACAAAGACATAGTCCACGAGTGCTGGAATGGTTGGACGCTGATGGAAAAACCTTATTTTAACCTCAATTAATTTGGAGCCACTGTTTCTGACCTGTTTGTCATAGCCAGGAACACAATGCCGTGTTTGATATTCGCTCTTGCGAAGCTGGGAAAATCTGTTCTGTTGAGAAGAATGAGAGGTGCATGGTGACAGGTTTTTTTTTTTTTTTGCCCCCCTGGGCAGAAACGAAATGGATCGAGTCACAGGTTATAATGGCTTTTTCCTCCTGACCTCTGTTCATCTTGTCTCCCCTTCTCCTGTCCACTGGTAGCCTGTGAGAACATGGTGATATATACATGCGAGCAGCCTTTGGGCATCTGTGGTCTAATAACCCTGCGTTTGTGAGGAGCCCTCCTCTCCGAATCTCTACATGCCAGACATGTGAATTATTAAAATCAAATTAAATTTGGCCTTAACGTAGCAGCAGGGGTATTGCAAATTAAAAACGGCAACTTAGCCTGAAGTTTAATAAGTTTGAGAGATGATCTCGTTATAGTAGGGGGAGGGGGGAGAGAAAAAAACGATGAAGGGAACCAATAAAATGAAATAAACATGCAGCACATGGTGGCTTAATATGGTAAAAGAGAGTGGACTGAGTGTGTTAACAGGAGTTAATTTCATGGTGTTGGTGGGCCATAAGACAAAAAAAAATCCTAGGCTGTCTCATTTCTACACATCTTGCTCAAAATCACCAGCATTTATCACTTTAATTCCCATTGCAGCCATATAGTCATGACAGTTTTTCATTTCTCACACATTGATGCCCAACTTGATCTTTGAGCATGCTCAGAAGAGGGTAGAGGGTGGGATGGGTGGGGGGTTGGTCTTAAAAGTATAATAACGGTACTACTCGTATTAACAATATGATTCTTTACCTATGGTTTGTATGCTAAGGAAAGTAGCTTATTATAGATATAAAATGTGTATATTAGGGAACAGCAGCACAGGAAGTTTTCTCAGATTCTATGGTGGGAGGATGGTCGGCCGTTCAGTCGGTTGGTGGGGTGGTGGGTGGGTTGGTTGTGGGTGGGTTTAGGGTGGGACGGGGTTTCTGCTTTATGAAGACCATGTTAAACTTCTGGTTTCTCAGCACAAAGCATATGGAAGTCTACAATATATCAAGAGTATTGATTTTGCTGACAACCGCGCGGACGTGTGCGGCGGGCCAACCAGGCGCCCCAGGCTGTGCTCTTGAAGCCTGGGGCAGTGAGACAATGCTGTTTACACTTGTTTTGATTTGTTTATGGTTCTTATGTTCTTTTTATTTATTTATTTATTTATTTATTTATTTATTTATTTATTTAGAGAAATGAGCAAATGGAGTAAAACCTGTTTGGGATTGCTCTCTGCAAAATGACAGAATCAGAATTTCTTTATTAATCCCAGAGGGAAATTGCAACTGAAACACAGTAGAGTGTTGGATCTTTTGGGTTTATATTTCGTTTTATGATAAAGAGCAGATACATTCAATCTTCTTCTGAGGAATCAAACGTTCTCTTGGGGTTTTTTTTTCAGCTGCTCACAATCTTTTATTGTTATGCCAACTCATGTACCGATTTGCCAATTAATTTTTAAATATTTATTTATTTATTGACTTGTTTATCAACTTTATTTATTTATTTATTTATTTATTTATTTATTTATGAATGATGCTCTGACAATTATGTATTCATGGATTACCTTATTTAATGGTTACATTTAGAAAAAAAGACATCAAGGAAATGCATAATGGGCTTTTCTCTTTCTCTTTTTTTCAATTTTACAATAAAATTTTAAACTAAATGTACTCGACTTGACTGCTGTGCACTTGATCAATACTCATTTTGTAAAACTAGCCGTGACCTGCTAACAGGTTTTAAACTAACAAAATGCTTATTGTGAAGAGAATCCTATTTTAAAGAGTCATTTTCAGAGATGGTGACTTGTATGTCAACATGTATGTGAAATTGTGTAAAGGGTGTTATGAATTTACCATCCATCCATTTCTGAACCACTTATTCCTGAATAGGGTCACGGGTGAGACAGCAACTCTGAGCGCAAGGGCAGGAAACAACCCTTGGAAGCTAATCCATCATAGGGCACACACATGCACACTCTAAGGGCCACTTTAGAGTCACCAATTCATGACTTTGGAGGAAACCCACACAAACTCCACACAGAAACTTCCCAGGTCGCCCCACCCAGGGATCAAACCCAGGTCCTTCTTGCTGTGAGGCAACAGAGTTATCCACTGCGCCACCAAATGCTGATTAGGCACTTCTCTTAAGCAGTGGTTCTTAAACTCAGAACCGCAGGGATTTTTTAATTTTTTTTTGCTTCATTCTTATGTGCTCAAACCTTTGGACCATGTGGAGATACTAAAGTTTCAGAACCTGTCCCAGGAAGAACCATGTTTGGAAATATGATAATCAAGTGTGAAGAAACTTTTCAGATTTCAAAAAATCACAAAATGTAAAGTTTCTGTGAGGAGCTCTGAAATTGTATAGAACCAGGGAGATCTTCACGTGAAAGCTCTTGGTTTCTTTAGAAACTAGTTCTTCTATGGAATAATTTACAGGACTCTTTATGACACATTTACAAGACTGTAGAGCAAAATATGGACCCACAGGAACACTGCTTTTCAAAATAGCCAACCAGAAGGCCCACATCTTTGCTTGAACTCAACTTGCATCCCACCTATCACTAGAGGGCACTGGTGTAAGCAGGCCACAATTTGCGTGTCTAGTAGCTGCACACCATCTTAATGGCTACCGTGAGGATAGAAATGTGCCATAAAGTAATGACAGCTATGGTCAGTACTGATATAACTTTGAATGGAATTGACTAATGTAAAAGTATTTTTTACCTGGGAACATTTCTATTAGTTCATTCATCATAAGCATTCGATTCAGTGTGAAATTAAAACTGCCAAATTCAAATAAGTTAAAAATGGAGACACAAGGTTTTTGTGAGACAGCAGCAACATCTTGAGTTCTGCCTAAAAAAAATGAACAGAAACATAAGGATACCTCAAAATTCAACTCATTATGCCTGAATATGCATGTACAGCATGAACTATGAAGAGAACAAAGGGTTTGATTGAAACGTTAACAGCAATTGTGTGTGCATGTGTGTGTGTGTGTTAGTAAGGGAAAACACGACAGAGAGAGAGAGAGAGAGAGAGAGAGAGAGAGAGAGTAAAAAAGTGGAGGCAGTGGCTCACAAAATAAATTGGCCCAATTACAATAAAGTGTGGCTCGTGGTCAGCGTGCAGGCCTGGCAGTTCATCTTTATTACAATCAGTTAATGAAAATCAATCCCCCTCCTGATAGACTCTTATCTCCACGGCCTCTGAGCGCCCCACACGCACGGAGATAATAAATTAGGCTAATATTGCCTTTGATGAGGGAGTGAATTGCAAATTATTATAACTTTCCAAGATTTATGATATAGCCGCCTAATTTCTGAGCTGGGTTTTTCCATGCTCAGGGTGTGGAAGGGCCATTTGTTAGAAAGTTTAGAGGTACAGACTTGTGACCTAATATACAGTGGATGTTTTGTGTACAGTACCATCATCATACAGTCACTGAGCACTAAGCATAAACACCCTGTGCAGGCTCGGCACCCATTTTCTTATTATGTCCACGCGCATTCCTATTTCTCTTAGTTGAGGATCAGATGAATGCTTGATGAACAAATTTAAAATGCATTAATATGATGTGCATTACTGTCATTTAGAAATGACCGCTTAATGACAGTCAAATATTTTTACACTAAAGATACACACATACTAGATAGACTGTGTGTCCCAGAAAAACATGATTGATGCAGTTAACTAGAGTGCAAGGCTACGTAACCTTTCAGAAAGCAAGCTTCTTTGTGTCAATCAGAGCACAGGATTGGTAGGTAGTAGGCCTATGAGAGGGCAGAATTTAACACATACAAACTAGTGAATTAGGAGGCAGTGAGAACACATGCCTGGAGCTTAGGGCAGCTCCTATCCACTGTGCCCAGGGAGTGGCTGAGGAGTTAAGTGCATTTCAGTCATGCCCTGCAAGTTCAAGGATTCAAACCAACAACCTTCAAGTCACAAGGCTGGTTTACTAACCACTAGGCCATGGCTGCTGGCTGCTGTTGGGGACCTGTATGTGGGAGTGTACGGAGGTAAGGTAGCTAATCCAAAAACAGTATTAAACTGGCTACAATTCAAGTGGCTAATCAGGAGGTAGCATTTGGGAAGCCAATCAGAAACCAGGATTCAACTGGCAACATACAGGTAGTAAATCAGAAGGCAAATACAGTGCCTTGCAAAAGTATGTCTTGTTACCTATTTTGTAGACATTTTATACATTAAAACCTGTATACATTTTTTATCTCTGCTGGTAAAGTGAAATGAGAAAAGAATATATATTATATATATATATTATACATATATATATATATATGTGTGTGTGTGTGTGTGTGTGTGTGTGTGTGTGTGTGTGTGTGTGTGTGTGTGTGTCATTACATGATGTCAGTATATACACAAAGGCCCCAGAGGCCGCAACACCATTAAGCATGAGGCACCACTAACCAAGCAACACCATGAAGACCAAGGAGATCACCAAACAAGTTGGGGTGATTGTCCAGATGATTCCCTGGAGAACAATCTATACCTGTCTCCCACTATCTTCTCCCACTACAGCTACATTTAATAACCCAGTGCACACGTAAATATAATGTAAACATTCTTTTTATAGATTCTATAGAACGTCTACAGTGCAATGATGTATGTATAATGTATATATATGTAAATTAATGTGTAAATACTCTATTTATATTACATATATGTATATTCTTTATTTTTATTGTTTATTTTTATTTTCTTCTCCTGTTTTTATACATGGGTTTTACTACTGCAAGGGACGTGTTTTGTATTCACCTTTACACCTGTGTAATTTGATGTGGACAATAAACATGATTTTATTTGATCAAATTCATTATCATCAAATGAGAAGAACATGGTACCACCACAAACCTGCCAACAGAGGGACACTCACCAAAACTCAGAGTTTTCTCAAGGCGGGCCTAAATCTGAGAAGCAGCAGAGAGACCAAAGGTAACCCTGAAGGAGCTGAGGAGTTCCCAAACAGAGACTGGAGTATGAGACCAAAATTGAGCTTTTTGGTAAAACCAAAACATCTCATCACCACAAGAACACCATCCCAATAATGAAACATGGTGGTTGCAGCATCAGGCTGTGGGGATGTTTTTTAGCAGCAGGGACTGGGACAGACCAGGGAAACTGGTCAGAGTCAAAGGAAAGATGGGTGGTGCTAAAATTTGTTTCAGGCTGTCAGTGATTTGAGCCTGGGATGGAGGTTCACCTTCCAACAAAACAATGACCCAAAGCTTGCTGCTAAAGCAACACTCGAGTGGTTTAAGGGAAAATGTGAAAATGTGTTGGAATGGCCTAGTCAAAGCCCAGACCTTAATCCAATTGAGAATCTGTGGTCAGACTTGAAGATTGCTGTTCACCAGTGGAAACCATCTACCTTGAAGGAGCTGGAGCAGTTTTGCGTTGAGGAATTGAGAAACGTCTTAGTGGCAAGTTGTGGCCCAAGCTCACAGAGACTTACCCAAAGTGACTTGCAGCTGTAACTGATACAAAATCCTGACTTTAGTGGGGTGAATAGTTATGTACACTAAAACTTTGCTGTTTTGTCCTATTTGTTGTTTGTTTCACAGTAATAAAAATGAAATGTTCAAAGTTGTAGGCATGTTCTGAAAAAACCCCTCAAATAGTCCATTTTAATTCCAGGTTGTCATGTAGTGAAAAAAGTTGAAGGGGGTGAGTACTTTCACAAGGCACTGTAGGTAGCATACAAGTTGCCAATCTGAAGGCAGGGTTAAATTGGCAACATACAGGTAGCCAATCAGAAGGAAGAATTCTGCTGGCAGTGTTCAGGTAGCCACATTAGGAAGAAAAAAAGGCCAGATATCATTAGAGATGTTAACAATAGCCTACAAACATATTTGGTTTTATCATTTCATGAGAAAGCTAAATAGTCTTGGGAGACTCAGATGTGACCAGAACAATTAGAGAAATATATAATTAACCTAGTAAAACACAAAGAGGCTCTGAAAGATAGTCATCAATCTAACAATTTATCAATCAAGGAAGAGACGGTGCCTGTACCACCAATTTATCTTGCCAAAAGCCCTATTAATATTAAATTAATTTCTTCATTGTGAATATCAATCACTCCTGAGGGGTTTTTATCATTAGCACAATAATTGCCCTTGTTTATTACAGGAAAGTGAGGATGTAATGAAGCAGGTTCTGCTTTTTTGTTCACCCATCATTTCATGTGACCTGCTTTGGAAGAATTTAAAGGGAAACCTGTGATTGTTGAGAACTTTCTCTTTAGACTACTTTTTGGGGAAGAACATTCTAGTATAAAGGTTTGTGAAACCGTATATAAGCATATAACACTATATTAGTAGCTCTAGATAACCAGAGGGAGAAAGAGGGTCTTATAGATGTCAGTATGTTCAGCAGTTCCCAGTGGCCCACCATTACTTTTCCTGGTTTTCCCGATGGCCAGGTATGAGGTATTATGTGATAGTAGTAGGTGGGTTTTTATAGAGACAGCTTTTAGACTGAATCAAAGAAGTTCACATTTTGTAACTTCACATCATCTGATGTTAGCAATACATCATTACTGCTTGTGTTTGTGAGGGACATTTGGCATGGATGTGTTCATGAAGACACAATCTTTTTTAAGCTCCTGTTCTGGCCCTAATTCTCAAAAACAAATTTCTTGTGAGACAATATGCTTTCTAGTTATAAACATGTGGGCTGTGAGGTGGGAAAGGTTGAGAACTTCTGTGCTAGAGTCAAGTCATTAGGCTGGAGTCCATGTCAAGCACTGCTGTGAGGCTATAACTTACACCAGCATTAGGCATAGTGTCAATAAGTTCATGCTTATCTGCTCCAGAGTCTTATTCTGTTGGCATTATTTCTCATTGGGTGCAAAGTAGCTGAGTATATTCATTAGAAGGAGTGTCCATAAACATTTGGGCATATACCTTATGAAGTTTGATGGGGTGAATCCACATTCTTTACACATTGTCATTCTTATATCCCAGGATTTTGAGCTCCCTGTAGCTGAGGGCTTACAGAAGCCATGCTGCACTGCTTTGTTTATTTGTGATTTGTGATGAGTCGCAAGAAAATCAATAACATATAGCCTCTTTCTGAAACTTTCCCACGCTGTGCCTCACTAATGGAATGACTCTTATTGTCTGCAAGTCCGAGTCACGTTGCAAGTGTTTGACATTTCCCAAACTATTACTCAACAAACAATTTGAAAGTTGTTATTATTAGGAGACAGTCACACATGCCAGATATTGTTTTCAGATCCTAGGCTGCTCAAGTTTGTCTTGAGATGTAAAAATGAACAGAATATAAATATTTGAATATGAATCTGAGCATGTTTTGATACAAAATGTACTTGCGTTTACATTATTTATTTATTTATTGCTAATAAGGACTGAATAACACTTCATATCTCAGAAATGCTCTTGGAAATTAACCATCCAGGGTGTTTCTGGGCTGAAAATGCAGTTATTTTGATGTAATCATTTGTAATGATTAGATTGACAAGGATATTTATAATAAGTTCAAGATACTTGACAGTAATCCAAATAAAATAAAAAACAACCAGCATTTCCTTTATTATTTTTGTTATTTATGTATGTATCAATATTGTCTTTTCTTAGGGCTTTGATTCTGAAATTTGAACACTGTGTGAGCAAATAAAGAGAACAAAGGGTAATTTCCTTCTCATTTTCCTCTTTGGACCATTTCAATTGAATATTCATGAGCGTTAGGAAGTGATGTAGCTGTTCCTAAGAGGTCATAGGTGTCCAAGACTCATTGATGTTCATAGACGCTTCACCTCAGGATGCAAACGATGAGTTGCAAATGAATGAAATGTAAAAGCTTCAATAAGTAAAGCAAAATATTCCAAAAGACTAAAGTACAGTGAACGGAGTCAGTCAGTAATGCAGCACAATCACTCATGAATGATGAAGCTGAAGTGTCAAAAGGAAAATGCTTAAAGCTTAAAAGCAAGAAACCAAGGACACAAAACAAAGTGGGTGTGGCCAAATAAGCCCTTTTCACAATGAACTCCAACACATTCCAACAACAAGCCCAGCTGTCAGACAGTGGAGCTCCTTGAACGCTCCTGTGAGGTCATCAACAAAGAAAGTAAACCTTCTGGTGTGGGCCTTTTGCACTTGCAGGCCACATTTTGGGAGTTCAGATTATTCAGACACTACCTGCTGTGTGAACGCCTTCTTTTAATCAGAGAACTGGAGATGTGAGAAGTGGTTAATACTCCCACCAAACATCCCCCAGCAAGTATCAACAATCCAACCCCAAAATATGATGATGGCTTAAGGTTGCTTTTCTTTTCATAACCAGTGGAATACATGAAAAACAGCAGGGTGTTTTGGACTTACAGGTCTAATGATAAAGCCCAAGCACAAACAACGCTTTATGCACCGTGCTCCAAAAAAACAAAACAAAACAAAAAAAAAAACAGTGGAATTGGAGGAAGCTGGTGTTGTTCGTTGACCCTCTTTTGCAGTATTTTACTGTGTGAGGACATGTGGATCAAGGGACTCTCCCCTTGGCAAGTTTGCAACTGTTCCAGATGTTTAAAACTTTTTATTGTCCCCACAGTGGTTTGTGGTATACCCAAGCATTTATGTATTTATTTACTCATTACCTGCTTGGGTAGGTAAACAACCATCTGTCTTCTCATTTGATTTCCCATGATACATTTGTGGTAACTATTATTGTCCTTGGGCAAGGGCCAGAGGTGATTATGTCAGTCTCAAACACATCAAAAGTATCATAAACGAAGAAGTGCAATACAGCAGGCTATCAAGCCACATTAAGTGTACACAAGGCAACACCTCACACATAAAACTTCAGAAGAAGGCAGTAAAACAGCAAGATAGGTCGCAATATTTTGTTTTAATTAGGAAGAGGGGTTACATGTTAGTTACTTCTTACACAGTTTACAAAAGTCTAAGTAAAACAGCTGCAAAACAGGTCACATTTAAAATCATCTATACACAGGAGAATGTACACATTATAAAACACATATATACACACTCTTTCAATATATTATTATATAGAGAATTTGTTTCTTAACCTTAAACATTAATGCTGGAAGCAGAGCAGCTTGAAGAATGAGTGTTTCATACAATACTTGTAGCTTTCTTTGTGGAAATTCTGAACCCAGATCCAGACGTATGGATAGGTAGTATTTTCGATCAGTTGTTGGATCCCATTTCATCAACATGTTTACATTAAAAGGGTGGAGTGTAAGTGCCAAATTTAACCCAGGACGACGGACACACTGTCTGTACAAACCAGTCCATCACAGGGCAGTGTAGCGGTCCATGCTTTATGTTCTATCCTCCTGAGGTGTGATATTAGTATTGCTTTCAACATTAAAATAGTGTATTATACACATTGTCCATCAGACTTGATCATGACAACCAAGAAGCTATTCTGTTTAGCTGCCCTCAGCATTTGTAGGCTGTAACATCTCCTTCAGAAATATCTGTATTATATTGCAACACAATTCCACTCAGGAAGGATCACACAAAGTGTTAAGAGGCAATAAAAATCACTTGTAAGTCTTATAAGTTCATGTGTTGTGCTCTTGCAGTTTCTCAGGGTTTGATGTGGTTGTTCAACACAAAGCTGGTTTGAATGCTTCCCTCAAGTCAAACCATCCATAACTTGCTCAAGTCAGATCATCTGGTCACTTCAACAGGAGAAACACAAAGACCAGAGCAACAAGGATAGATGAGGATATTGTGGTGGCTCTGTTATAAACGTGTGGAGTCCGTGGGGAGCTTTGCTTCAGAGTGCTGGGCGGAAGTGCCTTCAGATCCTCCAAGGCCCCATGTGCAGCCATGGAGAACTCCAGGTCTCCTGTGGTGAGGATGTCGAAGACACAAGACTGAAAATAAACATCCTCCACCTGCAGCGTCTCTCTGCACTTGGTGGTGGCACGTTCTAGCATATCAGTGTGTGGGGCTAAACCTGGCTTCAGTTCACCACCGCCACCATCCTCTTCTTCCTGCTCATACCAAGAGCCAAGGAGCCGGGGTGGACGCAGGCCCTGCTGCCGGGTGAGCACATGGGCCTTAATAACCTCATTGCGGGGACAGCCATGTAGACACAGCTGCAATCCACCATTCTCCTCTGCCAGTTCCTCTGGGATGCGGATAGCGAAGGTCAGATAGCGACCCACCTGCCGCACGATGATGGACGCACCCAGGTACCGGGCCTGGATCATCACTTGCCGCCCACCAGTGCTTCCACCACCTCCCTCTACGATCCGTAGGCTGCCCCCCTTCCCGCCACTGCGAGTGCCATCCTGAAAGGCCAATGGCAGGTCTTCAGTGGTGGCCTGGTACACCTTTTGTTCAGTGCAGTCGTGGTAGGATTTGAATATAACGGTTATCTGTGGGTAAGACAAATAGGATTGGTGAGGAACAGTGCAAACAAACATTCACCCCTTGGCTTAAATTTCAGTGACTGGACTCCAGTAACCATTTAATTAAGAAAGATACGATAGAATTTGCTACATTCAGCAGAACAAATTCTGCCAGTAAACGTAAACACACTGTTCAAATGTTTGTGTACAACTCTGCTTATGAATGGATTCCAGTACTTGCACTCATTGCTGACAAATGTACAAATGCAAACCAATACTTTTGGAATGAGCAAGAAAGTTGGGGATAAGGTGGAGTGGCGATCACCCACCATCCTGACCATAATGCTCTTAACACCGAATTCAACCAAATTCTTAAAGCAATGCTACAAACAATAGCAGAAAAGCTTTAAACGACAGTAGAAACAAACTGATACCAGTGACAAAGGGAAAAAAAAATTAACGAGCAGCGGTTCCAATACTTCTGTTCATATAGCAAGATACATTTATAAATCAGAGATGAAGGACTTTCTGGTGTGAAGTATTGTTTCTCACCACAGTGTGGCAGCAGTGGACCAGAAAAACACATGCGTCAAAAGGAGAGTGACAATTTTAAGAACTGGTTACTCTAAGCTTAACTATTAACTTTTAAGCAGATGATTTTCATTTTAGCAGAATTCAATGTCAAGAAAAAAATACTGGACTGACAACAATAACCACCGAATAAGCAGATCACTACACTGGGTTGGGTCACCATAGCTCATGGGCAAATTGCAGAGCGTGCATCATTTTGAACATGGAAAAGGATCTCCAGTAGAGTTGTGCATATTCAGCCATCAGAACAGACCATAATTTCATAAGCTTCATATGTAATATGACCCAAACCCAAGTCCCTAGACTCCATTTTTCAAAAATTCTAAATTACCAACAAAACTGAAAAACAATTCTGCTAAAAAAAAAACAAATGGCCTACTGTGTCAAACAAACATGGCTACCTTTACTTACAACCAAACAGATTTGTGCAATTTCGTATGGAGGTGCTCAAAATACAACTGTTTAGACGACATGTCAACGAGCTTCACTGTTTGAGAGTAAAATATACAACAACAATAGTTTCAAGGGCTTGTCATCTCTAATTTCAATTAGAGATGTCACAATCCTATAGATTGAGGTCGATATCCTTACAAATGGGGTCCTGGACGTTTTAAGCCCGAGCCAGTTCTGATCCTTTGTTTTTACTTGGTTCTAGCATATCGCCCTCCTGCATCCTCTAGACACCATTAATCACAGCAAGAGTCTGTGGAACTATATTACAGTGGAACATCAAAATGTAACAGTTTTAGTGTGTTGACTCAGCTTGACTTGCTTTTCCTCTAGGTGGCGATCTATTTGATCTTAAAATATTGCTCACTGGGCCAAAACCATTTAAGGAAAAACTCCCAACAGCTTTATTCTTGGAATCTGCCTGATCAGGCAAGAAACCATTGTGGTAACAACAGTGCATGGGAAGTTGGCTAATTATAAAATAATTTAAACAAAACTAAATAAATTATTTTAAATCAGTATCCAATAAAACAATGTCAACCATACTACATATTATACAGGATTTTAAAGGAAATAGCTGAATGCATTTTTTATATTTCAACACACTAAATGGTCAATTTAAAAAAAGATCAGACTGGTACAGATTTAATGTATTAAATGTTTTTTTAGTTATTGGGATCCAGATAGTGAGCAGAACATTGGTATCAGGACATCCCTAGCAACAGATAAGAGACCTGTGCATTTGACCCTGTGAATAGAACTTTTAAAGAATGGACAGCCAAGTGAGAAAGTAGTCATATTGATGTTATAATATGTTTTAATTACTCTGATTCAGTGCATCACTGTATAGAGACAGATTGTTTGTTGAAGGCTTACCTTATTGGTGGCTGTTGCACTTGATCCTTCCACAACCGGCACGTTTGTGACCTGTACTGACAGGTAGCGATTATGAATGAGCGGCCAAGCACCCTCAACTCTACATGTCTGGAACTCATCTCTGAATGTCCGCAGGTGGGGGTCCCCAAATAATCCACAGTGGCCATACTTCTTCTGTTGTTCAGCAGGACCAGAGGCCAGCGCCCGGCTTTCGTAGTCACAAATGTCTACTACAGCTGGCTTGGAAGTGATGGGGACTTTGGCCGGCGACGTGGGGCCATCGTTGGAGCAGTTGTATTGGGTAAAGAGCTCCTTGATGCGGAACACAGCTGAGTGGTAGACCAGGTCCCCTCTGCAGCCACGGGCAGTCCGCCTGGTACACAGAGCAAAGGCCCTCAAGGCAATGCAGTAGTCCACATCTGTGAGGACCTCTTCCTGAATCCCACCAGAAGAGGCCACGTACTCTGCATTACACCTCTGGATCCGACATGTCTGACAGTACACTATGGGGAACAGAGTGAAGTAAAGTTACAAACAATATCTAAAATTGTAAACAGGAATGTTCTGATCTGATTTAAAATAATGGAGTATACAAGGAGGTTCTCTTAGTGCAGGTTTGAATGAAGTCCAATAAATATATATAGGAGCCTTCATAACTAGTTGTTGGTTTATGGTGATGTCCACCACAGTTATCAAATACAATCAGAAATTAGCTAATTTTACTGATATTAAAGCCTATAATAAAACGATAAGGCAGTAACTACTTGAGTTGAAGTAAAATCAACTGACCTTTTTCATATTTTAGGGCTTGATTTGTCATGTCAAACGAATTAATCTGAGAAATGTGTTGTGCAACCAAGTGTGCCATGATGATATATATCTAAACTAACAAAATATTGTTATATGGAAATTACGCTGATTTGTATCTGAAGAAAACATAAGACTAGGCTTGTCTCTTTAAGGTGAAACAGTGGAAATGCAAGTACACCACTATGTATGGAGAAACCGGGCCCAGTTTACACAACATGAAAAAACAAGAAATTTACAAGAGTAAATGTATATATTAAGTTTAAAGATCAATGAGAAGCAACATAGCAAACAGCATTACTAAACCAATGACAAAATGTAGCAAATCATTGACCCTATGACCACAAGCATGACCCCTGGAGAGGCTTTCTCCAGCCAGAAATAAAACAAACAGTTCACTAATTGTCCTTTAATTGCAAAGGAAGTCAAAAAGTAATGGAACATAATTAGACTGTTTCTGGAGGGGTGTAATCAGTGGACTACACAATAGCTCATTAACAGTGTAATATTAAAAGAACTCATGCCTGTAGCAACATATATACATATGTGAATTCCATACTATATGTAGTGACTTAATGTTAAGAAGTGTCCCGTGTTGAA
The DNA here is from genome assembly GCA_034509495.1 of Acestrorhynchus altus. NCBI lineage: Eukaryota > Metazoa > Chordata > Actinopteri > Characiformes > Acestrorhynchidae > Acestrorhynchus > Acestrorhynchus altus. Next base: position 14,120,183 of record CM067514.1, on the reverse strand, counting down.
ATTTCAGCATACATCATGATAATTTATTGTCCCATATTTACTGCAGTGATTTCTATTCAAATATTTTTGCACATTACCCAGTTAAGCAGGATTAAGTATGCTCTCCAATGAAACAATAATGAATCAGTGTTCTTGAAGCACCGACAATAGCCACAAAAGGTCACATTAGAATACAATACAAACTTTTGTCATATGGCTCACCTCTACACATGTTAACAGCAGCTGACATCAGATAAGACTGAACACTTAACTGTGGTCTTTAAGTCTCAAATCTCTCTACCCAAGCATTTAATGCTGATTTGATCAATTCTTAAAATTATTATTTAGCTGAAAAATCTAATCTCCCCTCTTTACTAAAGTCATATTCCGATGGCCAAGACCTGTTTGATGTCTGAAGTTTGCATTAATTATGCACTGACATATGGCCAACAAGTACAGCTTATGCACTACCAATTAGCATCATGCAAACTGCAATGTAGTTATCTATAAATGATCGGTTTAAAACAAACAAGGATTAATGTGGCTGATCCTACTGTTTTAGGCATGCATTACATGTGCTCATTGGAAATGCAAAACTGAAGCTCTAGTGAAAACTAAAACAAACTACAAAAATTGAACAGTCTTGTCCTGATGGTAGATGCATGTGACTGGACATCAACTGTGGCAGGAGCTTCTTATGACACTTTAGGTTTGTTGAAATGTTTTTATGCAACTTGAGGTCTGCTGTTGGGGTGAACTTGCTAGCAAAAGCTCAGAGAGGCATTCAGAACTTAAGGTGAATCCACTCACAACTAAATGTCTGAGGTTTAAACAAGATAGGCTCATCCAAAATCCTCTCTACCCATGTTTTAATCTTTTGCAGCTGATGTGCTGCATACAAGTCTACTTTTAGGTATTATCCTAACTTTTTCCTCACAAGTATTTATATTAATTGTACTTCACAGCATATGACTTTCATGAGGGGTGTCATATCCTAGTTGTTTCACATCACTGTATATCTGGCACATATCACTGGTTAAGAAATAAACTCATGCATTGAGTGAACTACAGACAGCTATAAAGGGAGTTTAATGCAGAGAGACCAATTACCGTAATGACACTTTACAGCACATGGACAATATTTACACACACAACTGAGATAAACAGTAAAGGAATGGACAATAAACGTTTTTAATCCTTTTGATTAAAATTAATATTAGTATTCTTGAAGATGTCTGTCTTTGCAGAGTTCACGTTATTCTAATAGTTTAAAGCGGAGTTAGAAACTGATTACCGTAATAACCCATGCAGACACGCAGCTACAGCTAATGAATACGCGCATGAAATTTCACACAAACGGTGGCGAACTGGTGGAAACCTGCCTGGAAAACAACCCAACTACGTTTACTACATCTCTATTGGGCCGGAAAGTGAGTTATTAGTTTATAAAACAGATCAACTCCAACATAACGCGACAGAAACCAGAGCGGACTCCATGCCTGGTTAGCTGTGCGTTAGCTTCGCTGGTCTCAAACTTGGAGGAACTCGGCAAAACTCACTAAATAACATCGTTAGACACGGATTAATACCAGACAAGTCACTCTCACGTCGACAACAAGAATCCGTTCATATGAAACCCGCGACGTTTAGAGGAAAATAAGCTCCAGAATCGGCACTTTTACAGCAGAACAGCGCGCAGACTCGGGCTTAGCTTAGCTTAGCATAGCGGCGGAGATTTCTGATCAGACCGTTCAGCGCAAAACACTGTTAACACGCTTTAATAAAGCTACAGAAAGTATCTACAACCGGTGGAAAACGTCCGAGACAAACTTATGAACTTTGTGGCTCGAGTCGTGCGGTTGTAAGTGTGAGTAAGTCTGCTAAAAAGACGTTTGTAAACTTGGTGCGTCGCACTGATTGGGGAGCGCTGGTAGAGCCGCTGCGCCGGGGCTGCCAGCAGCTCTGCCCTGCCAGGGTGAAATCAACAACACGCCTCACCTGGTCGGAACAGCAGGCACAGAGCAAGCATCACCATGCAAATCCAGTTCCAGAGCTGCAGCTTAGCCAGGTTGAAAGGTCCGCTTCTCCCCATGCCAATCCATTCAGTTAGAATGGGGCTCTCCGGCTGCTGCTGCTCCTCCTGCTCCTCCTGCTGCTGCTGCTGCTCTTCGACGCTGAAGCTGCGAGAAGCCACACAAACTTTTTCATCTCTCCTCCGAAAGCAGAGGCCCTCCAACAGCTCTAAAGAAAGACCCTCACGGGTGGAGCCTCGAGATTGCCAGCCCCCTTTTGGAGCAGGACATGCAGTGATTAGTAGCCTCCTTAACTGGAGCCAGTGATCAACAATGAGGACAAACTGACTAATCAGAGGTGGGGATAGATGGTGCTTTGAGCACTACTGAAGGACGTTCACGCAGGATGTATTGTACTCTTATTGTATGTTTAGTTTCATATATTGTTACATTAAAAGAAGTTAATTGAACTGGACTTTATGTCAACAGAATATAATTGAATATTGTGTTATTCTCTTAAGGTTAAGAATATATTACATCAAAGGTTTGTTTGTTTGTTTGTTTGTTTGTTTGTTTGTTTGTTTGTTTGTTTGTTTGTTTGTGTTTGTTTGTTAATTGAAAGCTGACCAATAGGTAGAGGTGGGTATAGGAACTAGTAATATATTCAGTCGGTTTTTGAGTGTTTAATAAAAGATTACTTATAAAGTTTATTTATACACAGTAATAAATATAAAATATCCACTTAACCTTAAAAAGAAAAAAGTTCATTTGTAGCATTGGAAATGAGTTAGTTGCACTTAAATACTGGCTTCTTAAGTTTACAGTTTTTTCAGGTTACTCAAAACATTTAAACTTAATATTTTACAAATAGTAATATTATTAGAATAATCTTTATAGTAATATTTTTATTTTTAATTTTATTTAACACCAATGAGACCCCACAAGTAGTCTCTGATCTTTTTCTGTTTTCCTTATATTTGATAATAATAATAATAATAATAATAATAATAATAATAATAATAATAATAATTTTTTTTTTGTTTTATTTGTTAATTTTAAATGATAAGTTCAGGACTATAAAACATATGAACTGTATGAACTATAGTAGGGATGGCACGGTGGCACAGTGGATACTGCTGTTGCCTCACAGCAAGAAGGACCTGGGTTCAATCCCTGGGTGGGGTGACCTGGGAAGTTTCTGTGTGGAGTTTGCATGTTCTCCCTGTGTTTGCGTGGGTTTCCTCCGGGTACTCCGGTTTCCCCCAAAGACATGCATGATAGGTGAATTGGTGACTCTAAAGTGGCCCTTAGTGTGTGGATGTATGTGTGCGATGGATTAGTGCCCTGTGTAGGGTTGTTTCCTGCCCTTGCACTCAGAGTTGCCGGCTGGGCACTGGCTCACCCGTGACCCTATTCAGGAATAAGCGGTTCAGAGAATGAATGAATTTGCTTTTGATGTTAATTTTAAATGAGGACTATAAAACATATGAACAGAGACCCATGACCCTATTCAGGAATAAGCAGTTCAGAAAATGAATGAACTTATATAGTATCCAGCTGTTTATGAGAAACACCAAAGCTAATATTCCAAATCCAAATACTGATTGTTTTAAAGTCTTTATAAAAGGCAATTCTTTGTAAATGTAACAGTGATAGCCAGGAAATACGGATATCAAAAGTTATGTTTAAATTTAAATAAACCAACTCTTCAGTGGAGTGAAATAACTCCAAATGATATGCTGATACCACAAGGAACATCAGAAGAACGTCTGACTGATATTGCAGATCTAATGCAGCTCTCTGCACAAGAGTTTGTTGTATATAACACAATACGACATTCAATTATAAGGGCTGTATGTGGGTGCAAACTCACTCGTACACTCGTATATATTTATGATGAATGCATTCTGCTGTTTTACGTAGGGTGTACCTATGGCTGACAGAGGCAGACACTCAGCTTGTCTAATTCAAGCAGTACCAAAAGAATAAAACTCTCTAGAGGAGATAAACATGAACTGATTGGCACCATGCAAAATGCCAGACATGGGCAAGAGGGGTATGAAAAACCCCACCCCATTCCATTGAACCGTGGAATTATGGTGCTCTATTTAATACTTTTAGGAGCCGGGGATGAGGTGGGGTGGTGATCATCAATGTGCTGACCTCATTAAGGTTTTTGCTGAGTGTAATCAAATCCTCACAGCAATGCTCCAATATATAGTAGAAAGCATTTTCCGGACAGACACTCAGGAGAAATGTTTTTAATACCCTAGAGTGGTAAATAGGTGTCCCAGTACTTTTGTCCATACTGTGTAACTATATTACATATAAATCAATGTTATGGAATCACTTATAGTAAATGTCAAAAAAGAAGGGCTTAATTTAATGCTTGAACCCCATAATAACACAATAATCACAACCATCTATTGTTCTGACAGTTGAAAATATGCTTTAATAAAGTATCTTAAGATTAATTATAGTAGGAATCCTTGGTTACATAAAGGTACATTTTCTTACCTGTTTAAGAACAGATTTCTAGGGTCCATTTGGAGCAGGCAGATTTTCTGAAAGATAGAAGGCAGCAAGTTCAGATTTATCAATCATATGTTTTATACTGATGACATTTGGCAGGAGCTCCTATAATTCCACAGTGACATGTGATTTATTAATGTTTATATAGATATACTGCCTTCGGTTCAAATGCTTTCAATTTATGACTTGGTCTAACAGCTTGATGACATGACAGGATCATTTTGCTGGTGTTCTTTGGCAGGAGATCAGTGTTTAAAGGAGTAGCTTTACCAGACCTGCTTATGCTGTAGCCAACAGTTAGCTTGATGTCATTTACAAATAAAACATTAGCTTTTTTATTGAACCATTTCTTTATTCATTCCGTAGCCGACATTTGGGACTTGTTGCTAAAGGCAATATCCCAACCTTTTCCACAACAATACGTGCATTAGTGTTGTCTGTGGCAGAATTAATTACATGGTTGCTCTAGTTTGCAAGAGTTGGCCGCTCCAGAAAAGTCATTCCTCTCTCAGGCCCGTAAGGGTATTGATACTACAGAGGCATCATTCAGATTCAGACCAGTGAAGCAAACATTTTCATTCACTCAGGTGGACGGATGGGTGAGCCTCTTACAAGCACCCCCTGCCAGTAGACAGACGGACGAGGGTGATGGGTGGAGAAAAGGCCTTTTCTTCCCTAGAGCTTGGGACCATATTACATTGCATGATCCAGTGAATATACATATTGGGGGTTTGGTGTGGTGTGGGGGTTTTGGAAGGGGGAGCACGTCAATTACTGAGATGAATCAGGTAAAAAGCAAAAAGAAGAAAGGAGAAAAAAGAAAGGAAGAGGAAAAGAAAGAATAGGTCAGTGCATTTCTCCTGACACTGACTCACTTGTTCTTTATACAATAGGCGAATGATGTCAGGCTGGTAAAATTAGCCCTTTGCTTCACGGCAAGTCTGAATGCCAGACCAGTGAGAGGGTGAGAGAGCCAGAGAGTTGGAGTCAGCTAGAGGAATAGAGTGGCTACATTTATGGTTGGTAAAAGTGAAGAAGGCAGCAGGACAAGGCCACTGGCTACTAGCCTAGAATGTCATCTCTTGAGTAAACGTATAAAATGAAAAAATGGAAAGGGGCTGAAGTGGGATCAGCTAGTATCGGCAAAGAACAGCTGAATGTGACAAGGCTGACCAACTGTCCAAGGTTTTACTCGAGCCTTAAATGGCAGTGTGAAAAGGAAGGAGGAAAGAGAATAAGAGAGAGTGAGAGAAATAGAGAGACAGAGAAAGAAAGAGGAAGAAGTATTGGGTTTCCACTGACTGTATGTCTGGGCAGCTGCATATGGTCCTCATTATGGCGCTCACACGGCGGGCGCAGATCCACACTGTGCGGCTTGTTTTTGTTATTAGGGCCATCACACTGCGGTATGGAGGCAGCCAGGCACACAGGTTTGGTCTACTGGCTGCACTGCAAGGGCCTTAAAGGAATACTGGTGTGTTTTTCAACCTGATCTCTGTCTGCTGCATCTGTAGCACATTGTCAATTACCACAGGCAGTCATTTTGATACATGTTGTTGTGTTGAAAAAAGAATAGAAAACCAGTACAAATGTAATAGAAACAATTATGTTTTTGCTCTTAGTAATCAACAATACACACTCAAAATGATGGTTCTTCAATGACTCTTGGTAAATGAAAATGGTTCTATATTGAACTGTGAACGCTTTGCATTAATACAGGTTACTTTTTTATCATGAAAGGACTCAGACTGACGAAGATAATGTGCTGAAAAAGGTCCTACATAGATCCTTTTGGAGAAGAGTCCAATATGTCACCAAAATGGTTCTACTATTGTTACGATGTCAAACTTGAAACAACAGAAGAACCATTTTTGGTGCTATATAGAACCCTTTTCAGGAAGGTTCTATATAGAACTCTCTACAGCCCATTCTCCATTAATTAGAAGAGTCCTTTCATGATGCAAAGAATCCTTCAATCATGCAAAGGGTTCTTTAAGTCTTCATAGTTCTATATAGAAGCATTTTCTTTACTGAAAAACCCTTAAAGAAACATAATTTTAAACGGCTTGTTATTCAGTATTTAAAATTTCTTAGTGGCGTTTATTATCATGTCAATAGCACTATTTTGTTTGAATATATTGTTCAGGAGAGGGAAAAACAATTTTCAATGGAATGTAACAAGATTTTGGGGCATTATTCAGTTGATACAATATAAAAATCACATTGTGTCAAAAAGTGAAAAACAGTATTTCTAATTAAGTTAAAATAAAGTTAGATTGACAATTAAATATATATCTTAGTTTCCATTAAATTTTTAATGTGGTCTCTCTGTGTGTGTGTGTGTGTGTGTGTGTGTGTGTGTGTGTGTGTGTGTGTGTGTGTGTGAACACTGTGTTTGTGTCTAAATTAACTGATAAACATGTATTTATGTATGTTTGCTTATAGCTGTCAGTCATTCATTAATTGCACAATTCACACAAAATGTGTGTAATGCAAAAAAAAAACTTGTACCTAAATGTATTGTGTTTTATTCTTTTCAGACATTTGGTCTTTATATTGTATCAGAATTTCATGAGGAATTCACCATTCCACTACAGCTTCTACACTCCACTACAAAGTCTTTCTTTCTCCTGTAAAGTTGATATTTTAGATATACAATGTTTTTGCCAGACAGCAAATATACCATATGAATATCAGCATTTATATATAGGCACAGAATGCTGCTTATTTCAACACCAGTGTGGATGGTTACACACAGCAGTGCTCTGCTCCACTGTTTATCTTGACAAAGTACGCAAACTTAGATGAATTTTGCAAATCCCAGTATAGACTGTTACTTATTTTATCAGAAGTATGCCTCAATTTGAACCAGGTTAAAGAAAACAATGTATCCACTGTTATCAACCATTTGCTGTATATATCTACACCTAATATCGAACAGGCAGGTCTTTGGTTACTTAGCCATTACCTGCCAGGGTGTTCTGTTAGTTATCATAGTACCCAGACTAGTTAGAGGCTAGTTAGTGGTTAGTTGCCAGTAGCTCACTATAGCAGTATCTTGCTTGCTGGCTTACAACAACAACCTGCAACCAGTCCTAAAAATGAAACTGTGTCTATGCCACTGCTACACCTCATTTAAAGAAATAAGGAAATACACACTGGAACATGTTACATCTTCATCTCATTTCAGCCATTAAACCAAACTTAAATGGCTGAGTGGTCCTGAAGTATAGCTGAGGGATTTTCTTTTAGAGGGGAGCGGAGATTGGGTGTTCAGGGCAATTATCACCATAGATAACAGAGACAGAAGTGTGAGGGCCTATAAGAGGCTGCTCCTGATAGCATCTCTCCTGAAGAATCCCACTTAGCTGCTTTGATTGATGGTGGACCAGGCTCTTGGGGGTAGGCGAGGAATGGGAAGTGTCTTTTGGGGCCAATTCAAATAGTCCTTTTACTCTCTGACAGTGACAATTTGTTCTTTTCTGATTAGCAAGCTTATTCAAGCAGAGTACAGAAAGACTTAAAATTCTAATAATCTATCACAGTCATACCCTACAAATTCAGAAAAGATCAAGTATAAAGAGCTCAGCATTTTCATTGGAGCAGTATACACTCTTGCTTGGTGTGTTATGTATGTTTTTGAATAAATTACCTTTTCCCCCCTTTACACTAGTTTGCTGTTTGTTTCTGGCCAGTTGAGGAGCTGCTGTTAAGAAATTAAGCTATCTTTAGTTTGATCAGTGTTTTTGAAAACCACAGGTACCCCAATACTTTGACTCAAGGTGTGTTGCCAATTCCTGTGATCTCTTCATACTGCAATGAAGGTTACGTAACTAAAACCAATGCACCTGACAGCAATCCACTCTGATTCAATTGAGCCCACATTTCCAAGTTAGCTGTAAGATAATCATAGCTTATAGACACATATCATAATGAATGACAACTGGAATCTATTCTAGTTTAAATGCCAGTGGAGCCCTCCTGAGCATGTTTGCATGTGTACAATACAATATACAATACAAAATATACAATTACATATAAATGCTAAACCTACATGCAGACTTATCAGTGACTAATCTGTGAGGAGGTGGGGCTAATGATGTAACTGACCCAGATTTTGGGTTACAGAGGAAGAATAAGGAAGGGACTGTTTGCTGTCTTTTTTTGCTCAGCCAGTGTTCAAATTTCAGAATGAAAGTCATGAGAAGGGATAATACTAATACACAAATAACAAAGACAAGGTGTAAAAATAAACAAATTAAAAGTGTAAAAAGAAATTTGTTATATTTAAACTTTCTGATCTCAGGACCATTTAAAAAAATAAGTACTTTATACACACAACCTTAGCTTTCTCACAGTTCTAACATTAAGTTTTTTGATATAATTATTTCTACAATCACACATCTGCATATCTATTTTACTCAGTAACAAGTTGTTTTGGTAATAAATTCACTAAGATTAATTGTAAGCCAGCTGGACAATTAAGGTATTATTATGTTTGTGTGTTAATTGTCATTAAACTTAGAAGTACAACCCTATTTAACATTGTCTATTAGTACTATTATCAATATTATTGATATTGGAATGGATGATATGAGAATCCAAAATAGCATGTTTTATGAACTGACACATTATTATAATATTATCCTACCAACACCATAAATGTCATTCAAATGACTGAAATTCAACCACTTATGGCAGAAGTGAAAATACACAGTTACATGCAGTTATTTATGAAGAATTGAAACATCTTGGTGAGATGTCTGAAAATACATAAAACCTTTTTCCTTTTAGAAATTTGTTTGCATTTAGGTATCGTCCCCCAACTGTCAAAACTCTACTGCTATTTTTTCAGTGATTTCTTCTACCATAATCTCTTTTTCCCAAGTTCTTCAATTTCTCTTAGTGAACGGTAAGGGCTGTGAAGGGAGAGCAGTCTGAGGACGAGAAGCAGTGCAAATTCTCCTAAATACCCTCTCTCCCACTCAAACACCTGCTCTGGATCTCATTTCAAACCCCTCAGCTGTTGCAGGGCAGTGTGTGGGAGCACACAATGGCCAAATAAATCCCTGGAATCAAATGGAACTTCACTCTCAGACTCTTTTTCAGTCCAGAAATTCAGGCATGGGAACACAATGCACTCTTCACTAAATACAGTCAATATAAAAAAGTACCACTCTTTTTGTTGTTATGTGTAATTAAGTAACCCATGCAGTTGTAGATTATTTTTAAGGGAGCTAAAGGCCAGGGTGTCTTCTCAGGGAACTTGAATGCCCCTCCTATGTTCTTCATACTATTTGCTACTACCACATTTACCTATAGGACATTCTTGTATCCATGTTAATAGAACAGTATGTCAGAAGTATCAGAAACTGTGTATACATCTAGACTGATGTACTTGTAAAATTGGGTTTTCAAGGGTTCAGAAGTAGGCAATGAGGGAAGGAACTTGTAATTGTTTTGTTTGGCCAAACTGTTGCTTTAAAAGTTTCAATTACTTAAAAAGAACATGTTTAAATATTTGGCCATGGTGTGTGAACAATCAGTTGGAGATGAAGACCAGAGCAGTCAGTAATTCTGCGCTGGTGCAGAAAGTCAGCATTTCAGCCAATCACCATTAAGTTTAAACATGGAACTAGAGGCAGCTTCAGCTCAGAAGTACAACGGGCTACAAAATAAACTCCAAAATGCTGCATATATAGACCATATATAGCCACATTTATATAGATCACATTTAAATAATTGGCCATGGTGCTTTCGATGCATTCAAGAGTAAGGCTGTGAATAAACAGATGGAGATGAAAACCAGAGCAGCTTATAATTCAGTGCTGATGCAGAATATCATTATTTTAACCAATCACCATTAAGCTCAGAACTAAAGACATGTTGTGCTCAGAAGTAAAAAATGCATCACAATAAATTCCATAAAGCCACATATATAGGCTGAGTAAGATTATGTTTTGAGAGTAAAATGCAAGTACATTTGACTTAAAGGAAGACATCTCTTACAGCTGGTTATAAAACAATACTACAGAACAAGAACAAGCCAACATAGATTTCATATGTGTCTGCTTTATGAATTAAAGTTAATTACAGTCACAGTGTTATTTTACCAAGAAGGTTAATAAAGGTGGCATGAAACCCAAATAGAACTTACCTTGGATCTTCGCAGCAGCAGTAGGTGGTGAAAGGGCCAGTGGAGGAGCATTTCACAACAAGAGGAGAATTACCTCGGCTATTCTGCCCGATTGTGCCATGTGTCTATGTCCAGCTTTGCTCTGTATAGGGAGATAGCAAGATAGCTCTGAATTAATACACATGACAACAGCTGTCTTTAAAAGAATCGGCACTTTGATTAGCCTCTGCTTGAGCGATGTTCTCTGATTCCTGGATATTGGGTAAGGGAGATTAGAGGGAAAAAAAGAGAAAAAATGCAAACACATTCACATGCATACACACAAACATGCACAATACACACACACACACACACACAGGCTTTGACAACATGTGTCGCCCTTGGCCCACGTCCATATTCTCCAAAGTCCAGAAAGACAGACAGAGTGTATGTGCTGTATGGTAAAGTCATGCTGTTAATATGAGCATGTAAAGTTATACAGCAAATGAATGAGGAGCCTGTGCACTATCAGGGTGTCTAACATGCAACATATGTCATCTGTGGCTGTGGAATCAACCACCATTTGCTTTACCATATATTAAAAATATGGGTTTAAACCATTAAACCTGAAGGCCTGCCTGTGGCCCTGCAGTTTCCACATAACTTACATATTAGTTTTAAAGCAGTCATTGAATAATTTATAATGGAATGAATAATAATGTGGATAAAGGTGTGTGTATGTATGTATGTATGTATGTATTCATTTAAACACATTTTTTAAACACAAAATTATTCTTTCACAGGCAACATATATTCACACAACCTGAATGAGATGGTGAAACCTAGGATTGAGATTGCCCAGCTGTCTTGCTCCTGCTTGTTTGAGGTATCATACCACAAAAAATGTACTCAAATTAACAGAGATCAAATTTACCATTAGATTCTGCTGAGATTCTGCAGCTCCACTCCTACTGTTTTCCAAATGCTTTTACATTTTCATTAACGCCACAGTTTCTGTTATAGCAGGTTTCACCACCATGACATTATTCAAACTTGGCTCTAACATTGCAAAGTCTCCTTCTAGATTTGGTTAGGGTAGATTTGGCTAGTACCGATGTAATTGTGTATTGGAGAGTGTCTAAAGTTAGCGATTAGGAGTGTAAAACTATTTATGTTGATTTATATTTTTGTGTGACTTCAGACACAAAACTCAAAAGCACAATATCTCTGTCTACATTGCCTTACTTACAATTTTGACTTAAGACATATGACGAAAAAGGACAAAGATATGAAGATAAACATATTTATATTACTCTCCATTTCTAAGTGTTCTATTGACATCAAACCTGAGCGGGAACTTTTGATGCAGATTTACAGCGATAGTGAGAATAACTTTGTTATTATGATGTGATGTCTAAAACAAGGGTCTGAAAAACTGGGTCAGAAACAGGCTGATGTGGCTGCATTTTTATTCCACTCAGTTGGAAGCTCATGTGATCAGTTGTTTGAAGACTGGCTGATTGTGAGTGGAATCAGGTGTTGCAGCTGATTGTTTAGAATAAAAACCTGCAGCAACACTGGCCTGTTTCTGACCGTTTTTGACGCCCCTGGTCTAGAACCAGCAATGATTTGCAAGTATGATTGGAAACGCCTGAGGGTTAAATGTTACACATCTCAAGATAGGGTTATTTTTCAGTTACAGTAATTTTCTTTTCCTGGAAATCTATATAGTATTAATATATACTTAAGACTTATCTGTATAGTTGGTAATGAATGGCTGTTTGATCTCCAGTTTACAGTTTAATAGTATAACTATTCCATAATTAAACTTGCATTATATTTGGTGTGGGCTCCTGAAAAGCATGTCTGTTAAATAATGCATATTTATATTTATATAAGTAATGTAAAATTCCACGGTAGTCTACATGCCTGTTTAGTCTGTCATACCTTTACAGCACTTCATTTTTTTTTATTTATGACCAAAAAAAGATACAGGTTAACGTCTTCTAAATGATTATTAAAATGCCTGTCTATAGACACATGGCCAGTGACATGTTGTGTATTATTATAATGCCATAAATCTCGGGTACTTGACTGCAGCTCACCAAGCATTAACTTGATTCAAAATAACAGTTGGGCGCTTGTATATACATTGTCTAAAGAAAGGCCGTTGGCCATCGGCTATGCCCACTTTGTTCAGATTCCTTTTTGTTTCTGTCAAATATTTTCAAACGAGCAGCTGTTCAAATAGACAGCTGCACCGGCCTTTCATTCCAATAGCAGTGATTACAAATCAAGCCAATGTTGTCTTTGAGTTGATCCATTGCTATTTCAACAAGTAATCCTCCCTCTCTCTTGCTCTCATGTGCAGGCACACACACACACACACACACACACACACACACACACATTTGTTTTTATACCTATTCTGGCTGTGTGGTCAAACTCTTCTCTTATATATATTATATATATGTATGGAGCTACCTTAAAATAGCATGGTTTTGCTGTATCAGCTCTCAGTTAAACAGCTAACATTAGTTTTTTTTGTTTGTTTGTTTTTTTGAGTATTACCTGATTATTAGCTTTGTTAAAATCTATACAAAAGCTATGCTGTTGCTTTGTTCAGTTGTTTATTTACTTTGTTTATTTACAACTTGCTGTGTTTTCTGTGTTTGTAAGCTGCCATGTGAGTAGCTAATAAAGTAGCACAAGAGCACAAGTTTAGGGAACATGAGGAAAGCCGCTGTAGTTGATCTACAATTAGCACAGATCACTGATGTTACAAACTATATATTACAGAAACAGGGCCGTCATTGTCTGGTGTTTAAAGAACCAGCCTTGTGACTGGAAAGTTGCTGGTTTGATTACCTGGACTGGTAGGACATGTACCCTTGAGCAAGGCACTTAACTCCCCAGCTGCTTCCCGAGCATGGCTGCCCACCACTCTGGGCATGTGTGCTCACGCCACTTAGTGTGTGTGTGTGTGTGTGTGTGTGTGTGTGTGTGTGTGTGTGTGTGTGTGTGTGTTTGTATCATTGTGTGTGGATGGGCTAAACGCAGAGGACAAATATCCCTGTGTGTAGCACAGTGGGTTTAAGTTACACGTACAAATTTACATTGTAGGTAGAATCACACCAAGCATGTGGAAGAAGAGAAGATTACTGTGTCAAGTGTTGTTTATCAGTTTCCATTCACAGCAGATAAATCTGTTGATCGCATGTTTACATTCAGTCGGTGAGTGGATTACTCACAGAGGATTCAGAGAAAGCTCAGTTAAAAATTGCTGAAGGAATTGTTTTCAGAACGATAAATACTGTTGTCATTCTTATCAGCATAATAATTGTATCCACAATAGTACTTTTTAAATTGAGGATAAACAACTTTTTAATTTTTAATGCAGGTTAAAAATGAAATACATTACCACGTGAAACTGTATTGTGTGTTTTTGTGCACATTGTTTTGTTCATTTGTTATGAAATACTATCACAGCATAGAGAACAATTTACATCCAACACACCTAAAAATGTGGAGTCTGAGGTTAAAAATGGTTGGATAATAAGGAAGTTAGTCTGAGTTAATGATGAGCTTCATTCAAGCTGTTCGGAAAAAAGGCAACTCAGCATCTCTAAATCATTTCAGGTCATGGACCTCTCTCCACCTTTCAGTAGCCGATCCAGTGTTTATCATGATTTTAAGAGTAATTATGTGGTACTGCCTTTTGAACTGCCAGCTCTTCAGTTTTAATTCTATGTTTCTTTGCTTTTACAGTAGGTGAGAATATGAAGACTGAATTTGCTGTTCTGTTCTGAATTAAGTCGCCAATCCAACACTGATACCATCTAATAGAATATTTTCCCCCTCCACTCAGGAATACTACCCCAGATAGCAACGAATGTTTGGCCTAAATGTGACCCAGATCTGAGCCATCAGTGCCAAATGTGGCCCGGAAAAGAAATATTAATTACTGCTGCTTTATTCTGTATAAAGCTATTTTAGACTCCAGTTCCAATACAAAGCTAAAGATCCAAACTTAATACACCAAACATGTTTTAAGTTATTGATTACATTTGCATTCATGATGTGGAAGGCTGGTTATCCCTGTTTTTCTTGGGTTTGTTTACATATTTAGTCATTTTAGTCTGGAATATATGTTAAAGATACACAGACATACACATGCTCTAACACAAACAGTGACTAAACAGTGTCAGAGTGACAGCACTGGAAGACATGGTGAACATTTTTTCCAGATACTGAAGAGTACAGATAGCAGCATGCTGGCACCACTGGCTTTGGTCCGTTAGCGGACAGTAATCTCTGCCTTGCTCCACACATTTTTTCCATATCTCTCTCAGAGAAGAATGGAATCATCCAAAGCCCCCCGGCGACAACCTGGCTTTCAGGAGTGGGTTAAAATGAACTGAGACCGTTTCCACGCGCGCACACACACAGCATGTGTATTGCACATACACACTGTCCCTCAGACAAATGGATGTGTCTTGTCCACACCCTGAGGAGCATACACACAAACACATGAATACACTAGGTCTCCAGTTGTTGCTTGCTCTCCCTGCACACAGCAGGTGTAGGGTGGACCTTAACTCTCTTGTTCTCTATCTATCACACACTCTCTGTCTCTTTATGGAACAGATCTTCTATTGTTCTATGTATGTGTGTTTAAAGTGTGATGAGAATGGAAAAGTGTATGGCACTGTTTGCTGTGGAGTGGAATGTGGAGAGCACAGCTGCACAACAGCGTTTGCAACAATGCCAGCTAATTCCTCATGTGTTTCTCTCAAGCTATAAAACACCACCGCTCTCCCTACAAGGCTCACTCTCTCTATCTCTCTATCTTTGTATCTCTCAAAGGGACAGCAGTGGATCAGTAGGTTTGGGTTTGGTCTGTGAGGAACAAATCTCAGTGGTGCCGAATAATTTCTGGGCCAAACCCTGGGAGGCCAGCATGAGATGATGATGTAGTACTGAAGGTCATTCTTCAAATGCCCTTCCAAAAGCACAACATGTCATCCAAAACTGCTTAGAGGGAATTCCTCTGATTTACACAAATGGCGATGTAATTCAGTCATTGCTGTGTAAAGTCAATCAGAGTGGTTTCCTTTGAAATGGTGCATTGTAGAGCTTAAAAACTTGCAGAGTCAGATTTCTTTACAATGGTGGTGATGGAAATCAGGCGTCATGATGTCTACAGCATAAATATTACCAGCTTATTTACTATCCAAAAGAACTAGTGAGCATATCACCAGTTTTTATATGTAAAGTTTCACGATTTGGGTCATCATTTGGGTACTATTACGACACTCTGTATGTCCCCCTCCACCATTAATTAGTTTAAAAAAAACATGGTTTATGCATAACTAAAGCTCTCCAATATGAATGGCTGTCAACTCTTCTCCTGCTGAACAATCTTGACACTGGGCTCAAGCCTTATACCTGCACTGAGATAAGAAGGTCTGTATTGATTTCATGTTGACTTCTTAAGAACATGTTAAACGGACATATCTCTGAATGTCATGATGTCCACATCATACAGGGCAGAGAACTGAGACAGAAGTGTGACCACTGCCCTTCTCAGAGTGGACGAACTGAGGAAGAAACACCCACTGTTCAAACTGAAGCAGATGTGACTGGAAAGGAGATGAGAAAGAAAGCTTATGGAGATCGTGCACCTGTTATTATTTAGCAAACAATAGAAGTGCAAAAATGAAGGCAAACAGAGCATATGGGTGACATCATGGTTCTGTAATGGGTGTGCAGAGGTGGGGGTGTAATGGTGGAGTCTGTTGAGGGGCTTTGGTAGCTTGTTGGGGTTGAGGGCAGGAAACTGGATGATGGAATCTGAAACCCGAGAAGCCCAGCAGCTGTGTTGGAGAGATCGGGTCGGACAGCATTGGAACTGTGAGTGAGGATTTTGGCCTTGTGTCCTGCTCCTCTTGAAGCTCTACGATGGGGAAAACTGAGCGATGTTAAATCATTGTGTCCTTGGGGTTGGTTTTTGACTAGCATTTATCAAAAGACAGACCAGCCATGATTTCATTCATGGCTGGGGGCCTTTTTCTGTATTGGCAGCTTGTAATTTTGCTCTTTCTCACTTTCTTCAGATTGTGCTGGTCAAGACATGTGATAGTCTGGAGAATGTAGAGAAATTACAGAACTTTTTTGATAGTGTTAAGTTTCTAAACCAATTAAATGGCTTTCCAAGAACCATGTTTCCAAACCAACAACATTTATTTTTTAAAGTATAATGCAACAGTGCACTGTTGTGATCAGTGGAACATTAAATTTTCCCAATGTTCCCTGCCAACTGCACCGGCAAATAAACCAAATGTGGATATTTTAAACACAGGTGCTATACACTTGTAGTAGAAATCAAGTAGAAATTATATATTAGAATGTCTTTATTAAAGCACATTTAAAATTATGCATGGGGCATGATCAAGACTCATATCAATATCAAATTTCGGTTCAAATCCATATAAAGTCTTACCATTTAACAATTTCCAATGTCCAAATGTTTAAATTAGTTCAGCAGCCATTTCAGCTAATTGCACAAATTGCTGACACAGATGTGCACAGCTTGTCCAGTACCTGTAGAGACATATTCGGTATAATTAGTTTAGAATATATGAATATATAGAATATATGTAATAGACTAGGACTCTTTGGAGCAGATAAACATGAACCTATTGCCACCATTTCTTTGGACAGGATGGGCATAAATGCTCTCTGGGTCTCTCTCTTGCTATGTCTGTGGCTCACTCGATGGTTTATGACTTGTGGACATCACAGAGTCACTATCAGTTTGTGAGTCCTGGGAAAGGCGGGAGGTCTACTTCTTTACTACTGGAAAGCTGAGGTAAATGTAGCCACCAAGCTGCATTAAAAAGCAATTAGCGATGTTCAAACTTCATGCCTTACACATACCTCAAATCCATGTCAAATTGTTTTGTAATCTACTGGATTTTTTGTGTGGTTTCTGTTACTGTATTACACGCTGTTATCTGAAAACATGGATGAATGTAGGCAGCATAGCAGAATACAGAAATGGCAACAACATTTAAACCCATGCGTGTTTGTAATAAAGTGGCTGATGAGTGTATAAGTGCAAGGCGGAGTTCGGAGCTACGATCAGAATGCAGAAACACGAGCATGAAGTCATCTGGCGCATAAGTCGCATAATCATCCATGGAGCCTAATGCCCAGAGGGCCACACCAAGCTGTGCAGCCTCTATCAGGCTGTCAGTGGTGTCTGGGCCTTTTGAAGCGTTAATCATTTGAGTATGGGCTGAGGTCCCGCCAAATGCACCAGATCTATCTGTGCATCTTTTATCTGCTCTGTTTTAAGTCATCCAACTGGGAGGCCTGTTGAAAGGCACGGCTCTGTCATGCTGTTGCATTTGTGTGCAATAAATACCTTAGTCAGTATTTTCCAGTGCTATTTAACCCTGTGCTATTTCATGCCTTTTATTTGAAGAAGTAAATTCAATAATAAGATTTTAATTTGTGTTGTAAATGTGTGCACACTTACTCAGAAACTATTGAGCAACTCTGAAACAGCATATGCTGATTACTTAGATTGAATAAAGAAAGATGGATTTTGGCCCAGTAATCAGATTTATCAGTACATGTACTCTTAAGCTGATTTTATTTGGTTTTCTCAGTCTACACATGTGCACAAACCAACATAATTGGATGGAGTGTAGAGCTGAAAATAAAGCTCATCTCCATATTTGCATATTACTATTAAGTTTATTGAAGTTTACATAATTCTATTTACATAATTCATACAATTAATGTATGGTTGCAAAATACAAATCCAATTATTGTAATATTTTCCATGATCTGATTACCCAAGTGCATCTAAACAGACTGATAGGTTTACTGACCAAATTTGATGTTCTGTAGTTATTGTATTATTACATGAATGTAAATGCATTCATTGTTAAAGAGCAACACCAGTGAAATTATTGAAAATGCAGCAAAAACACAATCTGGTAGCTGGTACTGTATGACTTTACACAACAATGTTTTTCAGTGAATCTCAGAAAACAATTCTCAGGTTAATGTAAGGTTTAACTTATGTGATGTGACATCAGTGTGGACAAACAGTGGTAGTACACTGTGTTTAACAATGCCCATAACCAGCATACTACCACTGTGGCAGGCATGATGGTCTAGGCCGGTAGCCATTGTGCTACCGCCATGGTAGTGATACTAAGCAAGGCCCTTATCCAGCATTATAACACTGTGCTAGTTATGTTGGACGAGCGTCTTTCTATAAAATGGCCCATGATTATGTCACAATGAACGGCGGCTGTTCTCCATTTGAGAGTTGAAACAGTACTAAAAGGCTAACCATCCAATTATTTTACATAAAGAAGCAGATTCCTGCCCTGATGCTTAGTGACAGAAGCAAAATGGAGGTTGTTGTCAGACAGAGAAAGGACAGTCCAGATCTTTCTGGCAGTGATAGTGATTGAGTCTGCAATCTCCTAATGATAGGACCAACACTTGCATGCTTGCAGTAATTGGAAGCCCTCTATCTAGAATGTATCTACAGTACATTCTGTCAACACCAGATCCAGTCTGCGTGAAATAATAATGGGGTTTTACTGTACCACAAACATGCTTGCATAAAAACATTCATTAAGCCAGAAGTAAGTTGGCTTAAGTTATGTTTTTTCTGAGTATGGCTTTACCTGCTCTACACATCTCTAGACTGACTAATAACTGGATTACTCTACTGGAGTTTAAGAGGTTAAAATCAACTGCATCTCCAGTAACAGCTTAGGAGAGCATGAAGAAATGCTCTGAGGAGGACATCTGCCAAACATCCTCACCCTCACCCCCCACAGAGAGAAAGAGAGAGAGAGAGAGAGAGAGAGAGAGAGAGAGAGAGAGAGAGAGAGAAGAAAGTAAAAGACAACAGCAGATACACAGTGAGAGATATGGGTATCATTTAGTTCCTCTAAGCCAGGGAGAAAATGTGGCAGAGCTGTGAGGAGCAGAGTGGGTGGGAGTGGGGGGAATGAGCATTCTGCAGAGGATCCTTTGTGCCAAAATCACAACCAGATGTCCTGAAAGCGTCCAAACAGGAACGAGTGCATGTCTGCAATTTTCAGCAATTTGTCAGATTTTAGGGTTCACCCCTTGATACCACCTGATAGACAAATAAAATCCTCCCCTGCACCCGCGCAGTAATTTGAAACACCCGGGCAACTGGGTGAACATTGACCTGCAATCCTACTGACTGAGTGCTATTGATGGGTCAGTTTGATACTGGAGAATCAGTACTGACATTTTCTTTTGAGGAGTATTTTCTTTATCTGCTCTTCTTTCTTTCAAGTAAACTGTTCTTAAAACATTGACTTTAAATTAAAGTTTTAAGTGGAAAATTAATGATTTTAATAAAATGCAAATACAGTCATTGAAAATACAGTCAATGTTTCTAATGAAGTGCTCGGTCAGTGTAAATACAAGATAGGGTGTTTCAAATAAACTGGCCAGTGAGTAGAAGCATAAGGCATGGGTTTCTAAAAAAAAGTGGGAAGTGTGCAGAAGTACAGGGCACCAGTTTCTAAAGTAGTGCTAGTAGTATGTTGTATTTTGTCTGTGAGTTATGGCAACTTATAGACAAACTGGACTGGCAACTTTATTCAGCTGTTTTTTGTTGTTTTTTTGTTTGTTTGTTTGTTTGTTTGTTTGTTTTACACACCAGAACTTTTGTTGACTGGGGCAGGGGGTTCCACTGACCAGCCCATTCATCCTCTCAGTGGCCCACATCCAGAACGTTCCTGGTTCTCCCGATGGCCAGTCCATCTCTGCCTCTTGCCAATAAAGGAATCTTTGGTCTAGGGTTTTGAAGCATGTCTCATCAAAGCTGTATAATCTGAAACAGAGTCTTCATGTTGATCAGCGTTTTCCAGTCTCCTCGAGATGCAATGTTCACATGCACTAAATCCATCAAGCACGTGGGCTCTATGCAATATGTGAAAAATCTAAAGAAAACCAAAACAAACACAGGGATAAATAATAAGACAGAAGGGTTCACTTAATCCCTCCAGCAACACCTCATAAATTCTGTGTCAAGTTTTTTGGCTCCAGGGCAGATTTTACATATGCACCTTTCTACTCTTTACATTTTCATTTCATATTTTAGAGTAACATGTAAGCACTCTAGTACTCATAAATCAACATTTTTTTAGTGCCCTGAGAGAAAGAAAGTGTGTTATGTTGCCAGCTGCTTGCAACTTCAAAAGTCAAAGCACTCCAAACATAAATATAAATGAAAAGCATGGTCTTCTCTTAATGGCCAGTACATATTGCTGCCAGTTATCATGGTGTTTCAGCAGCATGAGGGGGCCTACACAATATAAAAGATTTTAATGTTAATGTTTAATGTTTTTAATGGTTTAATGTTACGGCTAATAAATGTATTCAATAATTAACCCAGTGTCTATGGGTTCCTGTGTTACTGTGACATAGTCAGAAAGCTTACTGTGCTGGACTACACAAAAACTATCCAGCACTCTGGAGATAACCCATCAATTAACCCAAAAGGCGACATTTGGGTAGAAAAGCCAACCCAGCAATTTGATGAGTATTTTATTAGAGCACAGAATTAAAGTCATGTTTAGTCTTGTTTTCACCAGCTTTTCTGCTCTTCACTGACTCATCAGCTCTTTGGACTCTTTGGGAAATTTCTTTCCTTCATTCCAAAACTTAATTAAAACATCATCAGACGTCATGGAAAAGTGCACAGACAGTGGTTAGTGCAATGGCAGCTGAAGACTCTCTCAAATGAACTGAACTCTGAGCTTTCTGAGCTTCTGTTAACCTGCACGACCACTTTCTCAGATCTTAAATATACAATTTCTGAATGGCAGTAGAACAACCACTTTTAGGTCCCTGAAGACCCTTTCAGTGGTTCTTTCAATAAGACTTGATTTTATTATTTTTTGTTTTTGTTTACAGAAGCTCAGTCCACCCCACAGTCCACCAGGAGAGTGTCATAAAAGCCAAAGTCACATCTTTAAATGTAAAGTTCTAAAACTGTATTTGATGTAGTTTGAATTTGATTTTATAGTGAAATAAATTTTAGAAAATATTCAAAATGTTACTATATTATGTGTTTAAAAAGTGTAATGTGGCCTGAATATAAACACAGTTCTTTTCTGAATTCTGTTCATAACCCCCTATATTTCATTCCAGTACTTGCCAATTCAATGTACATCAAAGCTAAAAACAACTTCTAAACAACTTTATGTTTTAGATTATTTTATTAAACCTGTCCTCAGAAGCCATAGAAGAAGCCCAGTTTCCCACTATGATTAAGAGCTGAATGCATTAAAGCTGAGTCACAAATGATTTTCAAACTGGGCAAATATCATCACATTTGGCAATCATTTGGTTATCTAAGTAGCCCACATAATCGAGCTTACACAACCCTGCGGTCCGCTATGGACACATGACCCAGATGCTAAATGACAGGAATGTGAAGGATGCTACAGTATTGGAGATTTCACTCCAATAATACTGCTGACCTCTCTCTAATCCAACTTGTCATTTGGTTACATTAGTTAGTAGTACAGTGGGCTCCAAATAAATCTGGGCATTGAATACTATTCAAGTGCAATAATAACAATTCAATACACAGTTTCAAGTGCAATAACAATAATAATGTGCAATACCCCGTTCTACTGGACTCTTTTTCACTTTTTCTACTTTTTCTCATGCACTATTTATATATATTGTACATTGTAACATAGTCTTTATATTATATATTCTTTATATTTATATAGTGTTTCTTTACTAAATTATCTCATGCTACCTTTCTGTACTGTACTTATGTTGCGGCTGGAACCTTAATTTCCCTGAGGGAACCCTCCCAAGGGATCAATAAAGTTCTATCCTATCCTATTCTATCCTATTTTAGTTTGGAGATGACAAATTAAATACATTAAATAAAAATGAAAAGGTTTGGTATTGTTTGCTAAATATTCAAATTGAAGGAGATTTTGACATTGACCATGTTTAGGCTTTTGTTCAAAAAGAATTGTGAATGTTATTTGCTGAACCTCATGTTCAGGCAACTCTCAGGTGTCACAAAATAACAATTGAAAATGAGAAATTTCAAAGATTTACTTTCCCCTTCATTTAATCTCATCATCATTCTATGTTTGATCCAATTTCTTTCTTGTTAGACCACTAACGTTTTTTTTGTGCAATCCGTTATCAACCAAACGAGAATGGGTTCTTTTGAATCTTGGTTTCTCTCAGGGTTTTAAGGGAGTTTTTCCTTGTCACTCTAAGAAATGGCATGCCCCAAAACAAGCTTAGACCTTAATGCCTGTAAAGCAGCATTGGGACAACAAAAAAGATAAATAAATACGAATTAGTAAAGTTTTAACTCCAATTGTTATACTAATCATATACTTTATAATCGTCAAATAAGGAAGGAATTCAGAACAGTTCCCTTTTAATATTCTCAGATCCTAGGCCTCTGAGTAAATAGCAAGTTTCTAAGATACACTATACTTTTTGTATTAAACACCAAAACAGTGCTGCAATTTCTCTTGTGGAAGTGGAAGAGAGCATGACCGTGTCTATGTCTATGCAGTGTGGTCTACTGCAGTGCTGCATGGTTTTCTCATTGAAAGCGAGGGCTTGCGCTCAGTGCACTGCACCGGCAGTTCAGCAGGCCATTAGGAATCTGTGTGGGTGTGAGAATGGTAGGAAGGGAGCTTATGCTCATTTTCCACACTTTTGTTAGACTACATGTGTGTGTCCTTACTTTTTGGGCAGTAGACAACACAGTTCCATTTGTTTGAGGAACACTGTGTGTTTGTGTGTTTGTGTGTGTGTGTGTGTGTGTGTGTGTGTGGGTCCACAATATGGACAAAAGAATTGGAACTATTATAACACCTGCTGGTTCATTGTTCCTTCTTCAATGAAAAGTTAAACAGTTTCTTCTGCTTCTGCCTAAATTCAGGTTCCAGCCACAGCATAAGTACAGAAGTAGAAAAAGACATAATTTAGTAAGAAAACACTATATAAGTATAAATAATATATAATATAGAGACTATATATTTTTACTAAATTTGGAACAATGAGGATTTGATTGCATTCAGCAACAAGAGTGTTAATGAGGTCAGATGTTGGATGATCTACACCCCTCCACACCCCAACTGCCCAACTCATCCCAAAAGTAGTGAATGGAGCATCATCATTCCACACAGTTCCACTGCTCCACAGCTCAATGCTGTTATTTTAAAATAACAGTAGCACAACTTATGTTTTCTTTTCTTTTTAAAAATTTAATAAGTTTTTAGTCCGTTTCAGGTTCCCACCCTCTAACAAGGACTACACCGTAATATAATGTTACCAATGCTGGGAGGCTAGTATGGTGTTATTGAATGTGTTGTTATTGTATGCCTGAACACACTTGGAGGAGAATGCTAACTGCTACTTCTTTTAATTCAGCTACACTCTTAAATATAAAGATGTTTCATATGGTTCACTTTGATGCTGTCTGCTTTCAGTTTTCTCCATTGTTTGAATCCTGTAGCTGATCTGTACTCTGTGTAATTTGTATTGAACTAATAGATCAATATAATGCGCTAGAATGAATTACTTGTATTTATATTAAATTCTATTAAAAGTCAAGCACACCTTTGTCAAGACTGATGACTGTCATATTTTGATTTGATAGCAACAACATGTAACTTCATTCATACAGAACAACTTTTGCTTCTGTTTGTAATAGAAGTCTGTGAGACTATAGAACCATTTACAGGTCTAAATAATGTTTATTGGACGTAAACGAGCTTATCGAATTTACAGCTTCTTCATACTCATACAACTATTACATGGTTATTTGAAGCACCTGTATTTTAAAGAGTGTAACAGATGACTTCAGACCCAGTTGTGCTCTCTGAGACTTTCAGCCGCAGTTGGCTGAGGCATTAACTGTGTCTATACTTAATTTACTGTAATGGAATGGAATACACTAGGATTCAGCCATAGGTTTCAGTGTCAGGGTGTGGGCACTTCCATTTGTTTGAGGTATAGTAATCTGCATGTGTGTATATAATGCGGGTGGCACATTTCTCCATTCTCCATGTGTTGGTGTGTATGTGTCTCTGCGTGTATTTGTGTGAAGATCCACAGCAGCTGGCATACACCATCCACACCCTAAATCCCCTCACTACTACAGGCCTTCTGAATTGTGCCTCTCAAATAAGGCCTCCTAGCCCCAACCCATTCACCCTCCTGGATCATTTGTTTTGTCTGTATTTACACTCTTCAATCACCAAACTATTTCCTTTTTTAGCACTTCCGTTTTTTTACAATAGGAACACTTCAACCCTGTGAGATATATTGTCTTTAATAGTCTGTATAATTGTTTTAATAATCTATTTGTTTAGTCTAATATCACATTTCAAGTTATTGCAATGGTCAGCCTTATATCTAACATTGTGATGAACATATGAACATATATAGCTTGTCCATTTGTTTTCTACCATTCTTAAAATTATTTCCAGATCTAACATTTGTTCATTATAGGTTGTAATAGTATGATACTTTAACTTAGCACCCCAAGGGATCAATAAAGTTCTAAAAAAAATTGAATATTGTAAAAAGGAATGTTTCTTATTTTCATAATTTAATTTTCATAAGTTAAACTGTCATATATGTTAAATTCCTTATATTTAAAATGATTTATTTCAAGCTTTCATTTGCTTTCATTTTGATATCCGATTAGTCATTTACTCAAATATGAAATTAAATATTTTTGGAATTTAATACTGTATTCTGGATTTCTGATTTTCATAAGTCACACAGACCAAGAGTAAAACAAGAAAAGGTATAAAATGTCAATTTACATATAATTAAATTTTTTTAGATGAACTAGGATATATCTGCCCAGTGAACCTTCAGCAGTTTAGTCCTGCACATTCATACTGTTATGAGTGTTGACTGTTTTTCAACATTTTTCCAATTTTTCAGTTCACACTGAACATGCTCTATTCATTTCTATCCACATTCTGTGGGTTTCATAAACACATGTTGCGGACACCAAATGTGAATGTAGCAGGTTGTCTTGCAGACAACCATGTTAGTTTTACCTTTTGTTTGTTTTCATTTGGGTTCACTTCTCACAAGCTAATATATGACAGACATCTGTCAGTCCTGTCACTGTTCTCCTCCATCCCCCACTGTGTGGCATGCCGTGAACAGGAATTTCAGAGATTGGTGGACAGTAATAGTCTCCATTTAGTCTCATATAGTTCTGTGTTTCTATGAATTTGGATTTGGATGGATTTCTACTTTAATTATAAAATTAAGCAAATAATAAGTAACTATGCTTTAAAATGTACAAAGTAGCAAAAACCAATCAAAAACACATAATTTGACCAGAGGTGCACAAACTTTTACATAACCTTATTTATATAGTATTGGCAGCCATGGTCAGGTGGTTAGGGAACCAGCCTTGTGACTAGAATTTGCCAGTTTAATTCCCTGAACTTGTTCTTTGTCAGTTTTGTGACAATATAGGTTAGAAAAAGCATTGTGATATTTATATTAACTTAATTGCTAGTACTGGTTTAGCATATATGTATGTTTAACCAGCTCCCAGAAGAAGGAACCAACCTTTGTTCTTTAAACATTCACAATAGCATTTAGGCCAAAAAAGAGAAGAGTATAAGAAATGTCAGTTAATGTTTGCATCAGTTTAATATAATACTGCAAGAAAAGACTGCTTGGATGAGGTTTTAGGCTCCTTGACTCACCTAAGCTCTAAGAGATTATTAACAGTGTTTGAGCTAAGCAATCTCTGAACCAAAAAGGTTCTATATTGTACTGAAACTTGGTTCTTTGTCATGTAACAATATTAGAACATTTCATGGTGTGATACAGAACTATTTACAATGTGACAAAGATCAATGTGTTGATCCCTTTAAGCAGGCAAAGAACCCATTTAATTTTTCAGGGTTCTATTTGTCTTTGTCTTCGAATTGAAGGTCAATATATGGTGTTTCAAGTTTCTTGTTTGTGTTGGTTGTGTTGTGTTGTGTTGAGCTTTATGTCGAACTACACAACAGAGCAAAATGTTTAAATCATAATGAAAAGTGACTGCAAACAACAGGAGCATTTTTAGTACTTTTATTCTCTAATGCCAGAGCAGCTGAGTGCTTTAAGATGGATCTAGTGAGAGAACTGGGCTGGCTGAGGGAGCAGTGAGCAGTATGTGTTAGTAATTTCAAAGTTGTGGGGGTTCAGCTCCCACAATGCAGTGCTGAATTCCTTTAACATATGGCACATCAGGAAAGGGGTGGTTGACCCCTGGCTTCCAGAGGGTCCCAAGAGACGGCCTTCGCCTGGCTATGCCATCATCACTCGCTCCAAGACTGTTTGTGACTGCTAGAGCAATCATTTTGCTTCTTACCTTTCCCCCCCCTAGACTGTAGAGCTCCATTCAGGGTCTTCAACATTTTCAGCAGTGGAGTTTTCCTTTCCTACTAGTTTTCTTTCTTTCTTTTTGTAGCCACCACGTAGACTCTGACACTTTTCCTTTGGTGCTATATATCATTTCCACACATGCAATCCATTAAGGTAGAGTGGGGAGAAAGCACAGGAAGCAGTCCCGCTGAAAACGTGTTAGCCCACTTTCAACTGTTTCCAGAGGCAGTGTATTGCCCCAGTTCCCCTCCACTTCCTCCCTGTGTGATTTTCAGAACATTTAGACATGACTACTGTCAGATGTCAATGAATTCAGCTCTTAGCCAAAGTAAAACAAAGCATGAATCACAGAGAGAGAGAGAGAGAGAGAGAGAGAGAGAGAGATTATCATAGATGAATGTCAGGAAGTCTCAGGGATCCAAAAGCAAGGACTGAATAGTTGGGGGTGCAATGGGGTGCAAGGGGATGCAGCCCCCCAGCTAAAACAACAGACAGAAATCATCCCCTAGTTGGATGCCTTTGAATTCATGTTGTTATGTACCCACTTAAGACCTCTATTACTCGTATTTTCATGTCATTCATCTGCAGTTGTTGTTAATGTAAAAATAACCATTTCCACAACATTTCCCCCAGTAACAACAAATCCCTGTTTTTATTGCCATTCAATTACGGCCCAATCCAGGCCTTATGTTGCAACAATTATCAGTGGCAATACGTTTGTTTTCATTTAACTCTTAAACCTGTATGTAAAACTTGGATACCAATAACTTCCTAAAGTTCTTGGAGTCAGAAGATTCTATACCGATTTTTAAGGTAATTCCTCAAGTATTTGGTGTCAGAAGGTTCTATTCCATTCTTTAAGGTTATTACTAGAATCTCCACATTGTGTTGAGGGTATTTAAATTAAAAAGTAAAACAAAAGTACAAATAACACAGTACAATGTATTGGGACATCTGCACATTCATTGTTCATTTAAAAAGGGTTTATCCTGCAGTTCTTTGAGTAACTGTCTCCAGGGAAGGCTTCTTGAGCAGTGACAATTTGATTGCACTCAGTGAGAAGAGCACTAGTGAGGCCAGGATATTGGATTTCCACCACATTGCTAACTCCCCAACTCATCTAAAACTTTTTGGATGGAGCACCACCATTCCCAAGAACACAGATCCACTGTTTCACAGCTCAATGCTGGGGGGCTTTATACTCCTCTAGCTCATTCCTAACATTAGGGCTTGGTGCCAAAGTTTGTATGTATATCTACTCTGGAGGAATCCTGTTCTATTGGCAGTAGTTCTGTACTGTACATGTGTGCATTTGCAAATCTGTGACAGCAGTTGGTGCAGCTTACACAAAGTAGCTGAATGTATTCATTAGAAGGGTTGTCCACAAACATTTGGACATATAGTGGACTAACCTTTTGATCCTAAACTTCAGGGTAGATAGATTTTAATTTGTAAAGATTGCCATTTAAAATCAACTTGGTAATTCAGCATTTAAAGATCTTCAAAACATTAACTTAAAATAATCATCACAATATTCACTTATTAGAGACCAACATTGAAGATGTTTAAACACATTGGTTCTTCTCTTCACTTCAAATTCAACAACCTCTTTACCTCTTTATGTAAAAACTTGGCATCTTAAATATGGTGCATCAATGTTAACCACTCCCTAATGCCTTGTCAACCCTGGCTGGTGAAGAAAGTTCTTACACCATCAAAATATAATCAAGCCAGAATGACCCTTGTCAGTGACAGTCATCCATCGAAACGGCAGCTTGTCCAACAGGTGCACTTCTCAGAGTGGCCCAGTGGACTCTAATTGATGACTGACCCAATATCAAAGGCCTGACTAATAACAGCTTAGGGCAGTCTATTGAACCGGAGGGATCCTGGGGGTGGGACAGGGTCAGGGCCAGGGGAGGGGATGCACCCATGCAGCCTCCGCTGGGGCAATGAATGGGATTGCGTTTGAAGGGAAGGTCCAGTCAGTAGGAGAGCCTTCAGAGTGAGGCTGCTCTGGAGGCCAGTTAGCGGGGTGCTCCAGCATGGGCCTGTGAATGGGACAGCTGCATCAGCCTGAATAGGAGATCTCTTTGTTTCCTGAAAAAAGAAATCTGCGACCAATTATCTGCGTCTGTCTCCCAAGAGAAATTCCCAAACACTTTTCAGAGAGTATTGGGGTGCAGCAGAAGATGAATTTTTTTGGGTCAAACACAAGGGCCAATGCCTAAGGCAGATGCAGGTAATGCTGAGGATAAAGTTCAAGCACTTTTCCTGACAAAACACACCTGATTCAACATGATCTTCATTTAAAAAAAATTGTGCTTCAAAAGCTTCTTTTGAAGAACCACTTTTGGTTTCATTAAGAATCTGTGAGGAAGAAGAACATTTCATTTCAATAAGGACCTTTTTATTACTGCTGTTATTATTAAGAATGTATACATTGCATATTTGGACAATCATGTACAATAATATCAAACTTGTCAAATATCCTTTGAATAACTATTGATAAAGTAATAAATTGTTTGTAATTATAGCAATTGTACTGTTGGCAGTATAAATTCATTGTTTCTATCATATGGGATTTTACTGAACTTTAATTTTCAACACTGGTTTATTTAAGTTGAATTCAATTTGTAAACTTTATTTTTTAATAATTTTGGGTAGAATGGAAAACTGTTCCTCCACTTTTTTTGTGAGTAAGTTTAAATTTACATTGTAGTACAGTCTTATTATCTGATTGAAAACCATTTTGGACATTTTCATGTTAATAATTTTATACATAATTCTTCAACAAATTCATTTTATATTAAACATTATTAGAGTAAAAGATCAGATAGAAAGAAAAAGTGTGTAAAGTTAGAAAGCTTGAACCCCATGTCCTGAACAATACAAATAATTGTATTAAATATGAGAGTTTTGTTGTTGAGAAATATGGGCAGTTTGTCACAGTTAGTTTGCCACAGCTGCAGTAAAAGCTGGTCAGTGAGGAGACCCAGGGATGAGGTAGTTCACCAGAGTGATGTGCTTCCACCCATGTGCTAAGCATTAAGTGTTAATTGCAGTTAAAAGCTCAGCATTTAGTACAGCCTCGTTAAGTATACTTTACTGTCTCCACTGAAATTTTTCACCAGTGACAGGAGCAACTGGCATTATGATAATTGCTAATGAAAGTGCTTGTGCTATTATAGCCTTTTACTGCCCACAAAAACTTGCCTTCAATTGTTGGGCAATGAAATTAAATTCTCTTAATATGTAGAGTGCAAATCTAGGATCTCTACTACAGAGAAAAAGCAAATGAGAGAGAGAGAGAGAGAGAGAGAGAGAGAGAGAGAGAGAGAGAGAGTTTTAAAGATTCAGGGGGACAACACTGGCTTAACTAGCCAGTATCTCTTTCTTTGACACATTGAATTTCCTCTCCAGCACATTTTTAAGCCTTTGTTGTTGTTTGGCCTTTTTTGTGAAACTGACCTCACTTTGGTGATCCTGAGCTGCTGCTTTGGAGAACTTTCCGGAGGGTAAGGTATGTTGTGTGTGACCCCTGACCCGGAGGGGGCTGGGCATATTATTGAATAGGTATAGAATGACGGAGCTGTCAGTGACCCTGTTCTGACCTTCGCCTTTCAGGCCTACATGGTGGCCAATAGCGATGATTCTGGTTGATCTTCACCTGTCAAAGCAACAGTCTGACTGAAGACCCACAGGTTGGTAGGAAGAAACCAAAACAAAAAAAAGGAACAGAAAAAACAAAGCAAAATAACTGACCTCTCACCACGATGAAGGAGAAGAAAATACTTTAAGCACAGAAATCAGAGACTTGGCAACCTTGTCATGTCAAAATAAGGGTGCTGAGGATTTGGTGAAGCACTGCTTTCACCATTATAGAAATATTTAATCTCCTGGTACATCAGCACCAGTTTATTATGAAAATGAGAACACTGAAACAGCTGAGCAAGAACCTTGTGGGTGCAGTGGCCATCTACAAAGCTATTGGTGATGCCATTTACATACTATTCAAGATAGTTGTAGTTTCACAAGAGACCTGCAAGTTTTCCTGCAACAAGAGACACTTTCATTCAAGACTGTTTCTGGCTACTTTCTTCTAAATAAACCCAATATGTGAAGTATAACGTTGTTCTCAAATTATTATTATTAATGCATTTTTTTAGCAGTGGCTCTAAAACACAGTCAAACAGTTTTTCAAATATCACAATACTGATGGTCAAACAGTAGTTTTCTCTGGGGATTATTTTGCCTTACAGCACCTCATATGTATCCCTCCACCATGTACAGCTTTTGCAAATGCAAAATAGCTTATTACCTAACTCTGCTGCAAAGCATCTCTTCTCTTCGATTACAGTATTTGTGCTCCTTGCAAAAAAAAAAAAAAAAAAAAAAAAAAAAAAATATTTATATATATATATATTTTTTTTTTTTTCTTATTTATTTGTGTACAATATATTTTAGAGCACAATCTTATTACTAAACTCTCACAATCAGTGTTGTGTATTACACAGTATATACATTTAATTAGAGAATAATTAACTTCCCCCTTTAAATCATGTCAGTGTCACACAGATATCTAGTATGAATTATTTCAAAGTTTTGGAATTGAAACCTGAAACTCTGTGGTGATGACCTGAAGAGCTGTTTGGTGTTAGAATGGTGTTGCCCATCTTTCAGTAAGTTCTAGTATGCCTTTGAAAGGGGAGTGCGGCACACACATGGTTGGATGAAAGACAAGTCGAAGTCTGTCAGCAAGGACTCATGCTTCCTCTCACCTCCTTTGTTCCTCTCTCTGTGTTTGTCTTGGGGCTTCTCTGGGCCTGGCCTGGTCTACCTGAATAACTCAGCCTACATCGAAGAAAGATTTGTGTTAAACCACATCAGGAATTGCTATTATGGGCAGGCAGGTTTAAAAATACTGCATTATCAACACAGCCTTTCCAACAAAATATAGTGAATAGGTGTACCATGCCTTTTTTACTTTACCATCCTGACTCAAACTGCTATGGATGTGGTAGCTATTAACAAAGTCTTCTACAAAGTGAAATGTTCTAGATTTATCCTGGATTTTATATATTTTCCTTTACGTTCACATATAAAGAACGTATGGCAATCAACAATCTCTGACCAGGATGTACGCTACCCTCTGAGAGCCTTTAATAGATGAAAGCACATTTTTACCCTCCTGGTAGACCCATGTCCAATCATATCACACCTGTAGTCATTTACATATCTGCCTGACACATAACTTCATAGAATAGAACTTTATTTTCATGCAGTCCAACATGTCTATCTGGGTGTTATTTATTTATTTGTTTTGTTTTTTTGTTTGCTTGTTTTTTTGTCAATGAGTGTAAGTTAAAATCCACAGGTCTATCATTTACATTTACATTTACATTTGCAGCATTTAGCAGACGCCCTTATCCAGAGAGACTTACAAAAGCGCTCTGCTGTTCACTTAGAATATCCTTAGCTATTAGACAAGGCTGGAATCTTGAGATTCCTCACGCTTAGATCCTATCATGTCTTCATTTGCCATAACTTTGACTTAGCAACAGCAGCTGGCTGTATTATTGGCCTGTCACTTGACTCATGGCAAAATGAATCATGGAGCTTCTCCTGGCCTGGATGATTTTACAAAAATAATTAAACTAAAAGTTTTGTCCTTTAATGTCAAAGGAAAAATGAGTATCTGTAGGTAATTTCATGCTGTTTAATCTGCTCTTCATTGTTAATAACAATCCAGCAATGGACTGACAGTCCTGTCCAGTGGGTATTCCTGCCTTCTGCTGACCAAGACAATTGACCTTATACAATGCATGTTGGACAAAGGGGTGGAGCTGAAAGGAACACGTTTGGATGAGAATGAGTGGCCTCCTTGTAAAAAGCCAATAATCCTTACTGTTCTGCTTGAATAGCTCGAGAAATCTCCTT
Organism: Acestrorhynchus altus; assembly: GCA_034509495.1. Lineage (NCBI taxonomy): Eukaryota > Metazoa > Chordata > Actinopteri > Characiformes > Acestrorhynchidae > Acestrorhynchus > Acestrorhynchus altus. Next base: position 14,087,126 of record CM067514.1, on the reverse strand, counting down.
GATCTTTGAGTGAATGCGAGTCAGAAATTCCAATCCATGTTGTCCAATTCATCTTGATCAAATAAAGGACACATTTTGGCCAGATTCTTTTCTCTGGGCCTTCTGCTTTGTATTATAAAAATAGACCATACGTAACCTTTTTGTTACCTTTACAGGGCCAGGTCTATGGAGTGTAAGCCCTTAAAGGACTCATATTGTACATTTTCTTGTTTTATTTTTCCTTTCTCTAGGTTTATGTGAAGTATTGTCTCACCACTTCCCAACCTCAATTAATCCTTTAGAACACTAGCCCTAAAGGCCTAGATATCTTCTGGAACTCTGTACAGTATGTCACTGATTATGGAGGTAAATGGTATTCTGAGAGAAGACGCAGCTTTATATGGATTGGCAGTTAAACAAACATGTAATGTCCAGGTCCTGAAGGCTTAATGATTTGGAAAACCTATTGGCAAATTTGACAATTTCCATGGATTCAGTGACGAGTGAGGGCAGGATTGTGGATGAGGATGCAAAGCACTGGATGCAAATTAAAATAAAGTAGCTGAAAACATTCATTAGAGGGGATGTCCCCAAACATGTAGACATGCAGTGTAGTTTTGTGTTATTAGCTTGATACTAGATCTGTGCATGTACAGTATCCTTCTACGCATCTCTGAACCTGTTAAGACCTTCTCAAAAGCAAAGTGAACTAAATGCACTTTTCTTTGATGTGACAAAGTGATCCTTCCATCAGTCAGAAGACTTTTCAGTGTTGAGAAAGATTTCAACACTGTTTCACCTCCTTACAATAACTACTGAAAAGCCTTTTCAAAGAAACCTGAACCAGCTTGTCCCTGAGATGTTCTTTAGTCCCATCGAGCTCATGTTAGGACTTGGTTCTGTTAAACACACTAGTGCTGGTAGTGATATTTTCACTTGGTATCTGATGGAACTGGGATGTTTTAGTTTGTCTGTCAAGTCAATATTGTATTTCAGTCAATACTATCAGAAGCATGGAAGTCATATATTCGTACAAACAAAAATCAAAAGGATTGATAGGTGAAGGAAATTACATTGATAATCAAGTTACAGTGGTACCTGTCATGGGGTGGATATACTGTACATATTAAGCAGCAAGTGAACAATCAATTCTTGACCTTGTTAGAAGTTGCATATGAAAAAATGCATACACGTAAGCATTACTGAGCCAAACTGTAACCAAACTGTAATGGCTAGATGACTGGGTCAGAACATCTCCAAAACATACAGGTTTTGTGGGATGGTCCTTGGATGAAGCGGTCAGCACAGTACAGGATCATGAGCACCCAAGGCTCACAGATGCCCCACCTCACAACTTACAAGACTTAAAAGATCTGTTACAAACCTCTTGGTGTCAAGATGCAAAAAGACTTCCTCAGAGGTCCTGTGGAGTCCATACCTTGATGGTTCAGACCTGTTTGTCAGCCCAGGGGGAACTTACACTATAAAAGGCAAGTGGCTCTAAAATTATTGCTGATCAGTGTGCACTTTAATACTACCATATAATTAGACCTTCACTGGAGGCCTAGAAAGCACTGAGGGTTCTTCACTGTTAGCTGTTAGCATCTGTCATATCTCAGACAAAATTATGAGACTTTCCAGAATCAGGTAAAGTTCTTTCTAGATCAGGTAAAGTTCTCTATCCAGAAGATTTCCAGCTATTAGCCATTTGTAAGGTGGTGTGTGTGTGTGTGTGTGTGTGTGTGTGTGTGTGTGTGTGTGTGTGTGTGTGTGTGTGTGTGAGGGAGAGAGAGAGAGAGAGAGAGAGAGAGAGAGAGAGAGAGAGAGAGAGAGAGAGAGGGAGGGCTACCTGTTGCCTGAAACAGTTGTGCTATTATGTGAGTCTCCCTTGGGGAGGGAGCGGGCTTGTTCCACTGCTGCTTAAAGACTTGGCTGTGGAGCCAAAGGCACATCTGGTCCATTTGAAGAGTGCAGATGCTGCTTGAAGGCTTCTCCTCCAAATGTTCTGTCAGAGAGAATGGCACTGCTGCGAAGGAAACTGCAGTATCTAGAGCATGCACAAAGGGCGGGCGGCTGCTGCTTTATGTCTCTTCATGCAACGTTCCAGCAAGAAAACTTTCCGGTTTGCAACATTTACATGCAGCAGTGGAGCTTATTCGCTTACAAAGAGAGAAAACCATTAAGTTTTACAGATATGTCATATAATATGCATTAAAGGGCACATTAATGTCAGGAAAATTATTAGAGTTATTTATTGTTCATATTGAATCAGACAAAGCAAAGGACATTAGCAGGATGAGACTAACATGAAGAAGAGGCCTGTGTTATTACAGTCTGACAGTAGACTGTACTATTGAATAGTACCATCTGGTATTGTTAATGAACTCACCCATATATAGCTCCTCCAAGCACGAGTAATGCTCCTGACACTAGGAGGGCAAAGACTAGCACATGCCTTCTTTGGTATATGTAACATCAGCCACCATCTCCTTTTGAACTGCTGGAGAAATGGCATTATTTTGCAGCCAGCAAACTTGGAGGAAAGCTCTGCCACACCAGCTAACAGATGCCTGTGCCAGCCATTTAAAGTGATGAGGGGAGAGATCATCTTCTAACCACCTAGAGAGAGCTCAGCCAATAATGCTCTCTTGGACTCATGCTGCTGATGGCCTGGCAGCATTGCTCACGATTTGAACTCATGACCCCCATAGGCATAGTGGTGCAATAGACCACTTATGCAAGCTTTGAGAATATAATTGAGAAGTTTTGGAAGTAGATAGATAGATGATCTTGGGCACCTGGGTTAAATAATCAGACATTTTTTCCTCATTCTTAGAAATAAAGGTGCTTTAAATGGTTCTTTGAGCAATGCAAAAAGAACCTTAATTTCATGTAAAGGTTCTTTACCAATTTATACTCACCCCTACTTATTAAAAACATGTTTTATATGGAACAATAGTGGCTGTTTTGTGACATCTCATAAAGAGCCATTTGAAGCACCTTTATTTTTATGAGTGCTTGATATTTTCACTTAAACATGGACTACCAGGCCCAAAAGTATGCTAACTTTTCCAGAAGTGGTCAGTTCTATCATCTGCAACCCAGCTGAGCCTCTGTCAATGAGGCTTTCTACAAGCCATTACTTTGTCCATCACCAGGTAGATTGGAAAACATAACTCTGTGCCTGGCATAATTTAATGATATGACATTTTATGGTTATGTTCATGTCCATATGACTACGTTTTCACCAGTCTTCAAACCTAAAAAATCAGACTGTTAACAGCAGGTTTCCAGGCGACATGGAGCTCACCCTTACAAGAAACACACACACACTCACTTTGGAAAACACAGCTGAAGGTGCAGTTGGCTGGCCAGTGACCTGTTCTATCCAGTGTTGATGGAAAAACAAGGCAGTGGCGCACATTCAGACAGACTTTGTGTGATGTAGCCAGTGTTGTGGTGGTGGAAGGGGGTGGGAGTGAGTTCCACTATGAACAGTCCCTGCGGTGGGCATAGTCTTTCGCCCTCCTGGTGGAGTCCACTATGAAAGGGCTTGTCTGGAATAGAGTCTGCTGACCATCTGCACTGGCCTGCTTCAGCCACCCACTCATCCAAAAAACAATGTTTGATGGCTGGATGGTGGCAAAAGGCCACAGAGCTCTGGGCTGTCAGGAACATCAAACATGCTTGATTGTATAGTTATCCATTTATCTGCCCCTCATATAGTTATCTAGTTATCTGCCCATCTAACTTTTTATTTTTCTGTCTGTCTGCTTTTAACCCGTCCATCCATCCATCCATCCATCCATCCATCCATCCATCCATCCATCCATCCATCCATCCATCCATCCATCCATAATCTGTTGTCCATACATCCATCTGTACATTTAAAAGTCCATCTATCCATTCAAATTTCCATCCATCTATCTGTCCATCTCTCCATCCAGCCACCCATCCAGACAATATAATTGGACCTTAATTGGGCCTGTTTATTGGGCCAATGCTTATGATGGGGTGATATACAAACAGAATCTGAGGAGATTCCTTATTTCATATTTCTTATAATTTCTTATAACAGAGATGTGACCAGCATTTTATGTTATTATTGACCCAGTACTGATACTGGTTTTCGAATCAGTATAATGACTGTTTGCATTGTACAGGTAAGTCCAGTCCCTGCCTTGCATGTAATATTTGGGTGCTGGAAGAACATAGTTTCCTTCCACTGTGTACTTTCATATCTAGGGTTTAACAATATCATTTTGATCATGGTCTTTAAATGCAGCACTAAGTAGAGGTATTTGCATACAGAAATCCTGGTTAGTGAAAAGTGAGACCTTTTTAAAAGCTTCAAAGCTGAAATGTGACTTTGCTGCGATATCTGCATCAGGCCATCGTGTCTGAGGAAAGTTAGCAAGCAGATGAAAGCCTTTCCCTCTCTCTCTTGCTGATCTTTTCTTTCACTCTTGTTGTCTCCCCCACCTTTCCTTTGTGTTCTCCTGAGATGAAGGCTGTGGACTACAGAGGGGCTTGATTTGGCCATGCTCCAGTTTTCACATCTGCTCTACTGCTGCTCCTTTCTCACTAACAGATTTTCACAGTTGCTGATCTTGCAGCATGTGCACACACATGCACACACACACACACACACACACACAGACACACACACACACACACACACACACACTGCACACTCTTTAGCAACTTCTACTCATATATTTAAAACCACATTAAAATTTATTTAACACTGTGAAAGAATGTGTTAGATAAGTTTCTCTTAGCCCCTGTGATAGAAGATCAGTTCAGCTTGCTAAAGGCTTTGGAAATTGAGGCCTCATTTCAGGGGCACAGCAGAGGTCATCACATGGCGCCAATTAGACACTGAGCAACATAATAATCACCCAGAAAATGGAAACAAACTTACTTTTATGGGCAAATTCATACAGAAAGAGAAGAAGGGCGCTGAGTGGAGGAGAGGTTACACTCCTCTAAGGACCTGTTGATATTAATGTCCCTTAAATTTCTGAGGCAGAATGAACCTGCAACATTCAGTATCAATAAAAACAAAAAGTTCAAAAGGGTACATACACATTGAAAATATTACAATAAAAATGGGCACTTGAGTAGTGACTTGCAGAGTTGCATAAAAATAGACTTCAAACTTCAACTCATTCCTAATAATTTGAGACTTGCACTGCAGTAGAGATGTTGCAAGAGGCCCATAGCTTAAATTGCTGTCACTGACTGTAAATATGATCAATGCTATCAAACTTAGTTTGGGTAGTGTCTTTCCGTAAAACCAATGATTGTCACATTCACCAGCAGCCATTGTTCCAGAAAGCTGAAGGAATGTGGAGAAAGGAGTTGGGGCTGGTGCTGTCCTTTAAGAATGGTGGTGGTAGTGTCATGCTGTGAGGCTATACACTGAGATACTATACAAAGAAGATTGAATAATGAAGATGGGGAAATGATTTGAGAGAAAAATAGACTAAAAATGAAAAAAAAAATGGAATTGCCTTTGGCTCACTGATTTGTGACTAGAGACTTAGAATGCAACATCTGAGACATACTTGAGTCTTGGACTTGAATATGCTTGCAAACTGAAATTCATGGCACCATATATAGTAATTGTGTCTAAATGTTCTATTACTTTAGATTATATTAAAAGTGAATTTCAAGTTCATGTGATTTATTTTCTTAGGTTTGAAAAATTTCAGAATATCATTTAAGAACAGAAAATACCAATTAAGGCCCTAGCAATTAGCAGTGCCTAATTAGCAACTGTGTAACCAAGCACATCTCTCTTCTCTCAGTTCCCTCTCTCAGTTTATCCCAAGTCCCTCTGCCCCCACCCCACCCCCTGGTGCTGGTGCCAACTCTGCACTGTGTTTGAACCTGCCCTGAATGGCAACAGTAGATCAGGCGAAACACTCAGACACAGAGCTGTGGGCTGAACTGTTGACCTTCTTCACACACCCCGTGTCTGTTGTGGGCTCTGTGAGGTGCAGGATGGGTCACAGCAAGCTGTGAGAGGGAGGGGGTCCAGAGGACTCAGTGAAGAGAGAGAGGACCAGGAGAGGGGCTCGGAGAGGGTCTGTAACAGTGGAGAGTGGGGGTGGGGGGTGGAGGGGGCAATGACCACTGTGCTGTTATCAAACAACACAGCTATGTCCTGTCCAGTCAGGTCAAATTATGGAAAATGACCTGTGATATGCCAAAGCCTTTCCATCCACACTGTTTGCTGCAATAGTTGGACACAGATTTTTAACTGTGCAATATGCTGTGCATTGTAATGAATGTATGATAGTTAGTGTTTCACTTAAATGTGCAACCATATATATAATGAATTATTCAAGATATTTTTGGTGTTTGAGGTTTAGATAAATAGGTCGATAGATGGACAAAAGGATCGGGACACACACATTACACCTACAAGAGCTTTTACAACACCCCTTTCTAAATCCATAGGCTTTAACATGGAGTTGCTCCTCCTTTGGAACTATAACAGCAGGTTTGAAACTATGCAGTTATTAAGTGAGCAGAGTTGTGTTGAAAATGTAGCAATGGGACTAAATGAAACACCTTAATTCAGTGATTAAGATGTACGTCTGATACTTTTGTTAATATACTGTATATTAGGTGTCTGGTATTTAAGTGTATTCCAAAGTAAGCCTACAATATCCTGTTATAATAGAACTACACCCTCTGTCAAGAATGGTGGTGGTTGCATCACGTTCTGGAGGTCTTTTGCTTTTTAAAAAAATTCTGTTTTAGAATTCTTCAGCAAGAACCCTCAAGCAGCTAGACGGTTGAAACCTGGACACAATTGAGTGGACACAACAGGACAGTGACCCAAAACACACATCAAAGAGGGATGGCTAAGCAGGCCTTCTCAAAGACCTGACCTCAACCATGTTGAGTGTGATACTTCAGGGTCTTTCACTCTTTACTAAGCTGCAACATTAGCCTAGCATCTCCTGTGTGAGACTAACTGATATCAAACACATTTCAGCTAACTGACCGCATGTGGGGTCAGTAAAAATCATGTGATTTTTTTCACTGATTGATTTCTTTAAAGAACCATTCTGTTTTCAGCATAGTTTTGCTAGAATATTTTCTCCAAAACAAGAACTATCTGAGTCCATTTGCTTTTTAAGAGGGCATTCAAGTTACAATTAAGACTCTTACTGAATAAAATACTATGTCAAGCTTGCAGTTATTGGTTTTGTGGATGACAGTGAAACAATATGGGAAACAGCTTTGTGTGCGAGACGGAGAGGATGCATGAATAAATGCATGAACGCAATGGGTCAAGGGCCACAAAAACAAGATGTGAATAGGATACCAGATTGGCGAATCCCGTACAATTACTTTTCGCTCTGTCATCTTCATCTGCTTTGAAACTCGTCTTTTAAGGAAATCGCTCCCAGATGGTGAATCTTAGATGTAATCGCTTCCATTTCAGCTGCTCTTTGCATCTGTGTGTGAGTGAGGTGCCATGCCATCTTCACTTCAGGACACAAACAGGGCAATTTTACTGCCATCAGTTGGGTAGCAATGTTGAGCAGCTGTTGTAAGACAATTCTGCACAATAAATGAAAATGTTGACTCAGACAAAATAAGGATTTGTTCCTGTCTTCTTGCTGAGTGTGAAGGCTACTGGACAGAAGGTGGACAGTAATGCTGCTGGAAATGGTTTAACAAAAACATGTGACACAAAATTACTTTTTGTATTGATGTTTTATGTATATGCTGTAGTTTTCAACAAATTAACTGACCACTTAAAATGACCTTTAACTATTACTCTCTCTGGTGGCCCCCTATATGACCCCCAGTCCCCAGCCACAATGTCCAGAGATATATTTGGATCAGTACAGGTTAGGCAATCAGTCACACAAACTGCAGATATTAAATCAGCAGAGTGTTGAAAATGTAGCAATGGGATCGAATGAAACACCTAAATTCAGTGATTAAGACTTGCATCCAATGCCTTTGTGCATATGCTGTATATAATTGATATTTCAGTGTATTCCAAAGTAAGCTTACCATCTCCTGTTCTAATTTAGAGCACTATACCCACTGTTAAGCATGATGGTGGTAGGATCTGGAGCCATTTTGCTGGATGGATTAATGAAGAACCACAACAACTTCAGAAGTATTCAGCATAACCTTAAACCATCAGCTAGATGGTTAAAACATGGACACAATTGAGTGTGCCAGAGGGACAATGACCACAAACGCACATCAAAGGTGGTTGTGGAATGATTAAAGAAGTCTTGCCTTAGGCTTTAGTATTGGTTTTCCCAAAGTCATGATCTTAACCCTGTTGAAAATTCATGGATTATACTTGAAGGTGGGTTGTTGCCAGGAAACCAATAAATGTAGCTGAACCGAAACAGAAGCTTATTGTTGGCTACCAAAAGCATCTGGTCAATGTACAACCAAATAATAGGTGTGCACTCTATATACGTTTAACTCTATTTGTGTAATATTGTTTATTTGCATGATGAGAAAACTTGTCTTTTCAGTGAAGAATTTCCATTCACAGAGTGCAGTCTGATGGATGAGGTCTTCAAGGTCTCTCCAATCTACCCACACCCTCTTTTGTCATTCTCTTTCGTTCTGTCCTCTGGCTGACCACCATTCAGTCCCTGGACTTCTATAATGCCCAAACATGGTGAAATTCTGTATTGAGTCAAGGTTGTGAAGAATCTTTAAATATTTAACTTTTACATCAAGTGAAGTTCTTTAAAGGTTCTGTAATTTCTAATAGGTTCTTCACATCACTCATATTCATGAATTCACTGTAACATTACAATAATAATAGTATAGTAGCAACAGTTTTACACATGATGTTTCCATGTTGGAACATTGCACCAGCGATTTGATTGCACCGACCCTCAAGAGTTTAGTTTGGTCATATGTTTGATGATTAGTTCTGGATCACAAACATGAAACATAACTCATCCCAAAGGTACTGGGTGGAGCTCCGTCACACAGAGAATGCTGTTCTGTTGCTCCACAGCCATGTGACAGGGGGGTTTATACCCGTTTAGCTCATACATTGTTACCTTTGGCTGATGTGCAGCTAATACAGAGTATTTCACTCAATCAGCAATGCTTCTATGGGAATTATTCAAGATGGTTGTACAGTTGCACATCTGTGTGGATGACTGGAATGGAATGGATAATGAAAATGTTGTGTAAAATCTACCACAATGGACATTCACTGGCATATTTGACATTTGTTCAAATTCCTTTATAGTTTTGAAGTACATTGCAGTAGTAGTAGTAGTAGTAGTAGTAGTAGTAGTAGTAGTAGTAGTGATAGTAGTAGTAGTAGAAGTACTTGTTTGCAGTGGCCATGCAAACTCTTTTAGACTGGCATAATCAACAGTAAATTGTGCAGTATTCCATTTTACAGTTCATTTTAATGGCCAGTAAGTCCAAATCCATCATTACAGTCAGGGTTATCCAGTTGTCTCAGTGGGACTAGCCAAGGCTGTGGTAATAATATGCCACTGGATCTGCAGCTATCGTGGAAGTGTCAGTTTGTGATCTTTATCACCAGTCTTTGGACAGCAGAACTGATCTTGGAGCAGATTTGAGGGTCAGGAGGATTCCTCAGTCAGAGAGGAGGGTGTGCGTCTCTTCGAGGGTTTAACCCCTGTTGCCCTCCGCCTTCTCCACTCCTTTATTCAGTATGCTGATTTATGGGCACACGCAGGGGAGGAAAAACAACCGTGTCACTGCAGGCCCTTTGATAAATGACTCAAACCAGCAGTGTCTCACACTCGCCTCTGCCTTTCCAGCAAGAATGCACTTCAACACTTTTGGTTTTATACGGATTTGCTTTTTGCCACTTTTTGCTAAACTATTTCTTTAATATTTCATGTGTAATACAGCTAAGTTCTAATTAGAGACATGACGAAAAAGTGATGTGCAAACCTAACTTGTGGTAAAAGAATCCTCACTTGTCTGTTTGCCCCCAAAGTTTATCCCTGATACTGGTGACCCACCCCTGGTTCTACCCCTAACCCAGGGCAAGCCTCTTCTCCTCTCCGAACGAACATTCTTTAGAAAGTCATTTTATATCATTCTTTGAACGTGCACTGAACTGTAAAACCACCCCATTGGAAACAAAATAAAGGGATTGTGGAGGAGAGGGTAGGAGAATGAGGGAGGGGAGATGAGTCTGTGTGTGTGTGTGTGTGTGTGTGTGTGTGTGTGTGTGTGTGTGTGTGTGTGTGTGTGAGAGTTGGGGTGGTAGTGAGGGTAGGGTGGAGTGGGGTGGGAGGTGGTGGGGTTGAAGGAGGAGATTTATAATTCTTTGCGGGCCTTTGGTATTAACCCAAACACCATCACTGTCAGCAGCTCGGCGAGGGAGGTGCGAGGGGCAAACATTCAGTGTTAATTGGCACTTTGTAAGAGCTGAGCCTTCTTTTTGTGAGAGGTGGAGGGGAGGAGAGATGCAGAGTGAAAGCGAGAGAGAGAGAGAGAGAGAGAGAGAGAGAGAGAGAGAGAGAGAGCTCTTGTTCTTGTTGGGCCTTGTTGAGGGTATTTACGGTTCACTTCTTATCCTTTGTTAATTGGTCTTTCACTCTTCTATGGATGAGAGAGAGGAAAAAAGAGAGAAAGAAGAATTCATCCAACCCCCACCAACCACCCATGCACCATACACTCTTAAAAATGAAGGCATTCTTTGCAGTAGAGCTATTGAAAAAACATTAATTAAAAAGTTTAAAGTACCCTTTGACTGAGTTTTCAAAGAATCAATATCCTTAATGTTTTCATATTTTTTATCAATTGTGTTTGAAGTCCTCTTGTGATGTTTGCTTTATTCCTACACAACCTTATAATCTGTTGTTATCAACCTATAGTATTATTTTTATAAGGGTTTTTGTTTTGTTTCTATGCCTGTAAGGCTGATAATATGTAAATAAGCTGTGTGCTGATTGGTCATTGTTAAAAAGCAGGGTAGGTTGAAATTCATGATGAATTGGGAGACCTGCTAATTCATTGTCTTGGATGGAAACAAATTTTCACTGCTCTACAGCTCAATGATGGAAGGATGTATACCCTTGTAGCCCATACCTGGCATAAGACATGGTTTCAGTTGGTCATGTTTATCTGCACCAGAAACCCCTACTCTTTTGGCAATACTTCTCTACAGAAACTAGACGAGCTGTGTCTGCATTTTCAAATCTGTGTGAGTAGTAGGTACAACTTAAAGAAGCAGGGGTATGCAAAAATATTTGGACATATAGTTTTTTGTGACATCACATGTACATCACATGGACTATTTGACCCATATTGGCCTGTTTTCAATAGACTAATACACTAGTACCCAGTAAGGCCTCAACAGTATACCATACAACTACCCTTTTTCCTGACAATGCTTTATGTGCCCTACACAAAGGTAAACAAAACAGCTCTGACCCCTCAAGGCACGGTGTAACATTAAGAAATTGACTTATTTTTCTTGCCCCCGAACCACGCATGATCCACCTTTTGCCACCCTTTGAGACCACTGATACTATTCACCTGTCAGTGTTTTTAATGTTATGGCTTGTTTGATGTATTTCATACATGGGATCAATTAATCAAATTAATTGAACTTGATATTAAAGTAGATCTTTGAAGAAAGAACTCTCATTCTAACTGAATGAAAAGCAGAAAGCATCACACACACACCCTTGGTAAGAGTTTTAACACTGGCGAGGAGATTTAATTAGAGAGAGAGAGAGAGAGAGAGAGAGAGAGAGAGAGAGAGAGGAGGGGGTGGCTTTGGCCCGCTTCACAGCACCTCTGGCCTCTTCCTCCCCTCCGCGGAACGCATAAACAATAATAGTGGCAGCTCTGAAAGGACACAGGTGTCAACCATTGTGCACTTTTGAATAGCGCCAAGGGGGGAGAAAGAGAGAGAGGAAAGGGGGTGGATGAGGCCACATGCCCCCTACCTCACACCACCTCTATCTCATCACCCTTCCTGTCATTGCTGACGCTGGCATTCTGTCAATGGTGTCACTACTGTCCCAAATATATTTATTTCAATAGAATTGAAAACAAACCATCATTCAAAGAGCAACACCTAACTTTCCCCCTCCCCTAGCCTTGATATTTGAGAGTTATTGGGCACAAGTCTTCATGCTGTTGTTTGTGGTGGTCAAATACACAAAGAATTTGTCTAAATAAGCATATTATGAGCAAGTGTTGCTTTAGCTAGGGTGATCATATTTTGGTTTCCAAATAAGAGAACACCAGGCACATGTGTTTTCATCATGGCTAGGATGGTGTGGCTTGCAGGCTTCAATTAGGCCTAAGTTGTGGGGCAATGTGTGTGAGGAGAGGAGAGAGCTAAATATCTCAAAAATCATGCAACTATATTAATGAGTATTATGGATACATAAACATTTTACATTTACCAACAATAACAAAATTGCCTTAATATTCATCTCATTTTATTTCAACTTCCCCATCCGGACACATTTTTAACATCCCAAAATGAGGACGTGTGGGAATAAGAGCAGTCAGTGACTGACTCACGGCTTTGATATGGTAAACAAAACTTTTTTATCATCAACCTAATGAGTATAATGTGTATGTGTATAAGTAAACATACCTTGCTTTTCATTTTTAAAAAGCCTTTAGCAGGCATGTACTTTGCATAGCAAGTATGCTAATTAGTACATTAGCTAATTTAGGTAAATGTTTATCTTGTGAATTTCAGATCATGCTCAAATGTACTTTGAAATGGATTAGCTATAATAGCAAACAATGCTACACAAACTAGGGAATAAACAACAATTTCAGTAGTTTTGCTGCTTTCCTTTTAGCATTGTTGCATGTAGCACAGTTCTGACCTTCTAGATAAAAGGTTTTCTGTAATGCAATCTGTTTAATGTTATGTCATATCAGAGTTTTTTGGTAAACTCTAAAGCTTGGCACAGTACGAAATTTTCAGGGTATGAGAAATCTATGTCCAAAAATATAATGGTTTTATAGTATCACAGGATACAGTATTTCACAAATCATATTATTATTATCATTATTATTATTATTATTATTATTATTATTATTATTATTATTATTATTATTATTATTATTATTATTATTTCCTACAGTGTCATTTAAAGGAATTTTAATAAAATAACAAAATACATTAAATGAATAAATAAGAACACTGTTTTGTATTCAGGTAATGATTATTTTCATGGGGGATGCTGGTTATTTTCTCTAATCCATTGAATAACTTGTTTTTCTGAAGAGAGTAAGAAATTGAGACTGAACAGAAACTGTCTTACATGACTGCATTTGCACCCATCAGACCTATCGTTGGTGTTCCTCCTTACACATGACAGAACTGAGATCATGGCCCAATTCCAAATCGACATTGAACAAAATAATTTTCTTGTGCATCCTAACATGTTCCAGACAATATTTTAGTTATTCTAGACAGACCATCCCAGAACCACATACTGACTTCAATGTGTATAAATCAAAATTTTCTGAAGCCAAATCTCACGCCTCGAAAAGCTGGCTGATGGCTTTGCTGCTGTCAGATTACAGTCTCCCCCGTCACATGGGAAAGTGCACTACAGCAGGCCTCACGGTGACGGCCGTTTACAGCAGAGACAGTGATGTATGAGCCGTAGCATTGCGCTGCCAGCAGCTCCTGTCTTCTTCTCTCTTGCACAGGAGATTCATGGCGTTCAAGCCCACAAGTGTTTTACCAGCTTTTCGTTGAGAGTGGAAAAGCTAGAGTAGGCTGACCTGAGCAGCTATAGAGTAACTTCAGATAAATAAAGCCATAGAGAGGCACTGTTATGCAAGGGGAACTAAAGATGTAGGAACAATTCCAGACAGACAGAGAGACGGAGATGCAAACAGATAGACAGACAAATAGACTGATAGAAAAACAGATAGATATAGACAGATTATAGACCATAATCATGGTGTGTGAAGGAAAATTTTATTGTGTGTGTGTATGTGTGTGCACGCATGTGTGCATACAAATATGTATATGGTGTTTGAAGTGCTATACTCAAAGTGTCTGAAGAGAAAGAATGTGTGTGTGTGTGTTTGTGCGTGTGTGTGTGTTACACGTGGTGATGCTGTTAGAGGGGGAGGGGATTTATTGCCCAGCATTAGAAGCACTAATCTGTTGCAGGTGTTACTGGCTGCTATCCGACACAGCCAGGCCTGCTCCCTTACCCCACAAGGCCCCAGTCTTTGTGTGCATCTGAGAGAGCAAGTGAAAGTGTGTGTGAAAGTAAGTAGGTTGAAAGAAGAAAGTGTGCATACGTGTCCGTGAGCAGGTTACCTTTTTTGGCAACGAGTGCATTCTCACTTTCCCTTTTCCAGTTTGCATGACATCTGAATACACATGTCGGATCTATGTTTAAAAAAACAACAGCCAACAAAAAAAACAACAACAACCTATAACCCAAAATCCCCACTGCACCAACTCTGTCTCCCACACCAACTGCTTCTTCAGCTCTTACCATTGTTAGCTAGATGAGCTAGAAAATAACATGTACATTATACACTAATATTACTTATCAATAGCATCCAAAGATAGTTTCCAATAGAAGCTAGAGCAGGCTGATTCCACAAACAGACAATGGCTAGTTTGAAATGCCAGCCCAAATTAGATTTTTGGCATATCCAGATTGTACCCAGGTTGACTGCAAAAAAGATCCAGTGGAGGCAGGCGGATCAACATGAAGAAACTTCATAGTATGCACAAGATGTACCTGGTCGTAACACTACCAGTAAGGTTCTAAAGAGCATGCATACTACTTAACGAGCGAGCAAACTGTATGTGCATGTTACCTATACAACACATATTAAATATACAGCACAGAGAAACTGGCAGCAAAGCTCAGCAAAGCAAACAACAAGACTCAATCAGCAGGAGGCTGCAATGGCTGTGAATAAGGAAATTATGATTACGTTACTAAATTCTTATTTAGTAACGTAATCATAAGAAAGGTATAAAGTTAAAGTTAGGTATAAAAATAATAAATACGCAACAGCAAAAAAACAAACCAAACTATAAATATCAATTTTATAAATGAAGGCAGTATTTGACTGATATGTAAAATTAAGTCATGCTGCAATGATATCTGATCCAGTCTGCATCTGTGTCTCTGGTCTGTATCTGTGTACATATGGCCCCTTTATTTAAGTGTTTCTTGGTCCATCATTGTTCGTGTGTCCTCTGATGTTATGTATGTGGGTATTCCAAGTATGTTTGGTTGGTTTAGTTGTGTCTCTCTTAGTCTGTTTGGTTTTTCAGTCTGTTTTTTTACTTTGTATTTTAGTTTGTTTTGTTGTTAATAAATCATTACATGCATATACATCAGCCTCCTGCTCCCCGTTGCTCATAGCATCAAACAGTATTGCTACCTGCTGTTTTTTATACACGTTAATATTGCATCTCCCTGTTTATTTGCGTGCGAAAACAGATGATAAGCTGAATTCAACATTGCCAAAAATCATGTTTAGGTGTTAAAATGTAGAACTTATAGCTAGTTATAACACCAGTCATTGGCCTTTAAATGTATTTTTATCATAACATTGTGAGTGGACTGTGAATGTATCCATAAAAAACTCTAAAGCAGACAGTCATTTCAACAGATCTGGTTTGAGAAACAGGCTGCAGTCTGGACACAGGCAGAGAGCCAACAGACACAGAAATTGTCTATAATGTGAGCAGTACAAAATGAAGCCTTTCACAAATTTGAGGCACTAAACATTATAGCTAATAACACTAAACAATAACAATTGCTAATTTAGCAATGGCACACTTGTCTAAATTTACAATCTATCATCATTAAGAACCATTTGTTTTTGCCAGCATCTAAACTTGAGGTATTTCTGGATTCTAGTCTCTACAAACTAGCTGAGGATATTTTCTGAGTGAACAGCAAAGCACTTTTGTAAGTCGCTCTGGATAAGAGCATCTGCGAAATGCCGTAAATGTAAATGTAAGTTAGCAATGATATGTGGTTGAATTCATAGTAGTCAGTGAAGTATTTCCACAGTAAACTTTGCACAAACCTACGATATCTATTATATCAAGCTTCCTAATTACATGACACTAAAGAACAAACATTAGAGAGCTAAAACATTAGTTAGTTAGTTAGTTAGTTATCTTTTCTATATTTTGTTTACACTGTCTGTACCTGCATACAAATACTACTGCATTAGTCTTATAAACTGCACTAAACCCAAAGTTCTATTAACTATGAAGATTAAGCAGTTGGTGGTTTTGACCTGGTGTGTGTGTGTGTGTGAGTGTGTGTGTGAGAGAGAGAGAGAGAGAGAGAGAGAGAGAGAGAGAGAGAGAGAGAGAGAGAGAGAGGGAGGAGGGGATAAGTCAAACAAATTGTGGGCAGTCTGTCCACAACCAGTGGTAGCCAGAATTTAGTCGTCATTATAAATGGACCACTGACCCCTAGTGGATACAATGAGTTAATACAATAACAGCCGCCTGGTAGAAATACAAAACTCTTGTAACGTCACTTAGCATTACTGTAGATTTGGATTTAACATATGAAAAACATGTGAAATTGTATTAAAAGCACGATGGCTACACATCTCTACTGTTCATTGCGAACTCAAATTCCTTGTATGTTCAAAATGCCTGCTTCTGAGCCTGGACTCTAGACCTGGTTGATGCTAATAAATGATCATTCTAGAAACTGTGCTTGTGCAGGATTAATGAATGTTTTTCACTATATGAAAAACCACCAATGTAGTAACATTGATATTATAAATTATATAACATAATAATAATTATAATGAACATGATTCTATTAATTATTATTAATACTAATAATTAATAGAATCGTGTTTATTATTATTATTATTATTGGCTGCTCTTTTATTGCTTCTTACAAAAGCAAGGGTAAGAAGGAAGAGGGTTTTTTTCCCTTTTGTTGTACTGAGTGTGTCGACTACCCAGGGAAGGCTTTCTACTAGAGTTTGGAGCATTGCTATGAATGATTGCATTTAGTGATAAGAGTGTTACTGATGTCAGGATGTTGGATAATCATTGCCCCACCCTATCCCCAAATAATTACAAATTTTATTGGATGATATACTATCATTAGGAGAATGTTTCACTGTTCCACAGTTCAATGCTGGGGGGGGGATCGAACCTACATACAGTGGTGTTTGGAATCCTAAAAGTAGACAAGGAGAACCACAAAGGAGACATATATATTCCACTTGGTCATTTATTAACTGTGTTTAATTATCTGCTTAGGTTTATCTCCTTTATTAGCTGTTGTAAGCTGTTATCTTAACAAGGAGTTATCTTAACTATTTCCAAAACCCTCCTCAAAGAACCTTGGCTTTGACAGTTCCTATTCGGTCTAGTTTATCTAATCAGTCCTTCATTTAATAAATTAGGTGAACTGCTTGTGGAGCTAAAGCAAGCCATACAGTGTCTGGAGTTCAGAGAGAAGAACAACTTCCACACATGTTAAGTGGTATTCATGAACACAGGGGTGGGACAAAGTACAGAAAATGCTGACCCCCAAAAGATGAGGATAACACCGTGAGACATGCTTCCCGCTGGCCGCATTATCTAATCTGAGAGAAGACAGATGATTGAGTCATTATCATGTGCCGAGTTACATCAACTGTAATCAGAAACCTCAGGCCATCATCATTTTACAATTGCAAATAAAAATCTCACACATAAAACAACAGTAGAGCTGTAATAATACAAACTGCACACAGGTGTTGTTTCAATTACAGTATGACAATTTATTTATCCTTCTTCTGCTGGAGATTTACAAACAGTTCATTTGTAAAGCTGTAGAATAGCTTCTGTGACAATGGTCATGCATGCATGACTTATTAACCAGTTTATGATGCTCTGGATGCCACTCTTCCTAAGCAAAAAGCATTACATGCTTTCAAAGCCTGCACAGTGGGGTCTGTGTCCAGAATATCCAGTGTATATTAGTGTGAGTACAACAGTGTGTGTGTGTGTGTGTGTGTGTGTGTGTTTGTGTGTACATCAGTACATCAGTGCATACACATTCAAAGACAAGTTTTAGTTTCAGAATGATACAAATAAAACAATTAAAAGTAATTCAGAATTTTTAACATTAAGTAGCACCACAAGAAATTACCCTCAAAAATTGCTACATCATCAAAAACATCAGTGGTTCTTAAAAAGTAGATATTATTTAAAGTTTAAATATTATTTTGCATCAATCATTATTTAAATATTATTTTGCATCAATCACTCCTTAATCCATGGAATCTCAGAATGTGGGATATGGACACAAACATGGGTCCATAAACTCTTAAATGAACCCTCTAAGTGTATCAGTCCTTGTTCTAACCACATATATCGTAAGCCAAGCTTCATCAACCAATATTTGAGCAAACATCAGAGCTAATAACTGATTTTCCAACATTCTTTGTCTTATTGAGCCTATTAAGTCCTACTGTAGTATAACCAATCCTTGTCCTGCATCAGGGGGCACCAATCTTATCCACAAAGAACTAGTGTGGCTGCAGAACAGAAGCTCAATTCATCTAACTACCCAAGTGTTTAAAGATACAGACCAACTGATTTAACCAATAAAACTAGTTGTGCTCATGACGGACGAAAACATGCAGCCACAGCAGCTATTTGGGGATAAGACTGGTCACCCCTATCTCTACCAAACTTGTGTTACAATATACAGATATTTCATTAAATGCAACTATGTAAAATGTCGATGTGCTAATTATTTGTAAAAATCAAACAACAAATTTAGGTTGATTGTGTTTATTGGTCCGACAAAATCAAAACAGCTAGCTATTTTTTCACAATTGTGAAAACCTTTCATTTACTGCAACAGTTACATTCAATTGAACCTTCCATTAACATATTCTACTGATGGTGATTCCTCAGTGAAATTTCATTTTTAAGAGTGTCCAGTCTCCACTTGTAGTCAGTCTTGTATTTGTAAACCTTATGGCTGGTAATTATAGACACTGCGAATAACCTGATCTCTTGTGTTTGGGAACCAGTCCATGAAGAGAACACCGTAGTAGACATACCAAGGGTAGAAGGTTTCACTCTGCCGCAGTGTTCCAGACTCGATGATGTGCCATGCAGCCTCATGTGCTGGGTAAGCGGTCATGTCTATTTTGCCTCTGTGTTTAAAGCAGAAGACACACAACCATATATCACCAAATCAAATCAAATCAAGTTTATTTTCACATCACATTACACAAGTGAGTGAGAAACTCAGGTGTGAGGCCCTCGCATTAGCAAAACACATGCACAAAAAACACAAGAAGAAATAAAATTAAAAATAAAGATAATTTTAGATAATAAAAAAATAAAGATAAAGAATATACCTATGTAATATAAATAGAGTATTTACATAACTTAAACTATACATACATTATTGCATTGAAACATACATTATTATACTGTAGACTTTCTGTGGATGTAGAAAACTATAAAAATAATGTGTGCATTATATTTACACATGCACTGGGTATAGAACGAAATGTATTTGTAGTGTGAGTCTTTGGTGGGTGCAGTGGGAGGGTGTAGTGTAACTGAGCAGCTAGTTGCTGCTCAATTAGTGAGTAAAGTACAGGTTCAGAAAGAGTTTATGAAGGAGTTTATGTGTTGTTACCTAGTTACCTAGTCTCTAACCACAAGCTTCAATTTAGACAACTTTAACACTTTAACAGAGATTTTACTTCTAATGATGGGCAACCTTGAAGAAGTTACCCATCAAAGGTATGTGCACTGAATATGATATAGAATAGTTGACTTACATCTTTGCAACAGCAAAAGGTATCAGATGGCAGGATGGTTTTTTTTTGGTTTTGGTTTTTTACTTTACTTAAATAATACGAGAGCTGTGAAATTCCTGGCCCCAGTAAACTGTCCTGCCCCGAGTGCCCTATGTACTTGTCAGTCTTGCCTAAACATTATACTGTATCTTTGTCTGTCAGACATGAATCTTCATTAGCAGTGAGAAAGGTAAAGTTCAGAAATCATTTTTGGATTGTTCCCTGGAGAATATGTCAATGATTTCAGATATGCAAATGTTATGCATCTACGCATACTCAGGCCATGCCCAAAAATCTACTTTTCAGATTATTTGTCAGATACATTATTGGAGTTAACAAATTCATTGTTTTCATTCAGTTTTATTCATGCTTGTACAATCTAAAGTGCTCAAATTGACTTTTAGCCATACTGTTTCATAGCTGTCAATACTCTACACCATGGATCTAATCAGTCCCTTAAAATAGACTTAAATGGGCCAAATCTTCTATGAGAACACAGACACAGTGGCACAGCTTAGATTCAGACATGCTTACTGGGCAGTGGTACAAATGCAGTAGCAGCAAACACCTATGCACTCATATTGAATAGTAAGCATCTAGCTTTTTATGAACTCTGACAATAACATTTTAATTTCTCTGTCTTCTGTTCACTTAAATAGAACAAAAATTTACAGAAAAATGACTCACTTTATTTTTTCCATGGCAGAATCTGTGTCGATAAGGCCCAGGATGCAGATACTGATGGACACATTACTCTGCTTCATTGCCAGCTCATGCTGTAAACTCCCAAAGAAACCATTCAGGGCAAACTTGGTCGCAATGTATGGCAGAGCAAATGGTGAGCGCATTTTTCCTGTAGAGCATAGCATAATTAACAGCCACAGTCCAACTTTATAACTACAAACAGCTTCTGTACATGTAGGAAAACAGAATTCTTAAAGTTGTGATACTAACCAAGCATTGAGGAGACAACCACAATAGACCCGTTACTCTTCTCAAGTGCAGGTAAAGCCTTCACAGCCATTTGCACATAACTGTGGAAATTCACCTTCACACAATACAGGGATAGGAGAAAGTAAAAAGATAAAGATTTTTACTGCAACACTAAAGCTTTTAAAATGTAAATTCAACATGAGAAATGAAGTGGAACTGTAAAAATGTCGTGTAGTAATGTCGTGAGAGTAAGGTGGAATAAATGCTATGAATGAAATGTAATTAAGGCAAAGGCAAATCTTAAACCTTTAAAACTGCATATCGTTTTTTGTCTGAGTAATTTGTGATAAACAATATACAATGCATTTGGAAAGGTTTTTTTTCACATTTTATGCCAAAGCCATATGCTGAACCAAATGTTCTGTGTCTGCACTCAATACCCCAAAAGTAAAAGTAAAAGAGAATCTTAGACATTTACATTCACAGAATTTAACATTCACTCTCCTCTATAGCTACTGACAAGGTTACTCATATTACAGAGGTGTGCCACACTAGTGTTAGGAGTCTTGCTCAAGGACTCTTATTTACATAGCACAACATAATTGCCCAGACTGGGAATCAAAACCCAGTCACCAACATGGTTCCATATTTGCATTTATTAAAAATATATTAAAAAAATATATATTTCACAAATCTTTTGGGAACAAAATTTATCCAGAGCACAATAGTCTCCATAATTCTAAAATGGAAGACATTTGGAACAACCAGGAGTCTTAGAGCTGGCTGCCCCACCAAACCAAGTAATAGAGGAAAAGGGCCTTGGTAAGAGAGGTGGCTACTCTGTCTGAGC
This sequence comes from Acestrorhynchus altus, assembly GCA_034509495.1. Taxonomy (NCBI): domain Eukaryota; kingdom Metazoa; phylum Chordata; class Actinopteri; order Characiformes; family Acestrorhynchidae; genus Acestrorhynchus; species Acestrorhynchus altus. The sequence continues at coordinate 14,065,537 of CM067514.1, read as the reverse complement.
TCCAAATATCCTGTGTGCAAATGGGAAAAAGTTACCCAAGTTTATGGGCTTCATGGCAGAGTTCAATCTTGGCTTCATCGGACCAGAAAATCTCATTTCTCACACTCTGAGAATCCTTTTCTTTGCAAACATTCATGCTTTCATGTGTCTTTTACTTTTTTCTTTCTGACCATTCTTTCATAAAGCCCAGATGGGTGGAGTGCTGCAATGATGGTTGACCTTGTGTAGGTTTTCCCCATCTGCACACATGATCTTTGGAGATCAGCCAGAGTGACCACTTTCAAGAAGATCTTTGCTTTGGTGGCGTAGCCACATGTAACCAACTCCAAAATTCTTAAATTTAATAATTATGAAGCCCACCATGCTCTTTGGGTATTTCAGAGCAGTAGATATTTGTAGCCTTCTCCAGATCTGTGCCTCCACACAATCCTGTCTTTGAGCCCTACATGTAGTTCTCTTCTCCTCAAAGATTGGTTTTTGCTCTGAAATGCATTGTTAGATGTGAGACCTTATATAGACAGTGTGTCTCTCCAAAGAATGGACAATCAGCTGAATTTACCACTAGTGGACTCCAATCAATGAAGTGGGTGAGTGGGGGTGTCCTTGTTTGGCCAACACCAGATAACACAGTAAATAATAATATGAATGTGAGTGGTAATATGTAACCTGGCCACAATAACATTGTTTTTAACATTATGTTTTCACATAAGTGCTGAAGAATGTGTGTCCTAAACAGTAAAGGACGTTTCCAGAGTTTGAGAGTTTCAGAAACAGGTCTTCATCTTGCATTGTTTTTTTTTCTAATGCAAGGAACTGAAATAGGCCAGTGTCTTGAAAGCAAAGTGTATGTGATGGGTTATAGGGTTTAAAAGTATAGCCATGAGCTCTGTAATAAAAACTTTGACAAGAGTAAAAAACCAAACACTCAGCTCAACTTTTTCAAAGTTCCCAAATCAGGTGAAGCAAATTCTTGACACACCTCTATCTTTCTCACCAGTCTAGTCCTTCCAGTCTAGTCAGACAGAGATTAGCCTCAATATCACTTAATGTGGATAAATCAACAACATTGAAAACATAAAATCAAAAACATAAAGACAAAGTAATCTTTTACACCTACGTTTAGAGTTTTATATTTATTTTTTATGTAACTGAAAGGGCATTGTAATACTAGCATGGTGGCAAGCTTGTTATTGTTTCATACCACTGCTTGGTTTCAGTCCAACTCAAAACCCCCCAAAACCCACTTTTGGTCTTGCACTATGCTGGTGTACCTGCATAAGCCAACGGTTGTGATCCACATCCCCATCCCACATTTGATATGGACTGGGTCCAATGTGGTTGAGCACTATATAGTCCAGTCCCTCCAGCTGCTTTTCTGCAAACTCCACCACCAGGTCAACATCAGTGGGAATGGCCATGTCTGCCGGAATGTACAGGGCTTTCTGAGCCCCCAAATCCAGACATTTCTTCACCACCTGCAGTTACATCAGAGAACAATCATTCACAGTAAGGGTAGGTTACATGACAAAGGATGAAGTTTGGGCTGATGATTAATAGTTACTGTAATTAAGTTGTCATTATTATGCATTTACATTAATAATAATTGCACTTCTACACTGTTGAAAAGGTTGGAATCACTTGTGAGGTAATTACAGGAACTTCAGCTGGGATGAGGCCACTTAGTAGATATGCAGAAATCAAAATCCTTCTAAAACCTAAAGGTCCACTAACCTCTTTTAAGACGTTTTCTCTTCTTGCTGTGATGACGATTTGAGCCCCCAAACGGGCATAGTGATATGCTATCTGTTCCCCTATGCCAGTGCTAGCGCCAGTCACCAACACTTTTGCCCCTTTTAGAGATTCTGGATAAAACACGCAGGTAGACATTGAGGTATAATTATACATTTTATTCTCATTAGACAACAAGACATTTTTGGAGATATGCCTTGTAGATTTTTTTCTGCACCCCTTAATCGATGCTTTGTGGCCTCCAGAGGAAATATAGCTGTATTATAGTGATCATACATGCTCTTTTTTTGGAAATATCCTCTTTTAATGATGTGAAAAGTGTGTCTGGCTGGAAAATATGAAAAGGAATGCTGATAATGCTTGATGTATTTTGTTTTTATTTACTTTTATGAGCATGTTATAAAAGCTGATAAAAAAGTTGGGTTCTTTTCTTTATTTTAAGAGAAATATGTTAAAATGAAATGAGTTGATTAAGAAATGTTGGCTACTAAGGATATTTATTAGTCTTTGTAAATGAGTTCATGTTAATGCATTAATGTTCATAAACATAGCTGCAGGATTTTAAACATCACTAATTTCCCAGCCTAACATACACACACACAACTTAGACCCACTTGAAAATCATACAATCCTGCAGTTTAGATTCTGATGACAGCATCCCAACAAATTGGGAGTGAGTAGACCAAACTACATGGTTGACATGTGACACTGTCAGAGGAATGTTAAGCCAGTTCTTCAGACCACAGTTCAAATGCATCTGAGCACCATTTCTAAACCAACAAGTCATTTTCCACATTCATTCACACTATAAATGCTTGCTTTTATAACCTAAATGGTTAAAAAAAAATAGTTTTATTTTAAATGTTGAGATATAGATTTGGAAAATAAATAAATAATAACAATAACAATGATAACAATAATAAATACATTAAAAAATAAATCCGGGTCCAGAGCTAAAGTCCGGCCCGAGTTTTTGTTCCGACGGTCTGAGCGGCTCCGCTGCAGCTCCTCCTTCACACAGCGCCCCGGCGGTCGGAACAAAAGCCCGGGGCGGGCTCCAGCGCTGGACCTGGATTACCAACCTCTTCTGAGATGCAGCGTTAAGAATGAATTAATCAGAGCTCACGCTGATCTGAACTGAATATAGCTCCCTTTTTATATTATAAACTAAACTGAACCCACCTCCACTAAACGTCGGACCACTCCAGAGGAAGGAAATTAGAACCGCGCCAAGAATCCCGATCAGGACTGTTTTAAGGGAGAGCTTCATTCTGGAGCGCAGTGTAACTTGTGCCCTATTCCTGACAGGTTCCTGACTCAGGGTGAACCGATGTGCTGAGCCTGAAAGCTCGCCGTGCTCATTCAGCCCCGCAGTCACGGCTTCACTCTAACTCAGGCTTAAGTGAGGCTTTCTGGAGCTTTAGTGAAACAGGCGGAGTCTCTAACTTCCTCAACTCCACACGCTCCCTCAGCACCCTTACTCCGTGCAGCCTGAAAGCGGGACGCTGTGAGAAGTGCACCCTTTAAAAGCGGGAAATCATGTGTAGGGATTCGGAGGGAACTGCTGGTATTGGGACGACGCCTTCGGGAAGCGCTTTAACTAACGGGATGTTACTTCAGACAGTCACACACACATTAACACAGGGTATCACCCCTGGGCAAATCTGGGACATCCGATTAGATTAGACTAGATTATACATTTATTAACCACATATTTATTTTATTTTCTGAGCAGACGTAGAATTTCAAAATAAAAGTCATTTTCATTAGCAAGAAGCTGACGTTTTAAATGTTTAAAACGAATGTATTATTTTAACACACAAATGGAAAAATACACACACACACACACACCTATATATATAGGTGTGTGTGTGTGAAGTCTTATGAATGTATCCTGCAAATTGTCATTTTATGTATATTTAAGCAAATGAAAATATATTGTTATTGAGCAGCAGTTTGTTGCAAATGTCAGAATATGTGATTCATTGAAGATGCTAATAAAAAAAAAACTCAAAACCACAAATTAAAATATTGTGATCTTTCCTAAAAGGAATTGTAAATACAGCTCCATTTCAGCTGAATCTAAAAATATGAGGAAGCTACTTGACCTGGAACTTTGTTGGGTGATTCATTGCTGGTATTGGGGTACTTATAAAGTAAAACTCAAAAATGTTCACAAATCTTGGCACATTTGGGAACCAGAAGGTTTTACCCACATGTTCCATGTTGGCCCCACATTTGGATGCCCACCAGAGTCCTTCATGGGACCAGGAGGGGGTAAAGAAATCTCTGTACAAACAAAGATCCCAAATGGTCCTCAGCAACAGCACATATACAAACCCACTCAGAACCTATGCCTACCTGGAATCCCCCTAGTCCAGAGTTCAACCATGTGAGATCTTTGGCTGAGTAAATCGTCAAAGCAAGAAAATAACATTTATAGCATTAAAACATTCCCTCAATTTAATAAATCATTGCCTCAAATGAATAAACAATTACCATGATGTAACCATTTGTTCTCTCAATTTAATATATTGTTGCTGTTAAATTAAAACAGTGTATCAAAATTTTTGTCCATTTTTAATTTTCTCCATGGTTTGAATCCTGTTGCTGCTCTGTATATTGTGTAAATAATTCTGAGTGAGTGCGTAAAGTTGCCTGTTTTTCATTGAAAAGTGACATGACAAACTGGTTTAATAAATTGTGCACTCATGGGTAAAACATGACCATGGTGGATTCCATGGGGATATGGTCTCTGAGTGTATTTGTACATTTTGGTACTGGGGCCTAGATGGGCTTCAGAAAAGGACTTTGTTGTTACAGCACACTTAAATCTCCTTTAGGCCCTGTATGCAGTATACAAATCACTACTCAAAACAGTTTTGGAGGCAGCTCTACCTCTGAGGCAGAAAAAACACAATTGGTTCAGACAATGGACAAATAAAATAAGTAGATAGAGCTTTAGAAACGTATACATGTAGCTTCTAAGGCAGCAATTTCTTTTGGTTGTTTGCTTTATAGCTGTTTAGTAATGCTGTGCATTATATATGCTGTCAAGAATGCTAATTTAACTATTAAACAAGAGAATTAAAGCTGCGTAATGAAATTGAATGGAAGTGAACTTTGCACTTGTGTCTGAGAGTGAACCCTGCACCAGTGTCCGATACTGAACTTTGCACTTGTATCAGATAGTGAACGCTGCACCAGTGTCCGATAGTGAATGCTGCACTAGTGTGCGAGAGTGAACGCTGCACGGTGCTTCAGCTCTTCACACTAAACTTTATTTACAGCTCACCCGGAAGCGGCTGCTGTCCTTGTGGGTGTTTTAGCTGTCAAACTAGCTCATGTGAGGAGAATAAGTGCAGTTTATTTGTGTCCTCTATTTGTTAGTGAAGATCTACACGCTTGTGTTGGGGTCGCAGTCCAGCGCGTGACTCCATGGCAACCAGGATTTTACCCTTAGTGAAGTAAGTTAGTCCTCTAGATTACAGGCTTAGTTTGGGCCGCTGAGAACAACATGCCACTGCAGAAAACGAGGCTGACGAACTCAAACGAGGCTGAAATGATGACGAAGTGGGATTTATTTCGGGATGAGAACAGCAATGCTAATGTAGCTGGGCCAGGCTGGTCAGTCAGGAGAACTGCGTCCAGATTTCAGTTCATCCCTGACCTACTGCACCCGCTTCAGAGAGCTACTCTTTATATTCACAAACAATAGGATTTAAGGGGGAACTTGGCCCACAAATCAACTCTCTTCACACTGAACATCAGACAGTGACCAAATAAACAAACAGTCCAGCAGCGGCCAGATTACAGTTTCCGTTTTCTTGCAGAGTCGCCACCAAGGTGGCCATCGCCGGAGGAGCTGTGTATGTGGCCTATGACTCCGGACTTCTTGGAGGCAGTGAAGAGGGATCTGTAGCTTTAAGCAAAGCTAAAGCAGCTGTTCCACCAGCGGTGGAAGAATGGACAAAGTACTTCGGTTTGGAAGTAATGTCCATTAACACAACTGTGGTAAACCTGTAGTTCCAGCTGTGCCCTTAGAACAGTGTTTACCAACCCTTGTACTGGAGGCACCCCTACCCTGCCTATTCTCAGACTCTACTTTGTCATTCCAACCACGTGATGCAATAGAACTAAATACAGAACTCATCATGACTCTAGGTTTAGAGATTTCCCTGCTCCCACCACCCTGATCCAACAAACCAGCTTATCAGCAAGGGTGTGTTGAAGCTTAAAAGGACAGGGGTGCCTCCAGGACCAGAGTTGAGAAACATTGTTTTAACAGCACATTCTAGATCTCTCCCTGACACCAGCACATCTGATTCAGCAAATCGGTTTGTATGCAAGTCCTTTCGTAGCTGCATGGAATGTGTCGAAACAGGGAATCCTGTGCAAAGGTGCCTCCAGGACCGGGGTTGAGAAAGGTTGCATTAGAACAGTGTTTCTCAATCCTGGTCCTGGAGGCACCCCTGCTGTGCATATTGTATATATCTCCCTGCTGCCAACACACCTGATTCAACTAAATAGTTCATTTATAATAGTCCATTTCATGTAGTCCTTTCAGAGCTGCAGGGAGTGTGTCAAAGCCAGGAATCCTCTAAAATAAAAAAATATTATTTCAGATTATTGAAAGCAGAAGATATTTCTGGGAAGAGATCTGCATGTATTTGTAATTCATGGTTTAAAGAGAAGTGTTTAATTCTTATTAATTTTTTGTTCTGTTTTAGCTTCCTGCAGCACCAAAGATTGAGTTCTCCCCAGTTGATGCATGGAACTCAGGTAAATCTCTGCCAGAATTTGTGATATATTTGAAATTAAGTTTGTTCAATGTTTTTTTTTTGGAGAAGCAGTGTTTTGGCCCAAGGCACACTGATGTTTTATCACATGGAATGTCATCATGAATGTAGTGCTCAAGTTTGCTTCCTTAGTTTACAACAGAATGCTAGGCTAATGTTTGAATGGTTAGGATAGGATAGAACTTTATTGATCCCTTGGGAGGGGAAATTAAGGTTAGTAGAAAAAGACATAATTTAGTAAGAAACACTATATAAGTTTAAAGAATATATAATATGAGACTATATTACAATATAAATATATATAAATAGTGCCTGAGAAGAAGAGTCCAGTAGGAGGGGGTATTGCACATTATTATTATTATTATTATTATTATTATTATTATTATTATTATTATTGCACTTGAACTGTGTACTGGTTGTGGGTTGTGAGTTACTGGTTGGTTCCTACCCATTTCCATCCTCCTGTTACCACTCCTCCCCCCAGAGAGGAATTGTACAGTCTGATGGCGTGTGGGACAAAAGAGTTTTTAAGTCTGTTGGTCCTGCACTTGTCCAGTAGTCCTCTTCTCTGCCACTGACACCAGAGAGTCCAGCTTTGTGCCAACCACATAGCCAGCCTGTCTGATCAGTTTGTCCAGCCTGTGTGTGTCCTTCTTGGATATGCTGCCCCCCCAGCACACCACAGTGTAGAACAGGACACTGGCGACCACTGATAAAACATCCACAGGAGTTTCCTGCAGATGTTGAAGGACCGTAGCCTCCTCAGAAAGTACAGCTTGCTCTGTCCCTTTCTGTACAGGTGGTCGATGTTACATGACCAGTCCAACTTACTGTCCAGCCACAGCCCGAGGTACTTGTAGGAGTCCACAGTCTCTACCTTATCTCCCTCTATCAGAACTGGTTGTGACTTTTTGGTCTGGACCTCCCAAAGTTAATGACCAGGTCCTTGGTCTTTGAGGTGTTGAGCTGCAGATGATTCCTGTGGCACCAGGCTGCAAAGTCCCTCACCAGGCTCCAATACTCCTCCAACTATGGATGTATCATCAACAAACCTCTGGAAGTAACACAGCTCTGAGTTTAGTTGCGTGGGTGGGGATGCATTGTGGAAAGAAGGAGAGATGGATGCAGAGAGGGAGAGGGTGTGGGGGTACATGAGCTAGTTGAATCGGTTGAAGAAGTTGTTCATTTCCTTCCCCTTCTACACTGTTCCCCCTTCCACTCTGGTCTTGGTATTGTGGCCTGTGATGGTTTTCACACCTTCCCAGACCTCCCTCATGTTGTTCTCCTCCAGCTTCTGTTCCAACTTGCTCTTGTAGCTGTCTTGGGCCTCCCGCAGACAGCGCTTTACCTCCTTCTGTGCTGCTCTCATCGCCTCCCTGTCCCTGCTCCGAGCAGCTTTGACTTTCTGTGTTACCCATGGCTTGTTGTTGGGGTAACACCGCACAGTCTTTGATGGTTAGACCACGAGCATACAGATCGATTGTCCTGTTGTTTCTTGTAGGACAGTCCACACACTGGTGAAAAGCAGAGTAGTAGAGTCCAAAGTAGCATGATTAAAGTCTCCAGAAAGGATCATGAATGCTTCAGGGTGCTGTGTCTGTATCTGTGCAATAAGAGAATGTATCTGCTCACAGAGGCTGACTGCTAACAACTCCAGATCTGGACAACATAAGACTGTCTTTACAGTAATATGGCCTGGATGACACCAGCGACTGTTCACATAAATGATCAGCCCCCATCATTGCTCTTCCTGCAGGCTTTAGTGTCTCTGTCGGCTCTCACGTCAGTGAAGCCCCGCAGATCCATGTTAGCATCTGGTATGAGCTGGGTTAGCCATGTCTCTGTAAAGATTAACAAGCTGCTCTCTCTGTAAATCCACTGGTTGTTGAGGGCAACCCCTTGCAGCCCCGGGCTCTCCTCCTCGGCTCCTCCGGGATCGGGCATCGTATACCGGCTTTGTTCTCAGGGCCAGCAGCTCCTCTCTCGAATACGAGAGAAAACTGGCTCCTGGTTGCGTTTTTGAAGTAGAAAATATCCATAGGATATGTAGAAGAACATACTCTGTCCTCGTCAGAGGAGCAAAGTATGTGGAAAAGTGAGAAAAGGGGGTTAAAAAGAGCTAAGCTACGGAGCGGCTGGTAAGTACAGTGCCAGGAAGTAACCGAACTGGCGCTGTTAGTCAGATTGTCTTCCCTACCAGTCAGCTCTGTGGGAATGTTTGATATTATTATCATTTTTTATTTTACTATCAATCCATCTCTGAAAATCAAATGGGGATTTGGCATTTAGCAGTGTTTGTTGCCAAAATGTGATTGTTTACAGTCTAAGTGTAGTGTAGGCTAGCAGCCCCCATTCTGAACTGAAGAAACACACATCAGATACAAAAACATATTTTGTCTGATTTACTGCATCTGTGGTTTGTGTTAAATGGTGTTAATGTATTTTTTAAGTGTGTATGCTGAAAGGTTCCAAATCTGGGTTCATCTAAAAGGTACTTCTCCCCCACAGGAGTGCAGAAGTCCATCCATGCTTTATCAGTGGCTCCAACTGCAGTTTGTGACTACACAAGCCAAGGCTTGCAGTACCTGAAGAATCTGACCAAATGAACTTTATTACCCTTTGGCAACTAGAAGTTACAATTCCTGTCGGTAAACCTAAGATGTCAGATTTTTCCCAGTTCACTTAACAAGGCAATACTTCCCCACATGTAGAGGTTAACATGCTGGAAAACTGCATTCAAGAGATTTCCTTGAACACACTTTAGTTTTTTGCTAGTATGTTAATTCACAGTCTGCCTTTGTGTTAAAAGTGTAAAGAAAACGAAGATGCCTGTTTTAAAGCGTTTTCTTCCTGACAATAAATGCATTGATAATATAGATGTGAACATTTCATAAGGTGGATTATCCTTGTATTTATTATTGTTTATTGTTCTTGTCCTTTATTAAAATATCCAAAGGAATTATTATTCAGTGAAATAAATCATGTGTCCTGCAGGTGAAATGTGTATTTTGATACAGAATGTTTGTGGATGCCCCTTCTTATTTGTGAATTCAGTTACTTTAAGGCAGTATTTCTCAACCCTGTTCTTTTAGGCTCTGTACATTTTACTGCTTTCTTTTCTCTCAACACACCTGAATCAACTAATCAAGCACTTTCAGAGTTGAAGGGGATGTCCATTAAAATGTACTGGGCAGTCCTCTAGGTTGAGATATGCTACATAAAAGTCCTCAAATACACGCAGCCTTTTTGGTCTCCACAGGAAAGCTTTGAACAATGCACAGATTTTCCTCCCTTCATTTCTGAAAATATTTCCATCTACCAGAGACAAAAATGTCTGCAAGAGCACACTAGTCCTATGTTGGGTGATTGTACCCCATAGAGACTTCAGAGCACCACACAGAAAAAACAAACACATTAAATATTTGTAAAAGAACCATCTGAAATTGGCATGTGTGGAAGTTGTAGGTTAACTGTACAGGGAATAAAGAGGTATTTGAGATGCAATCAGAAACAGAATGCATCATGATGTCAACATTATCATAAAGCTCTGTTTCCCCATCCACACAGCAAAACTAGATAAAACTCTTTGAGAGCCTTTTGATGTTATATTTTGGTGTATAGTTTTCAGTGACCAAGAACAACATTTTTGTGAGGACAGGAGGCCAGGGGTAGCTTATGCATGAGCCTGTATTTTGGAATCAACCGACTCAAATGCCCACTATCGGAGTATGACGAGGCTCTTTCTTCAAAGCATTCCGTCACTGACCTGTGCTAGTAAAGGGAACAAATCTAGACATTTTTCTGTTAATCTAAAAAAAAACTGCCTGACATAAGGACCATCTAGTAAAGGCTCTGGAAACAATGGGATCTCACTTTAGCTGTTCACATAATATCCATAACTCTTCTTTTATTTACTGATCTTTTATTATTATCTAGCTAACAAGCTTAAGCACTGAACAATAGAGATTAGATTCAAAGTTTATTCAGTTAGAAGAGTCACTGTAAAGAGAAAATAACTTGGCTGTTATCCACAATCATCAGCATCAGTTGAAACTGGGCACAGCTGTGGTTCACTATCAGGACTGAGAAACACTGCTTAGAGAAATGAATGTCTATCATAATTGTTGCAAACACAGGCTAGATGTCAACAGGTTTTACTGTAAGCTCTGCTATAATGTAATATTTTTCTTATTATTTATTATTTGTTCCCCTGATTTTATCCCTGCGAATATGCAAGTGCCAATTCCCCAATCCCATTATCACTCTCTCCCTATCGCACACGATGCTCCCTTCTGATACATATGACATCAAACACTGGCTCTTTTCCAACTGCTGCCATTTGTATCCTTGCCAGACAGTCATTGTGCTCTGAGGGAAGAGCCAGGTCCCTTTCTCTGATACAATGGCTTATAGACGCCTGTGCTGACCAGCATCACATTGAGTGTGATGTTGGGAGAGAGCAACATCTACCCACCCAGAGAGGGAGAGCAGGGCAATTTCACACTCCCCCTGACTCCACCATCTCACGTTTATGATTTTACTGTATCTGTCCATGTAAATAAATCCATAAAGAATGTACCTTAGTATAGTACAACAATTTCAGTCTATAGTTTATCACAGGTCACAGGTCATGCATTAGTTTATTGTTCTTAGTGTATAGAAACACAGAAACTAGTTTGCAGGAACATTTAATCACATAACAAAGGTGTATAAAATGACAATGAAAGAGGGCAGTGAGACAGGAGGCAATTTCAACATAAATTATTTTTCCCAATGTTTGGAGTTGAATTTATTTGAGCTGTTGTAAGGCAGGTTTACTGATAAAACTAAAATGAGATTAAACATGCATATGTTTTCCTATATTCTTACTAGGGATGTGACGGAGCTGAGGAAAATCTGCATCCGTCGGATTCGAATTTGTTAGCTACAAATCTGTCGAAAGCGAATGCGGTTTTGGTAAACATGGGGCCAAGAACACCCGATAAACCCTGATAAGCCCATTTGTGCTTATATTTTTGTATTTTTTCAACACAAATACATGATGCTTAAACAGTCCATCAGCCACAGGTAGTCACAGACTCACGGTGTACTGTAAACAATTCATCATGCTGTTTAAATGACACTGAATCATAAAATTATCATTTATTTTCATGTAATTAACTAATTATGCATTCTTACACAAAGAAGACATATCTCAACTAGTAATGCAGAACTGTTTGTGTTTACTACTGTTTTGTGTTTTACACTTGTTTTTGTACCACATTTGGCCATTTTCATTATTTATGTGAAGCGGAAGTATAAAGTAAAAAACATTCACCATTAAATTCTAATGAAATTTGGCGGTCTCTAAAAGAAGACCTGCAGGCTGTAAATCAACCTGTATGTGTCATGCACCCCTGTGTTTATTCTGCCTTTTTTTGATCTTTGCCTGTTTTTTGACACCGTCTCTGGTTTGTCCAGTCTGGTACTGTCTCTCCTGTCTGTTATTGATCTGGACTGTTTGACTCTGTTTAACGCATTTGTCCCATTAAAGTGCTGTGTTTATATCTGCGTGTGCTTTGTGCTGTCCGGACCTGACGGTATGAATGGTTCTGTTTTATATACCAGCGGCGATTTCAAATCCGTGTTCGAGGAACATTGGCCCTAAAACATCCGTCGAATTTGAATCTGCTAAAACTAGTTGAAGTTCGAATTTTGTCGAATTCGAATTCGAACTTTGTCACATCTCTAATTCTTGCTCTATATCAGTGTTGTTCAGCCAAAGTGCTGCAAAGGCAGGAAAAGTCAGGCATGAAGATTTTAATTTGTGATAACTTTTTAAAAATATATATAATATATAAAATCGGTTGTGGTGTGAAATATTATGGTGCTGTGGGGATAAAATATTCACCCAACAGGCATTAACTGTCACATAATGTGTGTGTGTGTGTGTGTTAATTGTCATTGCTTCATGCCAGGATTCAAATCTGGTTTCAAAATGAAGGCATGTTTGCTATTAGTAATAAACCACAGACACTATGGAACTATGTCATGTTTGACATGAGCTTTTTGGTGGTTAGAGTTAGTGGTGTGCTGCAAGAATGTTTTTTTTTTGGCAGATAAAAAGGAAACTGCAACTTTACATGAGAAGGAACAAAAATCAATGTAAGTCAATGTAAAAAGATTTAATTCCAAGTAATTTTGGAACAGTCATATTGGTCAATTCTTCTTGAATGATACAGTGCCAGAACAACTGTCAGATTCACACTGTCAAAATGTGAAAAAAGGTTGAAATTGGAGATTCAAGGTTTTTGTGTAACAATGTAAACATTAATAAAATTCATATTAGCTCACGTGGTTCAGGTCAGTGTGTTCAATATTTACAGTCTACTTGTTTCCGGAAAGATCATTTAATTCACTTCAAAGTTGCATAAGCCTTGCATGTGGTAATAGTAAAGTTTCATTTTCCGGTAAGCTGCTGAATGTCAGAAAGGGCATTTTGCCTGTTGTGAGAAATTTTTTTTTTTTTTTCAGAGATGAACTCAATTCTGTTGTTAAAATATGACTTTAAAATGTAAAACATCCCTCACAGCTCTTCTCCTTTATGACAAACTCAATCGATACCTGTGCCACATATTAAATTCAATTCAATCTTTATTATTGAAACAGAATAATCGCCAAAAGCATCGCATGAACATAAAAAAGAGAGAAAATATTTAAGCCATTTTTTTCATTTGTTTCTTAATCCAGGTTCTGAACTTGGAAATATGAGTGTAGATGTTGGGTACATTTGGATAATCACAATTGCCTTGCAAATTGAAGGAGACGATGCCCACTGCTTCACCTTTGCACACTAAAGGCCCTCCAGAATCACCCTGCAAACATCACAAGCAATAAGTATTTTGTATTTCTTGGTGACTACAACATATAGATATCTTCATTGTCCTACCTGGCATGCACCATTTTCAGTCCCATAGCCACCAGCACACAGCACATTGGCTGGGAGTTCAGTTTTAACAACTTTCCACTCCTTCTTGCAGTCTTCAAAAGGTATAGTTTCCACATCAGTCACCAGCAGGTCTCCCACTGTGTTTTGCGTTTTAGTCTTTCCCCATCCAGCCACCTGGCATGTGGTTTTTGGCTTGACTCTGTCCTTGCTTGACATTTTGATGGTCTTCACAACTTTGCTGAGTTTTACTTTCTTGGAAAGCTGGAATTTGTTTAAAGTGTCATTAGTCTCATCTTCAATATTAATGGTTATGGGACATCTGTTCTTATTTTTATGGTTTTGAAGTGTCTAAAATATACCTTCAGAAGCATAACATCATCCCCAGTCTTTGGATTTTTGTAGGATGTGGGTTTGAACTTGTTTACCACTGCATATCTTATTCCATTATTTCCAGTGATGGTTTGAGTGCCAAGAACCACAGTGATGTTGTCCCTTTGCATTTCAGAAGAGGCATTAATTTAAACAGAAGTCCAAAATGAAAAATTAGAAAAAAACAGACAGAATCATTTTCATAAACACAGAGCATCACTGGCCTACCCTTTGTCACAGTGGGCAGCAGTGAGTACGAAGCTGGGGTCAATGAGGAATCCTCCACATTTGTGCTTCATATCAACCTGGACTGATGCCATGAACTGCAGGGTATTCTTCTTGGCTTTCTTACCATTAATAATTTCCTCTCCAAAGGTGACTAGAAGAAGAAATAAACAGTAAAAAATATGATTCAATATGTTTAATTCTTTGATTCATTACCAAACACTTACCATTATATGCCAGTGTGATTAAAGCTGCAGCAAGAAACACTCTGCAATGAAGTTTCATCCTGCTAGCAAAGTAATTGTGAAAGTATGTCACACACCCTTCAAACACCCCTCCAGGTACTTATATACTTGTCATAGGACCTCATCATCATGGTTTCCTCTGTTAGACAGTGGTGTCAAACCGGCTTTGTATTTATTCATAGTTGAATAATAGATAGATAGATAGATTAGATAGATTCAACTTTATTTTCAGTACAAGTACATAGCAACGAAATGCAGATAGCATCTACCAGAAGTGCAAATAGTAGCAAAAGTGCAAACAAGAAAAAGTGTGCAATTGTGCAATAAGTAGACATAGTGCAGGAGATCACAATATATACGGTATAAATTATGATAAATACAATTATAAATGTGCAAATATGCACAATATTTGCAAATATGCAAACAGTGGATATGTAGATATATGCATACTAGCGATGTAAACTGTATCGAATAATAACTGTTATGAGTTGTCTGTATTGTAACAGTAATAATAATAATATAGTAATATAATAATGACAATAATAAATAATAACAGCTCTGATTGGTGAGTGTAGTGAGTGTAGTGAGAAGGGCAGTGTTGGTAGTCCATTGTGTGCCGTATGAGTGGAAGTGTTATCAATGCAATGTGGAGTTCAACAGAGTGAATGTGGAGGGAAAGAAGCTGGACCTGAGCCGATTTGTTGTGGCCCGGATGCTCCTGTAACTCCTCCCGGATGGAAGAAGGTTGAACAATGTGTGGTTGGGGTGGAAGGGGTCTCTAATGATGCTGTGTGCTCTGTGCACACAGTGCTGGTGGTGAATGTCTTTGATGGCAGGGAATTACATGCCTATGATGCGCTGAGTAGGCTTTACCACCCTTTGCAGGGATTTCCTCTCTGTTGCCATGGAGCTGCTGTACCATACGGTCACGCAGTTGGACAGTATACTCTCGATGGTGCAGCAGTAAAAGTTTGTGAGGCTCTGGGGAGACAGATGGTCCTTTTTTAGTCTCCTCAGGAAGTAAAGACGCTGCTGCGCCTTCTTGACTAGATGGGAGGTGTTGAGGGTCCATGAAAGATTAGCAGAGATGTGGATTCTCAGGAACTTAAAGCTGGAATAGCTTTAAAAGCTTCATCCTGAAGAGAGAACATGTCCTGAATAAAGAGAACCTATAATGACTTCAGGACTTACAATACACAAAACAGTCAGTCTAAGAAACCAGGTTTTATGTCTAATAATTTCTCTTCATTAATCCCACAAAGAAAGAACTGAGTGTAAGGCCTAAGGTGACATTTTCTATTTGAGTAATACTGAATAATAGAGTTTCCAAAGAACATGGGTGGTATGATTCTTTGTTCCCTCTTTGGTATTGTTTCTGGTCATAACAGTTTTTCCATCCTTAACATTTACTTTTAAAATATGGAAACATCAGAGGTGAGACCACTGATTTAAGTCTGATTTAAGACCAACACTGCATACCAGCCGAGTCTAAGTCAAGGCTGAGACTAAATTCCATACAATAAAAAGTGACCCTTTGATACGTACAAGCAATTATTTTTAGACATGGAAATGTTATCTAATATTAATTTATGGATATTTGGCCTGTTGCAAGTAGAAGTTCTTTATCCTGTCCATTTTCTTACTTATACCAAAATGTGAAATTCAGTAGAACATAATTAAAAATCATTATTATTATTATTATTATTATTATTATTATTATTATTATTATTATTATTATTATTATTATTATTATTATTATTATAGTTTGGCCTGGACCTTGTTTGACACCCATTATCACTTCAGTTATGTGAATATCAATTTCACTAACACACATCCAGTAAGCAAAAAATGCATAATTTAATCTTTAAACAACTTTTAAAAAAATCTCCATTTCCATAGAAAAAATTCTGCACTTGAACCATTTTCCTCATTTTATTTATTTAATTAATATTAGGAATGCTATCCTAAGGTTTATCAACTCTGTAGAGGTTTTTAATTTAGCTAGATATCCCAATGATTGATTAGTAGCTTAGAGGTTGATATTACTTTGTGTGTGTGTGTGTGTGTGTGTGTGTGTGTGTGTGTGTGTGTGTGTGTGTGTGTGTGTGTGTGTGTGTGTGGGTGTGTGTTTGTTGTTTTTTTTACTTAGGCTGCTGGAAATGACCTTGGGGATGTTAGCAACTGCTTGAAGGTTTTTAAAAAGCTTGCTAGCACCAATATATCATGGATTGTTTATAAGATAGAGAAACAACATTGATTCAAAGGGTGAAAGTGTTAACTTGCAAGAATAGATTGGGGTTCATCAAAATGTTCTCCTAAGCTTTGTCAAAGCAGGTTTTATTATTTGTGTATCTATCTTCTCACTTTTGGTGCTGGGAATGGAAATTTTTTAAATGGCAAAACTTTAGTTCAGGTGCATGAATGTATTAATGATTTATTTTATTTAAATTGTATTTTTACTAATTATATTTTTCTTCTGTAAAGCCCTTAGAACTGCCACTATATATGAAAGTCACTATTCAAATATACAAACTTACTTACATACTTATTGCCCGTAAACTTTGTGATAAGATACCCTAATCACCCCATGCAACTATGATAATTAATACATAGACATTTATTTATTTACTATGACTAATAAGTAAAATGAATAGCCTATATGAACACATTTTACTTGTACCATATTTTATATAACATTTTTCTTTGAAATTCAGTGCTTTTGGGACTTTCTGAATATTTACTCCACTTTTCTTGTAGAACAAATTTACATTTTGTTTATTTATTTACATTTGTGTTATTGTTTATTAGATTATTTGTGTTCTGCACTGGCCTTTTTTTGTACTGGTCTTTAGTGGTGACCCATTCTTGTGTGACCTAGATCAAAAGTGCAAACTTTTTAAGCTGACATTTATGAATATAGCTCAAGCATAACCCTTTCCTGTAAAAGCTTTGTCAGAGACCCCCAATAAGGGTCAGAGTGAAAGAGTGGTTTGAAGAAGAGACCACAAGTTCATTTCCTGCTTTTGTAGATAAAGCTTGTCATGCAAGTTTTATGTAACACAGTCACACTCAACAAACTCAGTTTGTTTCTATTTATTCACACAAATGTGTCAAATAAACAAGATGCCCAAACATTTGCATATTAACTAAACATATGTTATGCAAACCTTTGATGAGAGTTTCTTGGTCTTCCAAATTTATTCTTGACCACCACAGTTCCTCTGAACTGGAATTTCAAAATGAGTACATCCATCCCCAGTATAGGCAGGTCTCCCACTCATCCCTGTTCCCTCATTATTATTATGAATTCCTTTTATATCATTCTAACAAGATAATCAAAGAAAAAGGTTTACATACTCATTAGTGCCTTTAAATGTAAATAAAAAATAAAGAAAAAAAGAGCCATTTAGCAAAAAAGGCAAGTTAAAGAATATACACAATTAAATATATTCATTCGACCCACTGTGTTATGTACACGCAGGATTTAGACCTCCATATTTTATCCATCCACACACAAGTCACAAGGCTAATTCCTTTACCGCCATGGCTCTTCCAAAATGTGTAACGCAAGGTTCGAACATCTGTGAGTCCATGTTGCGCTAATGAATCACCACTTTTCAACATTTCTAACTATACCAGTATTTCATTTTGTTTTGTAGTATTTAGAGTGAAAAAATGAAAGGAGTACCTTGCAAAAGTATGAGAACCCTAGGAGACTGGAGCAGATAACTTTGACTTTAATTAGCCTGTTATGAATTATTTCCTATCATCGTTATGAAAAGCCAGGTGAATCAAATTTCAAAATTTTTTAAATTCCCAGACTCCTGTAATATTGTCCCACAAACCAGCAGCCATGGGTTCTTCTGCCCAGCTGCTTAGCACTCTGAAAATTAAAATGTTGAGTCCCACAAAGAAGCTGAAGGTTTTATCATGGCCCTCACAGTCCCCTGATTTGAACATCATTGACGGTCTGAGGATAGACCTCAAAAGAGTAGTTTATGCAAGAAAACCACCGAAACCATTACAAGAAAGAATGGATGAAAATCCCTCAAACAAGAAATGAAAGACTTTTGGCTGGCTGCAAAAAGTATTTACCAACTGTGATACTAGGTATTAACTATGCAGGGTGCCCAAAGATTTGGTTTGGGCTCTTCATCCACCCATCCATTTTCTATACCGCTTATTCCTGAATAGGGTCACGAGGGAGTAGAAACCACAAACTGGGAAAAAAACACCACATCCCTCTGACTAAGCATCTGATATTTTCATTTTCATTTGCTTATATGACTAGCTATTGTAAAACAAACTTTATTTTTAATATTTATAAACTATTGCTGAAAGCATGTTTAAGGACTGATTTTTTAATCAGCATCTGAGAGCTTATCAATAATATTATAAGTTAATATATTTCAACATATTTCAACATATGATGGCAGTGATATCATTAAACACATCAAATTGAAGAAAATTAAACAACATTTGCAAACTGTCATTAGAAAAGCAATTTCCTTATGAAGACTAATTTTGGACTCCCAAACACTCGATACCCTAATAACTGGTATTTACTTCTTTGGCTGCAATAATATTAATTAGATGTTTCCTGTACCTGTCTCCCAGTCTCTGACATCCAATGGAAATAGATTGTTGGAGACTTTATGCATATTGTGGTCTGCTCTTGGGCTAAACTTGCTAGACGGCCTGACCTAGCCATGTTGGCACTTGTTTTAAATGTTCTCCACATTCTTGACAATGGAACAGCTGATTTCTAATTCTTTGGAGATGTCTTTAAATCCATTCCCAGACAACATTCTTTCTGAGGGCCTTAAGGAAATATTTTGGATCTGACCATGGTGAGCCCACTCACTTCAACAAACAAGAGCAAACCAAACTAATGTCTGAGGTTTAAATATGGCAACCTCCCCCAAAGTCTAATTATTTGCAGCTGATATTCTAATTTTAGGCATTTTAAGTAATAATAAATGTAGGGGTGTCCCAACTTTTTCCTCAGAAAAAAAATTGCATTTCTATTCATTACGTTTTACAAATTACATTTAAATACATTTCTTAGTTGAATGTGTTTAGTTACATGACCTTTATCTCTCAATACAATTAAAATAAAGATTAGATGCCCAGGTTTTAATGACTGTAATTACACACACACACACACACACACACACACACACACACACACACACACACACACACACACAAATATATATATACATGTTATTTGTCATTTAGACATATTGTGCAGACTAAGAAATGTGGCTGCTGCTGACCCAAACCTTAAAAATAAGGTTTAATTCAGCATCATGGTTTTTCATGCTGAGTCAAAGGGATCACTCTTCTCTTCTGTAGTGCTGAGTAAAGTTTCCTCACCACACACTATCTGCTGGTAGTGACACACAGGTTGACGGTAATAACTTGTGATACCGCATTCAGACACTAGACCCCGTAACTCAAAGAAGGAAAAGGAAAAAGTGACCCTGCACTGCTAAAGAAACCACATGTTTCCACTGAACGTTTATCAGACAAAAGCCTTTATCAAAACATTGTTGAATATCTCATTTCTGTTAATATTTACATTTCAAATTAAGACAAATTTGACTAGCCTAGGATCTTCTCAAAATAACAACTTACTTTAAATTTTTCTGGTCTATAAAAGAACCCTTGGCCTAGGGTTCTAAAGCTTAATTAGTGTTTCTTAACAAATGCTTTTGGTTGAGTTAAACTTACAGTTTTGTTGCTTCAATCACATACAGCTGGTAAGCTCTCTACCTTCCTTTTAGTTGGCTCTGCAAATAACCACGTACTTTGCTGCTGAGCAGTACAGTAATAACATAATGAAATTATAAAAATGTTAGTAAAGTCATTTTATATTTACTTTTAGTGATGTGACGCTTAATCCATTAGAATGTTCAGTCCAGTTCTTTAGAATTTACTCAAATTCTACTTCTTTGGGATTTTCATTCATTAAGTAAGAGCATAATATAATGCAAAATGTAACATAGATATTATATGCAGTTGGTCATTTTGTTATATTGCAGATGCAATATATTTAAGTGCATTTTAATGTTTTTAGACAGAGAGATCAATGAGTGTGAGTGAAGTTAGCAGAGAATAAGTTGTTAGTAAAGCTGTTGTGTTTAATGGATCAGTGGCCAAGTCTCTAACAGAGCCACTGGTTTAGAGCTTGTCTTGTAGTAGCAGTGAATTAATCTCCTCTTGAATCATGAGAAGTCAGTGCATGTATATTTAGTCAGACAGACACAGCCTGGGGTTCTTGAGGGGTGACTGTGTAAGCATTGTGCTTATTGTCTATGGCTTAGAACATACCTGCTGTTAACTACATGTATGCATATGCATCATGGCTGTGGTTAAACAGTTAATTGCCCAGCCCTATTATCATTATTATCCATGACTTTAAGTTAGCAGTTCTGTACAGATCCATTACCACTCAATGATTATATCAGATGTTTATATGTTTCCTGTATCTGAGAACTAAATTAGAGTATGTGATTTGTATAATTTTTTTAACTAAAAACTAGTGAATATGCTTTCAATTTACTTTTTATGCATTTTAAGTATATACTATTATATAATACTAAGTATTATTGACTTGTAATACAAAGAATACAGAAAATGAAGCATATGTGTACTTATGTTTACTTAATGTTTTGCGGTATTTGTAGTCATTTATTTATTATTTACATACTTTCAAGCACCACTGTTGATGCACTTATAAACTACAAAGTGGGTAAATTTAGTCCCAATAAGTATCGAAATAGCACACTAACATTTATACTAGTAGTACATTGGTATTAGTATAGTTACTAGATAATTATATTTGGGAAGTAAATTTCAAGTTTACTTAATAAAATTAAATTTAAGTGCACTTTTCTGTAAGGAAGTGCCTTCAGCCCTTGGCCAATCACAGTGAATCCACACTGAATCCCCTCTGTGGAAACAGGTGACAAGAGGTACTATTAAATTTAGTTAACCCTACTGAAAAACAGCCTGTCCAGCTAAAACTAGATTAGCAAGAATTAGATTAGATAGAATTTTATTGATCCCTTGGAAGGGTTCCCACAGGAAATTAAGGATATTTGTAATAGTCAAGCTGGTTAAGAGAAATTGCTGATTAGTGATTTTGCACACAAACAAAAATAACAAATGTCAGAACATGCAAACTGTTTATTAGCCAGGTGCTCATGCCATACTTCCTAAAATAGCCTTAATCCAAGGCAAAAATTTGGAGATCTTGGTGTAGACATTGGGCTTTTCAGGAAAGTTGCAGCTTTTGGTATCTGTAAATGAAACGATGCCAACTGCAGTGTCCTTACACACCAACGGTCCTCCAGAGTCACCCTGTAATATGATACATTTTGGGTCAGGTTTCTCACAACATATGCAAATAGTGTACTGTGTACTGTTGGTATCCAGGCAGTACTCTTAAAAATAAAGTGCTGCAAAGGTTTCTCTTAGTGATGGCATAGAACCACTTTTGGTCACAAAGAATCATATTTAATAAAGGAGCTATGAGTGTGAACCACCATTAAATTGGAAAATACATTTTTCATTTCATCTTTAAACATTTCTTCACACATCTCATAAAGAATGATTCTTTATGGTTAAAAAATTGTTCTTCTATGGCAGAGGTGGGCAATGGAGGCCAGAGTCCTGCACAGTTTGCTGATTTCCCTGCTTTAACAGACCTACTAAAACTGGTCTCACAGGCAAGCTGTTTCAGGTGTGCTTGAACAAGAAAGGCAGAAAACTGAGCAGGAATCCAGCCCTCCAGGACTGGAATTGCTCACCCCTCTTCTATGGTATTGCGCTGTTGTATCACCTTTATTTTGAAGAGTATGTAGGATAACATTGAAAACACTTGAATGCAATGCACAGCACTGATATCTTGGAAAATATTTTATACCTGACAAAATCCTCCGTGACCTCCTGCACAAACCATCCTCGATGTTGAATAATCTGTTTTCCAGTATTTCTGACAAATATTTTTGTCAATGATATTGACCTCTGCTTCCAAAAGATGTTTGCTGATGTTTCCTCTAGTTTTCTGTCTTCCCCAACCTGCAACACTGCAGACCAGCTTGGCCTTGATGTCCTTGTCTTTTGTTGGTATGGGAATCCATTTGATCTCTTTGCTCTTTTTGACAGCTTTTTTTAGCTGTGGGGAAATTGGCTTGGTTAGTAATAATAATGTGTTATTCATACACAGTAGCACCGCATTTTAGACACAGTGTTCTACTGGCAAAAGTTTGTGGTAGGTACACTGTACAATGTGTCAGGCCAACTTAAAATGAAATAGTAACCGATTACTGAGCCTTTGAGTTAATGCAACTGAGTTCAGTCAGCAATAAATATAGAGTTGAGCCTCAAAAACATTAGTAAAGGAGCTGCAGCTGAAATTGATTAAATAGTGCATTAGATGTTCAGACTCAGTTTTTACTTTTTATTACCATCTGCAGGTCAGAATGTCCCCCATCACAAGATATCTCTAGACTGGGAGGCCTTTGAAATGGAGTGCTAAGCCATTGCAAAGTCTTGAACATATGATCTGCTTGATGAGCAGGCATATAGACTGTTGTGCCACAGAGTGAAATTTACATTACATACAAATACATTTATATAAAAACAAAGTTCTGAAGAAAGGAAATATACAACATTTCTGCTTGGACTT
Organism: Acestrorhynchus altus; assembly: GCA_034509495.1. Lineage (NCBI taxonomy): Eukaryota > Metazoa > Chordata > Actinopteri > Characiformes > Acestrorhynchidae > Acestrorhynchus > Acestrorhynchus altus. The sequence continues at coordinate 14,042,524 of CM067514.1, read as the reverse complement.
GCAGCTGAAGAGTGGTGCAACTGTCAAGAGGCAGAATATAAGATGTAAGGTAAAATCCCATCAAAACTGCAGCCCTTTACTGAGTCTGAGAATAGGTAGGGCTAACAATATTTATGGTATTTAATGCACATTTATGAATATTTCTTAGCTTAGAATGTATTATTAAAGAAACAGATTCAAAACTGTGAAATTTGAGTTTGGAGAACGTCTGACTACAATAGGTTGAGTAAACTCAAGAAACTCTGTATACATATCAAGAACAGATGGACCTTAAATACTCCTTATTACACAGTGGTTGGGTCATACTTCCTTTTTATTGACCATCACTGAATTAAATTCTCAGCCAGTGAGAACAGTTTATAAGCAAAAACAGTGTCTGGTTGTTTACCTGTAGCAACATGATGTCATTGAAAAGAGTTACTGAATCAAACAATGGGTGGATGTGATAAAATTTCACTGCCACGTGTTTCTGACCAGAGTTGTGCGTTGACAGATCATGAGCACCCAACACGACCATCAGTGTTTCCCCCCTATTTAAAATAAAGGATTGTTATTGTTATATACGGTCACAAAAAAAACACAATGTAGTTTCAATAAAATTGTCTTTTACTAAAATTAAAAAAAGAAAAAATCATTGTGTAAATCACATTCAAACAGTATATATATATATATATATTATGCATTATTCATTGCGACCTGTCCTAGTACACTATATGATCTAAAGTATTGGGGCACCTGCTTGTTCATTGTTTCATCTGAAATCAAGGGCATTAAATCAAGTTTCTTAAGTTTGTTACCTTACAGCAAAGATGGTGAAATTAATCTCAGCACAGATGAAACACCTTTAACAATATAGCCACAGACTTCTTAATTGCAAACTAAAAACATCACATACTGCAGCAAGAAAAACAACAACTTTATTCCAACTGATATGTATTTATCAATTGTATGGGTGTATGGAAAAATTATGACCAATGAAATTGAGATTTTATTCCAAAAGGTTCCATAAGGTTCCTACTGGAACCTTAATTTCCCTGAAGGAACCCTCCCAAGGGATCAATAAAGTTCTATTCTATTCTTCTATTCTATTTTATGACATTCTAGACCATTTCTATTGGTACATTCTTCTTGGAATTCTGACACAAATGTATAGTATCTTTTTTAGGCCATTTTGAAAGTAATTACTCCATGAAGTTTAGTTGTCTTTGAAGTCACAGATGACAGAATTTGGAAAGTAAAGGTAACAGATTCATATTGAAACTAAAGATCTTACTGATTCCAGCAGTGTGCAGCCGTCATGACGAAGTGTTCTGACACGAGGAAGCCACCACAGATGTGATTTCCTTTGCTTTGAATAGAAACCATGTAGGGCCTGGAGTGTGGTTTAGTTTCTGTGCCATTTATTATGCCCATGTCTACAGATGCTGTTTCAGGAGAGAGATAAAAATAAATGCTGTGATTTGTTCTATTCTTTACAGGTGACATTGTTCATTCCACACATAGGTAGAAGTAGAAGGAAGCCTTGATTTAACTGAAAAATGCTTAATGCTCAAAGAACATCAATTATATTTCATTAACTTAAGACATATTATAAAGTCCATGCTGAATACAATTTTCTCTGGATTCTCTAGATCAGTGTTTCTCAATCCTGGTCCTGGTCCTGTTTTCTGTCCTTTCAACACACCTGCTTTATCTAATCAGTTCAACAAGGCTGTTGAGAGGTGCAGGGGCTGTGATAAAGCTATACCATGCAGGGCAGGAGTACCTCCACAACCAGGGTTGAGAATCTAGCTGTTGTTTCTGAGTTTCTGTTTACCATCACTGATAAAACCCTGTTGGTCTAAACTGATAACTTTACAACTGAAAGAAAGAATGTTCTTAACTCTAATGAAAGCTTAAGCTGTTTAATTGCAGTTCATTTTTGTTGTTGTTAGTTGATTCATCATGAAATGAGAACAGTGTAAAATAATAAAAACTGAGACCAACAGAGATGAGGCTTTGATATGACAACAGTCTAACATAGAGGGGGAAAAAGTAGATAAGTTCAGATTAATCTTACCAGATTGGGCCAAATTTGGCAGCAGGGCAGCCAGCAGGAGCAGACAGATAAGAGGCATAATGCAAACAGGCAAGTGTAAGTTCTCTTTACAGAGGAAGTTAATTTCATATGGCAGGGTGGGCAAGTTAGGCTCACCACAAAAGCCCCTTGTTCTTGCAACCGTTAATGTGCTGCCGTCACAGAAGCACTCAATTTGTTTTCTGAACCCTGTACTATGAATCAGCAGAAATGTGTCAAAAGAAAGCCTCCCATATGAACTTTCTTAGTCACTGGTAATGAATTAGCTTGTGATTAACCTTATGTCCCTTCATTATACAATCAAGATAGAGATGTGTGAGTGAATAGCATAAATTGGTAAAGAACTTTTTCTTCACTAGAAAAGGTTCTTCACACTCACATCACATATTTATGGAACCAAAAGTGGTTCTTCAATGGCATCATTCACAGAACCATTTGAAGCACCTTATGAAATTGAAGTATATCTTGAATCCAAAATTCATTACATATCTGCTGATTACATTTAGACCATTCAAACTAGCACTTAGTACACTGATAAAAGTATGTTCTTTCATTTGAAGCTTCAATAAAACAACAAAGTTCTTGGAGGTACCTTGAAGCACCTTAAGGGATTAATCCACAGTTTCAAATTGAAGAACCTCCAAAAAGATCTTGCACTTTTTCCAGAAGCTGGCAACAGGTGTAGTAAAAGCTCTGAAATCTGAGAGATTTTCAACCATTCTTCCAGAAATCTACTGTTCAGCAACTATTATTTAAAAAATGCTTTTGTTAAACTAACTATGGTACACTGTCTGCAAAAAGGGTGTTATATAGAGCCATATTTAATTAGAAGAAAACCATTGCTAATTGACTGCTAATGAACCATTTAAACCTGAAATATTTTACAACTGTCATACACCCTTCCACCTCTCAGGACTCCATTTCCCAAGATCCCTCAGTCAGTCACCTAACTGATCATGTGACACTCAGATCACAATCACCTGAGTACTGATTGTTCACACCTGGACTGGGATGTATTTAGGCCTAGCAGTCCCTACACTCTCTGTCTAGCTTTGCCTGGCCACCTTATTCTCGTTTTGAGTGTTTCTTGTAATAGTCCTTTCGTGTTTGACCCATTTTTTGCCCTTGCCTCGTCCTTCATTCTGACCTTCTGGTGTATGATCCTTGCCTGTTTGACCCTGTTTGTGATTTTGCTGACCACTTTACCATTAAATTGGTATTTTTATATCTGCATCTGCTCCACTCTGTCCAGCCATGACAAAAAGCTAGACCGATACATGGAAGCAGCAGATATTAACAAGATGTTCCAGACTGTGTCTGCACAGGGACACTTACTAGGACAGCACGAAACTCTTCTTTCGGGCATTTCTCAATCTGTGGAGGAGCTCACTCAGCAGCAGCGACGTCAGCAGGACCAGCTTGCCCAGTTCCTGACTGGCCTACAAGCACTTACCACCCGTGAGCCTTCCAGGGAGATTGATCACCCACCAGCACCACCCACGGTCCCAGCTCCATCAGCTTTCCCAGTCTGCAAGCCTGAGCCCTATGACGGGGACCCCAAAAAGTGCGGTGGGTTTTTACTCCAGTGCTCCGTTTATTTTGCTAACTCTCCTCCAAGTTCCGACCAAGCTAAAATAGCATTTCTCGTGTCTCACTGGGAGAGCTCTGGATTGGGCCACTGCTGTCTGGGGGTCAATCCAGTCTCTCCTATATCAGAATTTTGAGAATGAATTCAAACAAGTGTTTGATCACGCAGCTGCAGGCAGGTCTGCAGGAGAGCAGCTGCAGGCAGGTCTGCAGGAGAGCAGCTGCTGGCTCTCCGACAGGATGCTCGCTCTGTGGCTGCTTATGCACTGGATTTCCGCACAATAGCGGCCAGTAGTGGTTGGAATGATCCCGCTCTGATTAATGCTTAGCGGCATGGACTTAATGAGGAAATTTTAACTGAACTGGCCTGTAGAGACTGCGATCTGTCTTTGGACAATCTAATTTCCTTAACTATCAAACTGGACCAACTGCTACAGAAATGCCCAAGAGCACTCGGCAATCCAGTTGTTCCCAAACCTGATCGAAGGCACATATCACTCAACCCCGCTCCTGTAAATAACGAGGAACCTATGCTAGTAGATATGCATCATCTGTCCCGAGAGGAACGCCAACGGAGACTCCATAATCATCTCTGCCTCTACTGTGGTGAGGATAACCATGTGTTACGGGACTGTGGCAAACGACCACGACGTGCACGGGCTGCTACACAGGGAGAGCGCGTGAAATTTAGAGAAGTTGGGAGCCAGCAGTGGGTATTCTTGATCCTGGACTGGTGGCGGATTTTTACGCCAGGCATCCAGATAGGCCTGCCCCTCGTCCTAGGGGTCGCCCTCGGGAACCCCTTTTCATCTCTCGTCCAGTTGACCAGAGGGGGACCCTGTTTGTGATTTTGTTGACCACTTTACCATTAAATTGGTATTTTTATATCTGCGTCTGCTCCACTCTGTCCAGCCATGACAACAACATTTAGAGATGGAGGTGATATAAATATTCCATCTGTCCATCCATGTCATTACCTCCTTCAAGGTCAAGGTACTTGTAAAATGTATTTTAAAAAGGTAAATTAATAGTAATTAAGTTTTCTGTGTGATAATTTATTTGTGATTTATTTTATTACTACTTAAAATGTCTAAAATTTGAACCAGGTGCACATGATTATTAGAACATGGTTAGAGAGTATTTTGTAGGAGCCTGTCTTATATAAAGCTCCACAGTTCCTCCATGCAATGCGTCCCAGACTGCCTCGCTGCTCTAATAAGAGGACTGAGGCTATCAGTGTCCATTCTTAGCCCCTTGGCTACCTCTGGCCACAGGTTTCAGAGACCTTCGCAGTACCATTGAAGTCCACTACCAGAACCCACCCTGAAGGGCTCGCTGTGGAGCACTACTCAGGTTCCTTCCAACATGGAGAACCCTGCTATGTCCATGTTTTAAGTGAGTCTATCTGCCAGGAATGAGCAGATGAAGAGAGGCAGATGTACTTGCAGGGTTTAGCTAATGAAACAAATGACACAAAATATAAGATACAAACAAACTAAACACAATAGACTCACCAGGACTGACTGAAACAAAGGACCCTAAATGAATGGCAAAATTACACACACATGAGCCTGGATGATGGATGGGCAGGGTAACAAATGAGACACAAATGGGAATGGGCAGAGCAAGGGGGGAGACAAGACCAAAAGGAACACATGTGCTTAGAAGCATGTGGGAAAACCAAAACAAAACGGTGAAGAGAAGGGAAGACAGGAGAACTAAACAGGACAGATACATGACAGCAATTTGCATGAAGAAGTGTCCAACAATCCTAAAATGTCATCATGAGACCCACAGATAGCTCTCACCACAGTTCGTCAAAGTAAGGCATCTATCATCAGAAAGAGACCAAAGTTTGATTTTCATAGGAGATGAACCCTTAGGGCAAGACTAGAGTTCGCCAGAGAATATGCAGACAAAGACCAGGACATCTTTAATATTTGCTTTGGACAGATGATTTATAAATGTCTAGTTGAGGCCATTTCAGAGAGAGGAAAATGCCAATTATTAGAATTATTTGGTTTGTTTTATTACTGCCATGTTTCAATTTTCTTAATATCAAAATCAAATATGTTCAGTATATGTTTCATAGTCTTTTTTTACTTTGACCCATCTTTTTTAAGATTCTTTGCTAATAAACCCTTGAAGAATTTTTTTTAAGACTTAGGCGACTATGGTCAAAACTAAAGTTATACAATTATAAGAGCATGAAATGAGCAATAAGTTTTATTTGATTTGATTGAAGGATTGTGGTCTAGCCTTAAATTACAAGGTGTTAGTGCAATCAGTAGGCATTGACAGCAGCACCATCTATTGACCATGTAGGCTGGTTCCCTTACCACCAACCCCTTCCTGTGATGAAGGTGGTGCATTAGAGCAGGGAAAGTTCCTATGTGCAGCACTGAGGGTTCTCCCGGACCAGGTTTGGAAACCCTATGCATTTAGGTCTGTGGGAGATGCACAGATACATAACTTGAGCAGATATTTTAGGTCACAATGTTCTATGAAGAGACATAAAATGTTATCGAGAAGTTTTATTTTGTGAAGAACAGAACAAGAAATCCATCTTTATTAAGAGCCATAACAAATATAATCAACAGTCCCATCAAAAGAGCATTTGATTGAAATACAAAACAAAAACAAAAAAGTCAAGGCTTTTTCTTCATTATACCATCAATCCACTTTCTGTAATTTGCGATATTGGTGTAGACATTGGGTATTGTTGGATATCTACAATTCCCATTGAAATTGAAGGACACAATGCCCACAGCCACATCATTGCACACCAAAGGCCCACCAGAATCACCCTGTAAGAATCAAAGAGCATAAACATGTAAGCATTTTACACAGAGGAATGTTCAGTTAGTGTTTGAGACATTGTCTTACCTGGCATGCACCACTTTTCTCATTCCCACCTGCACATATCACAGAGGGTGGGAGTTTTGTACCCACTGCTTTCCATAAATTCATGCAGGTTTCAAGACGTTCTACTGACACATCAGCCACCATAAGGTCATTTACTGGCTTCTGTGATTTTTCAGTTATTCCCCATCCAGCAACCTGGCACCGGTCACTGGCCTGGACTTTTCTGCCCATCTCTGAGAAACGGACGGTCTTCACATCATCACTCAGATGAACCTGTTTGGAAAGCTTTTGTATGGAAAAACACAATCTCTTGTAAGTCTCATCTTCTAGTGAATATGTACATTCTACCAGTGTAAGTTCATTTCTGTTCATAATTTAAACAGTTATATTTTATAATCATTACATGTAAATGTACATATTTTAAGCTCATGAAATCAGAAATCCAGGATCTAAAATTACTAGAATATTTGCTTTCATTATTTACATTAGTGTCAACATTAAAATAAACAAAAATGTATGAAATATCAGAAAAAAATTGATAAATATAAAATATCATCCCTATCCAATGAAAAACATCTCCCAAACAGTAATTTTACAGGAGAGAATAATCCTCTTGACTTTGAATGGAAGTCAAACTAAAAGAAGAGCTTATTTTACTAAGTTTAGAGCATTTCTATTGGTCTATCCATCCAGAAATGTTTACACAGATACAAGGCTCCATGGAGAAAACGTAAAACAGCCAACGGTCAGTGATACGACAGTTTGCCTTTTTGAATTAAATCATGAAAAAATATGCTTTCTATATGTACTAGTATATCACAGACTCAACCTCACAGTGTGATTGGCATGAGAGTCACACAAAAGTCTAGAAGTGTGACAGTCTGCCTTAGGGCTGCAATATATTTGCTTCTCACTACCGGTATGTGTTCATTTTGTTCAGTAGGTTGTGCACATCCTCAGGAATTAACTGGAATTATGAGTGTGAGATGTAACAACAGCATAACAGTGTCAGCAGCAGACAGATCAAACTGTGAATATATGTATCTGCCTTTTCTTGGGTTAGTATAGTATAGTATAGTAGTGTACACACACACACACACACACACACACACACAGGTCCTGAGAATGGAAAGGTAAACTGTCATATCACTGCTGTCCAGTTTTCTCCTTGGAGCCTTGTATCTATATATTCTGAATTCTAGTTTCTGGTTCTCATGAGCTTCAAGCCATACTGATGAACAGTAAAACAAACCAAAAAGATTTGAAATATCCTTTTACGTGTAACGAATATAAAAGGAATGAAATGATTACAAATTAGCTTTTTAACAATATTCAAATTTTTGAGATGCACTAGTAAATATATATTCTGAGTGGACACCCCTTGTAATGAATGCGTTTAGCAACTTTATGTTCCACTGCCGACACAAAGCTTGTCTAGAACCTGTAGAGAATTATTGGCAGTAGAATAGGACTCTGGGGCAGAAAAACCCAGGTGTGGGCTAGAAGGGTTTAAAGCTGCCCAGCACTGAGCTTTGGAGCTGTGTTTTCTTTCAGTTTCAATTTAAAATAATGAAACACGCTGTGGTGATGAGGCCATCTTTTATCTAACACCCAACTCATTTAAAGCAGCTAGAACCTGATAAGGAGAATCTAATCAAAGATATGGAGAACATAGGGCAAGGCCCATGCTTATCATTGTTGCAACATTTTCATCTGAAAATCCAATCAGGACTGTCCAAACTGTTGTGTAATTATCATTTCACCCTCTCTATAGTGTTTTTTCTCAAACTCTGGTCCTACTCAACATATTTTGGAGTGTTCCCTACTCCCACCACACCTGATTCATTATGAAGCCCTTTAGAGTTGACCGAAGAAATTCATATTTCAGCGATGAAATAAAGAATCAGAATATACCTCCAGAAGCATGATGTCACCTCCATTCTCAGGATCTCTGTACGATTCGAGTGTGTGGTTGTCTTTCACTTCATATCTGTATTTCCATAAATTTGAAGAAGCCCTGTTGATGTTATGTGTGCCAATGACCACACTCATTTTCTTCCTTTGTATTTCAGAAGGGTAGAAGCATTTCATTAGTTGAAAGAAAAAACATAATATTAAACAGTGCTGCTTTAATAAACGGACCCTACCCCAAACAGTGGGCAGCAGTCAGCACAAAGCTGGGGTCAATGAGGAATCCTCCACATTTGTGCTTTCCTTCAACCTGCACTGATGCCATGAACTGCAGTGTGTTGCTCTTTGCCTTCTGACAATTAATTATTTTCTCTCCAAAGGTGGCTGGAACAGGAAACAAACAGTAAAAACTATTATATTCCAGAATTGCTCAGTATGTTTTATTTTTTGATTCATAACTAAGCACTTACCATCATACACCATTGTGATCAAAGCCACAGCCAGCAGCATTCTGAAAAGAACCTCCATCCTGCCAATGAGCAACTGGGGGCAAAGACCACTCCAGGTACTTATATATTCTATGTAGGACCTCCTCATTATTAGCTGGTGCACCCACCTCTTCCTCATGTAAAATGCAGTGCTGTATGTATGTTCACTGTATGAGATAAATGTAGCTGACTCAAGAAAACAAAACAAAAAAAAAAGCAACAACAAAAAATAAATACTTACAATATGTCACTTTGGATGTATGTACACACTATAATATAAAATAATATGCATCATTTTTCTATTTTCAATTTTGCATTCAATTTTCAATGCAAGTGTATGGGAACGAATATGGATATTCATTAATTTCTTACACTGTCACTCCACAACAAAGGCAGGACTGACCTCAATACTTGAACTCAACTCAAACATCTGGAAACAACATAGGAAACATCTGGAAGACCTGGGTGATATGGTTCCAGTCCATGTGTGTGCCCTCACAAAACCACTGCTCCCAGCACTTCCTAACATCTTGGTCATAACAATCTAGACAGCAGACTATATGTGACTATCTTTTAATTTTACCTGTTTAGAGTGCTTTTACAAAATGCCTCATATTCCTGGCAAAATTATCAAAATGCTGGTGCAGCAGAAAATTATCTTCATAGGCAGGATGCCCTTCATTAGTTGTGCAAGCAGTATGTTGCAACATAACTATTTTTGATGTTAAATTTGTCGATTGATGAAGGTAAACTTACACACACTCACATAGCAACTTTTCATACTAGAAACAACTCAAACAAAACCATGCAAAATGATAATTTGTTAATCTATTTACTATCTATTTACTATCTATCTATTGCTCCATAACATCCCTGGAATGATGTGTTCCATCATTGAGTTGGCGAGTTGGAGATGATGCTTTTGTCACAGAATACAGTCCAATCCTCACAGCAATGTACACACCACAGAGCTACATGTATGTGGGCATGTCACATCCAGATGTTTCTCATCTCATATCAAGCATACTGCTGTTCATGGGATGAATTGTCCACTGAATTGGTCCCACTTTTTCTACAGTCAGAGCTTCCATTGCTCTCAGAACTCTTTCCATTGCATATTAGAGTGTAACTGCAGGGATTAGCTTCCATTTAATGAATTTCTGAAGACAAACAAGGGGAATCATAGTCAATGGTCCGATTCATCACAAAGATGATGATCATGTTCTCATGTTAAAATGAGAACATCAGAGGCAACCGGTTCCTTAAAACATACTGTATTACTAACATCTCCCTTCATTATAGGCCCCAGCTCAACTAACCCTTACACCAAATTTCACCGTTGGCACTGCACATTCAGGTAGGTAATGTTTTCCTAGCATTCACCCAATCCAGATTAGTACTTCAGACTGACATCATTAAATATTGCATTGTGAAATGTGTATTTCAAAGTGTGAAATACACATTGTGTAGTACACACTTGGTTGACTGGCCTTTTTTCTAAAAAAGCTGTATGTTCATGATAATACAAGCTGTATCAATAAACTGGTAGGCTAGTACCCCTAGTGGTCTGGTGTAACCAATCAGTTGCATTTTTAATGAGTTGCTTTTAATTCTTTAGTAATTTTTACTTTTAAAATCATGGGTGAACTATGAGGTTGCTAAGCATAATTCAGGTGGAGCTGCAGCACCCCTTGGCACCCAGTCTTCATGATTTGGGCTCTGAATGCAACCACACTGGATTTTAAATTAAACAACGGAGATGCAATTGAAGTGTAGACTTTCAGATATAATTCAAGGGATTTAATAAAAATATCCTATTAATTGATTTCAACCAAATTCAGCAAGCTTGATTGGATGGCACTTCACAGTACAGATGGACTCAAAACATACTGCAAAAGCAACCCAGGAGTTTTTTAAAACAAAGAAGTAGAACATTCAGCAATGGCCGAGTCAATCACCAGAACTCGTTCAGCATGCATTTCATTTGCTAAAGACAAAACTTAAGGCAGAAAGATCCACAAACAAGCAACAACTGAAGACAGCTGTATTAAAGGCCTGGAAAAGCATCACAAAGGAGGAAACCCAGCATTTGGTGATGTTCATGGTCTCCAGACTTCAGGCAGTCATTGCCTGCAAATGATTCTCCACAAAGTATTAAAAATGAATATTTTATTTATTAATTTTAATTTCTCTGCCCCTGAAATGAGGAGACTTTGTAGAAAAAATACAATTCCTAAACGTTTCAAAACACATTTTTGAGAAATCCCTTGAAATAAAAGTCTGCACTTCAGTAGAATCTTGTTTCATTTCAAATCCAATGTGGTGGCACCCAGGTCAAGTCACACTGATCAAGAGTAAACACATTTACATGTTGTATGTATGTATTGAGTATATAAATTAAATTATTCAAATTTCACACAGGGGAATTTGTAATTTGTCCTCACATTTTGTCCATCCATGCTGTGAAACACACGAATACACACTAGTGAATTCACACACCAGGGGGCAGTGAGCACATTTGACATATTTGTCATATCCTGCCAGTGCAGGGAATCGAAACAGCAACTTTTCAGTCACATGGCTGGTTTAACACACCATAGAGCTGTTTGATGCATTTAAGGTAAAGATTCACTCTGAATTCCCCTTATGATGAGTCAGTCAATTAACCTCAGTGTACCAGCAATGTAGTATCATTTTGAAGAATATGCACAATGTCGAGTAAGGCTGAAATACAGCCTCCACACAGTGGAGTTAGCTGAGCACTTTGTTGTAACTAACCCTGCCTGTGAAAACAGGAACAGAACATAGAAAATAAAAATGGGTTCATGGACAAAGTCATCAAAATCTACTGTACATGTCATGACATCATATGTATTATTATGGTCATTTTTATACATTAAATATGTTTAGGTTGGAAAACCTAATAGAAATAATATTGGTATGTTTTATGTTAGATTGAACCCCTCTGCTATTGAGAAAAATGCTTACTAACCTAAAACATGAACTGTGACTGAGTGCACCTAGAGTAAAACCCTGTTTTTTTCTCAGCTGTCTGCCTAAGAACATAGCTCACCACTCCCATTTCTCAACTTCTCAACTGTCATGTTTGTGCAGTTTTCACACAGATGATCATGGGCGTTGTCACATTCATTTCAAAGTGTACTCATCAAACTTCATACATTTATAGTTAGTGTAAAATTCTGTTATAATATAAATTGCAGAGTACACTGTTTTAGCACTCATAAAATCCAAATCTAAAATGTCCTGATAAAGATAATCTGACATTCATGTCTCATTCAACATTGCCCTGGTTCCACCCATGCACCACTTTTGAGTTTAACTACATGAGACTAATTTACATCTGTAATTACATGCCGTTAATATCATTTCCTATGGCAAATCATTTTGCATGGGTAAAGTGTTAAATTAACTGAAATTTGACCTATAAAACAATCCTCTCTATGAAAATGAAGCATGCTCAGCTATCAGCATGAAAAACAGCATGCATTATTAAATGGGGCCTCAATCAGCAATGCAGACTCAAACCAAAATAAACATGCTGTGGTTAACACTGCTTCTAGAACTGTGCACATTTTCACCGAATTCATTCTGCAGGCTGCAGCTGTTTTACATCCTGATCTGATGGCTATGAGCTGATGTTCTCCCAATACTTTCTGAGACACGACCTGCCTGTATTTTATAGTTACCATCATCTAAGCATTATTGGGTCTGAAAGTGTACTGAATTAGAAAAGATGACCTTCTAAGGGTACATCTGGAATTTTTTCAATTAAATTTTTTTTTTCAAAATTAGACCCTGTAATAGTCAGCAATCTGAAGACTTTGATTGATTCTGGCATGATATGCTTCCACTCGCCTGTATGGAAGAGGCCATTTTAACACACCAGGAAAATGTATTCAACCTAAATGCTCAAATATTTTAATACAGGATTTCCTCTTTAGTTGCAGAAAGTTCTGTCATCCGTATCAGCATGATTGTTGCTAAATGTTCAGTGTGTTCCTACATTTATTGCGTTGGAATATTAAAATATTTACCTACCTTCTATCTGTACAATTTGATTAAATAGGTACACTCTTAGGCACCAACATAGCAGCACTCGTCGGTTGGGTGATTGAGTGCCCCTTCTTGCAATACATTTTAAAATCAAAATTAAATCAAGTTTGTCACATAACATTACACAGGTGTGAGGGTGAGTGAAAATATTAGGTGCAAATCCATTGCAGCAGTAAGACAGGTGTATAAAAAAACATAGGTGATGTAAAAATAAAAAATAAAGAGTATTTATACATTACACTATACATAGATTATTGCACTGAAACATAGATTATTGCACTGTAGAAGTCCTGTGTAAATAGAAACTATAAAGAATGTTTACATTCTATTTGCATGTGCACTGGGTGTAGAATTAAATGTAGCAGTAGTGTGAGAATGTAGTGTGAGAGTGCAGTCGGAGACAGTCTTAGGTGGGTGCAGTGGGAGACAACACACATCCTTGTGGGGCTCCAGTGTTGAGGTGTCAGTAAGGAGGAAGGGATTCGGCCAATCCTCGGCACCTGTTGACAGTCCAGTAGGAAGTTTAAGATGCAGCTGCACAGAGAGCCTCGGGAGAAGGGCGGGGTTGAATGCATTGAATTGTATGTGTGTTCTTGTCCAGGTGGGAGAGAGCAGTGTGCAGAGTGAGTGCAATGGCATCATCAGTGGATCTCTTCTGCCTGTATGCTAATTGCAGTGGGTCCAGCGTGGCAGGCAGTGAGGAGCAGATGAAGTCTCTGACCGGCCTCTCAAAGCACTTGCTTTTGATGGAGCAACTTGGTGCCAATCGTTTAAGCAAGTTATGCTGGCTGTTTTCAGAACAGGGAAGATGATGGCCAGTTTGAAGCAAGAGAGAGAGATGTTAAAAAGGCCTGCAAAAACAGCTGCTAACTGATCTTCACATGCATTAAGCACGTGCCCTGGAAGGCCATCTGGGCCAGTACTTTGCAGGTGTTGATACACTTAAAGGATCTGCGCATGTCAGCTACAGAAGGTTGGGTTGGGTGGACGTGGCTCTCACCTTGGGCATGCTGTGCTTTGCTTCAAAACAAGTATAGAATGAGTATCTTGTCTGGAAGAGTTGCACTGATGCTGCTCAGGGAGTGAAAGTTCCCCTTAAAGTCCTGCCCATTCAAGTAGAGAAATCTGGATGCATTCATGTAGAAGGTACTCCTACAAGTTTCTCTAAGGACAATTTCCCCAGTGGATAAAGGTTCATGCAGTACAGTAAAGGGCGCCCCTGGGAATGAGGGGAAATTTCCTAACGGATGCTCCTCCAGTGGAGAAAATGAGGTGTGGTGCTCTGTAGGTGCCCATATACAAACCTATCATTCCTTACAGGTGCCATTTTGAAGTGCACTTGTACAGGATGAACTGTCCTTGGAGTAAAAAAAAAAAAACTCTTGAAGAAAATGATATGCTGTGCCCTACAGTGTCATCTACACCTGAAGCAGGCTTTCCCAATGTGGGTGCAATGACAACATTTATTGGTCCTGTGAAAAACCTATGAATTTTGAATTTACATCTCAAACATTTGCTTACATTGAAAACAACATACAGCTGCTAAAACATCAGTCTGCATTTTGCTTTGTGCCAAAAAGTTTGACCTAGTTCAGTCTCTGTGTTTTTGTTTGTTTGTTTGTTTAGTATTTTTCATTGTTTTCTTCAAGTAAGATTGACCAATATCAACTCTAAGTGTATGATAACTATATTTAATTTTAACACAAAGTAAAGTTTTGTTTTAATTGTCAACATTCCCTGTGTAAACAGCTAACCATCCATCCATTTAAGGTTTCAGCCCCACCCCTTCTAGAATGTACTTAACAGAGAAGGGCAAAATCCTTTCAAGCTTGTACCATCAATTAATCACCATAATCTCCTCACAAAACTCTAAAACCTGGAGTGTTTATTTTACCTTCTGAACAACAATACAGTAATAAAAAATGAAATGGCTCTTTGCATGTATTAATTTAACTTTGTAAATACTATATATATATTATGGGGAGGTACAGTAGCTACACAGGTAGTGCGTGTGTCACAAAGCATCAGGGGCCTGGGGTTGTGGGTTTGATCCCTATTCAAATCGCTCAATCTGTGTGGTGTTTCCTATTCTCTCTCTGTGTCCATTCAGGTTTCCTCTGGCTACTCCAGTTTCTTCCCACCGACCAAAACTCACATAGGAAGTGAACTGGCCACCTAAGAAATCTGAATGTAGCTTGTAGTGCATGCAGTGCATTGTAGTGTTCTTGACAGACTTACAGGTCCCTTCACAATATCTTGCAGTACAGGTCTACATATCAGTGTCGTGTGGGAGCAGGCAGTTAATCAATCCAGTGAGTACAGGTGCAGGACAAAATATGCATGTAGAAAAATCCCACAAATGACTAAACAGCCTATATAAAATGATATGTAATCTTATATTGTGTGTGATTGTTAAGGCTAAACAGCTAAATAAGAAAGCCTTTACATCATTCCATTGACAGTCAGTTGGTGTGAGCTGCCGAAGGTGTTCAAAAGAAAGGTGAATACACCACAGTTAAGCTGAGTAAAGGTAAATCTGTGGGACTGTGAGCAGGACCAGGCCAAAATGTCTACACTGTGCACAAGGGAAGGGGGATCAATGCTTCTGATTTTTTGATGGGAGTGGACAGGAGCAGGAAAAATTCTAGTGGGAGCAGGTGAGAGTGGGATTAAAAAAATCAGTCCAAATAATCCTCTAGTGCACGGAAAAATTACAAGGTGCAGAAACACGAAATTCTGCTGAAATCTTTCAAACGGGAAATGTTGAGCCACTTAATGGTGCTAAAAACATATTGTGAAAGGGGCTCGCCACATCACACGAAAACAGAAAGAAGCTCTCCGTTTCAGCAAAATTAACACCAACATCCCAACTAGATAGGGACTGCAAACAGATTTTATCTCCACACGACCTTCAGCAGAGCACTGAAACACTCAGTATTGGTAACACTGCATAAGCACTGGTAACAGAACTAAATAAATAGCCAAAAATCTTTTTTAACTATTACATAATATTGTCTCACCAACCAAAGTATTGGATTTGTTGACTTGCTTGTGTTCATGAATAAAAATACTAAAAACAATTGTTATAGCAGAAATAGTGCCTTGTTTTTCTTTAAAACTGGATTGGTAGGTACTAGGCTTGTTTGCTTAATAGCAGTATTTGTTTTAAAATGCAACTGTACATAAATCACACGAATTTCTTTACTCTTACTATTACTCTTTTTAGGATGCTAAAAATAATCAATAATCAACAGATTAATCCATAATGAAAATAATCAGCTTCACTTATTTTGAATTGCTCGATGGCTTACACCAGAGGTTGTGATGGTAGCTGTAGTGTCAAGGTTAGAGAAGTGCTTTTGTAAATGCAAGATTGCTGGTTCAAGCCTGTGAACCAAATGGACATGACCAAAAATGTCCTTGAGCAAGTCACCTTAGACCGAAGCGATTCGGTCTAAGCCCTTCAGATAGGGCTGCCCATCTCACAGGCCATGTCCACTCTAATGTGAAAAAATACACTCAAAAGTAAAGCTGCTGCAAAGGGTCCTTTAATTGATGCTGTAAAAGTTGTTTTTCACCAAAGTGGTTTATTATGGAAAAAAGGTTGTTTTTAGGTTTTGCTAAAAACCTGTATAACATTTATTTTTAAGATTGTAGATCATTTCTATGTTTAAACCTTCTTCATCACTTTTACACTTTAATGCAGTGAAGCAGTGTAGAATTTAAATGATGAGATTTGATGAAGATGAGATTGTTTTGTTATAAGCATAATATTCTGAAGATTAACAAAAGTTAGTCTTTAGACTAGTTCTATGGAATACACATTTGCTGAAAAATGTTTACCTAATATAATTAAATTAAGATCATTTTTTTAAAAGTCCAAGTTATTAGGAGGAGTAGCCACTTTTCAAAGGTCTGGAACAAGACCCAAACTGTTACCCTCAGCTGAGAGAGAATTGGTTTGTATAGTCAGGAACAAACCAAGAACCACCAAGGCACAAGCCAGCCACAAATTAGAAGCTGCTGGAATACCTGTGTCACTCTCTATAGTAATGTGAGTTTTAAATTGCCACGGGCAGAGAATGCAACGCTAGAAAGAGGCCCCTGTTCCAAAATCAACACCTTCAAGGTCAACTAAAATTTGCAGCTGACCACAAGAACCTTCTGGAGAAAGTTTTTTGTTCAGGTGAGACAAAGATGACAGAAAAACACACATCAATGATGGTTATGGGATGAATAAATCTAACATGATGTGTTTAAAATGCTCCTAATCTCAACCCTGTTGAAAACATGTGGGCCAGCAAGACCTAGCTGGTCAACCAGCATGACCAACGAGACCATGCTGGTTAACCAAAGTCTAATGCAACATTCACTATGCTGAGCAAGAGCTGGTTAACCAGCAAGTTTACCAGTTGAGTATATTTATGCTTGAATAGCAAGAGTTTCTACCACCTTGATTTTCAAAGTTCAAATTAGACCATCTGAAACCAGCTACCAGCAAAAGCTTTTCCACCAGGGTTATATGGTTCTACAGATATGTAGCTCTGGTTCTAGGGAGAACCTTTGGCTTTACTTTTGAAAGATTCGCACAACCTTCAAACTGATTTACAAAAAAGATTTCTTTAAAATTGGTTATGGGATGAATGAACCTCGCTGACATTAAGCTTGCCTTCAGAGGGTCAAAGTCCTGATCTCATCCCTGTTGAAAATAAATGGACTATGCTAAAAAAAATTGCAGGAAACACACACACACACACACACATACACACACACACACACAAACACACACACACACTACTGCATCTTATGGATTTCAAATAATGTGGGGGATTATTTTTTTTTTATTTAATAAAAAATGTAGGGTTTGTATTTTATATTACTTTTACATAAATATAATTTTGTAAATATTGTTTACACCCGGGATCAGCTGATCAGGCTGAAGCTGGTCACCCTAGCAACCAGGACAACATTCCTTAAAAGCTGTGGAGATGGACACAGAGGGGATGCTGGGGAGGAACAAAGCAGCATACAGGAAAAGCAAGGGTGAGACTACGGAGGCTTATGGAGAAGAAAGGATATAAGCCATGTTCCCATCTCTCATCACAGGCAACGGGAGTTCACTGGCTAATAAGGTGGACAAGCTAACAGCATTATCCTGGAGTCAGTGGGAGTATCTGGAATGTAGTTTAGTGTTCTTCTCAGAGGCTACACCAGGATATTCCAGCCATCTCCATCGATGGCTTTCAGACTATTCGGGCTGACCGGAGCTACACCAAGAGCAGTAATCACAGAGGAGGAGGGCTCGTTAATAAACGCTGGTGTTACCTTGCTCACATTACCATCAAAGAACATATCTATTACCCAGACATTGAACTGTTATCAGTTGGACTCAGGCCGTATTATTTAACTCACGAATGCTCACGTTATTTTTGTGGCTCTATTCATTCCACCCTCTGCCAACCCAACATTGGTGTGAGACATCATTCATTCAACCGTAGCATATCTCCAAACTTAACACCCGAGCGTTTTTATCACCATTTAAGGTGACTTCAACCATGTCATTATGGCCAAGGCATTAGCAAATTTCAGTCAGTATGTGGACTGTCCAACCAGAGACAAAAGAACACTGGACCTGCTATATGCTAGTGTTAAGGAGGCATACAGCTGCTACCCCCTCCAGGCAGGTCTGATCACAACTTGGTATACCTTAGTCTCAGGTATGTGCTACTGATGAAGAGTCAGCCATTGACCACGCAGACAGTGAGGAGATGGTCTTAGGATACTTGTGAGGCACTGCAGAACTGCTTCAAGACTACAGACTGGCCAGTGGTCTGTAATTCACACAGAGAGGATGCAGACAGGCTCATAGAATGCATAACGGACTACATCAATTTCTGTGTGGACTCCACTGTTCTAACCAAGACTGTCAAATGCTACCCAAACAACAAGCTGTGGGTAACAAAGGACATTAAAGCTCTCCTTAATAAAAAGAAGAGGTCTTTCAGAGCTGGAGACGGGGAGGAGGTGAGAACAATCCAGAGGGAGCTAAAGACATCTATCCAGGAGGCTAAGGACAAATATAAGTGGAAGCTGGAGTGGAAACAGCATGCAGGAACTTTGGAATGGAATGAAATGGAATGGAATGGAATCACCAGTTTCAGGTCTAGCAAAAACACAAAAGTTGAGGGCAGCATGGACAGGGCCAACAAACTTAGTCTTGCTGTACAGGTCTAAATTTCAGTGTCATGTGTGGGAGCATGCAGTCAGTCAATCCAGTGAGTACCTGTGCAGGACAAAATATGCACGTAGAAAATGATAATCACACACTATATATGATTAAATAAGAATAAAGAGCTAAATTATCAGTAAGAAAGATATAACATCATTCTAAATATTTGCATGAATTGTGCGTTATTGTGGTACACCTATAGATGGTCAGTCGGTTTATGCTGTGGAAGGTGTTCCAAAGAAAGGAGAATATACCATGGTTAAGCTGACTAAAGATAAATCTCTGGGACAAAATATCTACACTGTGGGCAAAGAAAGGGGGACTAATACTCCTGATTTTTGGTTGGACTGGACAGGAGCAGGTGGGAGTGTGATTTAAAAAAATTGTCCAAATAATTCTGTAGTGCACGGATAATTCACAAGGTGCAGAAACGTGTATCTAATTTTATTTATTAATTTATGTAAGTAATTATTTGTTTATTATTTATTAATTATATTTTATGTATTAATCATTAAGGATATTTAACTTGTTACACTAAAGTTGCAGAAGTCTTAAAAAATCATAGGTATTAGATATTATACTCTGGTATTTAAATGGTTTTAATACATTCTGAGCTGTAACCCTTATATTCTTCTGCAGTATGTGAAGTGGTAATACAGCATTCTTTCTTTGAAGTTTGAGTTTGCCAACCAAAGTCATCTTAATCAAGGATGAAGACTACTTTATAATACATGGTGCATCAGTTTTTTGCTCACTGGTGGGGCCCCATATTGTGCAGTAGGTGCCCTGTTATTTATTTGCTCCTGCCCATCTTAACACATACAAGGGACCACTATAAAATCACTGACTAGATGATTTGGGAGGTGGGTTATTCTCAGCACAGCAGGGACACTAATGTGGTAGAGTGCTGGTATGTGATGTAGTGGTATATTACTGGAATCTACAGTACATAAAACAAATTCGGCAGAAATCTTTCAAATGGAAAATGTTGGCATGAATCAAGATCTCTGATACCACTTAAAGGGGCTAAAACATCCTATGAAAGTGGCTCTCCACATCAAAGCATAACAGGAAGAAGGTTGCACTTTCAGCAAAGTTAACACCAACATCCCAACTAGATAGGAACTGCAAACTGATTGTATCTTCACACAATCTTCAGCAAAAGTTATCACCCCATGTATGTTTGCTTAACAGCAGTATTTAAAAAAATGCAACTGTATATGAATCCCATCAATTTCTTACTCTTTTTAGGATGTTAAAAATAATCACGTTAAGAATCAATAATCATCAGATAATCCATAATGAAAATAATCAGCTTCACTTATTTTGAATTGCAGAGTCCATGGCTTGTGACGGCAGCTGTAGTGTCAAGGTTAGAGAAGTGCTTTTGTAAATGCAAGATTGC
The DNA here is from genome assembly GCA_034509495.1 of Acestrorhynchus altus. NCBI lineage: Eukaryota > Metazoa > Chordata > Actinopteri > Characiformes > Acestrorhynchidae > Acestrorhynchus > Acestrorhynchus altus. Next base: position 14,021,888 of record CM067514.1, on the reverse strand, counting down.
TGGTTCAATCCTGTGAACCAACCGGACATGACCAAAAATGTCCTTGAGCAAGTCACCTTAGACCGAAGCGCTTCTTGATTCCCACAGATAGGGCTGCCCATCTCACAGGGCATATCCACTCTAAAGTGAAAAAATACACTCAAAAATAAAGCTGCTACAAAGGGACCTTTAATTGATGCTGTAAAAGTTGTTTTCTCACATTTTTCACCAAAGTGGTTTATTATGGAAAAAAGGTTGTTTTTAGGTTTTGCTAAAAGAAGCCCATGTTTAACCTTTATTTTTAAGATTGTAGATCATTTCTATGTCTAAACCTTCTTCAACACTTTTACACTTTAATGCAGTGAAGCAGTGTAGACATTTTAAATGATGAGATTTGATGAAGATGAGATTTGTTTTGTTATAAGCATAATATTCTGAAGATTAACAAAAGTTAGTCTTTAGACTAGTTCTATGGAATACACATTTGCTGAAAAATGTTTACCTAATATAATTAAATTAAGATCATTTTTTTAAAAGTCCAAGTTATTAGGAGGAGTAGCCACTTTTCAAAGGTCTGGAACAAGACCCAAACTGTTACCCTCAGCTGAGAGAGAATTGGTTTGTATAGTCAGGAACAAACCAAGAACCACCAAGGCACAAGCCAGCCACAAATTAGAAGCTGCTGGAATACCTGCGTCACTCTCTATAGTAATGTGAGTTTTAAATTGCCACGGGCAGAGAATGCAATCCAAGAAAGAGGCCCCTGTTCCAAAGTCAACACCTTCAAGGTCAACTAAAATTTGCAGCTGACCACAAGAACCTTCTGGAGAAAGTTTTTTGTTTGGGTGAGACAAAGATGACCGAAAAACACACATCAATGATGGTTATGGGATGAATAAATCTAACATGATGTGTTTAAAATGCTCCTAATCTCAACCCTGTTGAAAACATGTGGGCCAGCAAGACCTAGCTGGTCGACCAGCATGACTAACGAGACCATGCTGGTTAACCAAAGTCTAATGCAACATTCACTATGCTGAGCAAGAGCTGGTTAACCAGCAAGTTTACCAGTTGAGTATATTTCTGCTTGAATGGCAAGATTTTCTACCACCTTGGTTTTCAAAGTTCAAATTAGACCATCTGAAACCAGCTACCAGCAAAAGCTTTTCCACCAGGGTTATATGGTTCTACAGATATGTAGCTCTGGTTCTAGGGAAAACCTTTGGCTTTACTGTTTAAAGATTTTCATAACCTTCAAACTGATTTACAAAAAAGGGTTCTTTAAAAGTAGTTATGAGATGAATGAATCTGGCTAACATGAAACTTGTATAATGATCTTCAAAGGGGTCAAAGTGCTGATCTCAACCTGGTTGGAATTATTTGGATTGTGCTTAGATTTCTGTGCCAGGAAAAACATTTTATTGAAATCAATCAGTTCTGGCATGAACATTCAACAAAGAAAATCTCACAGAAGAGTCTATTCAAGATGCAACTTGTTACAGGACAATCAAATTGTGCTCAGTCAAGTTTTCTGTCTTAAACAAATTCTGTAATTTTTTCCAGGTGGTGTTTATATTTAGTTCAGTGCATAAAATCAACTCAAATGTGTGCATCAATATTCAGTCATGGGTTTGTACAACCTTTACAACAGAATTATTTTTGTGACATATTTGTGAACTACATTTCTTGATACATTCAGTAATACATTATTTAATTAATAATTATTTAATTCAATGAATTGTATCATTGATCCAGGACAGGAATCCAGATATCTTGGTATAGCCATTTGGTTGTGTGGGATGATCACAGTCTTTCTGTTGGAATGACAAGATTCCGACTGCCAAATTGTTACACACTAAAGGACCTCCAGAGTCTCCCTGCGGAACACAGGAACAGTAACAGTATAAATACATCAGTGAACAGACCTTTAAAAGCTGCAAGAACTGAAAGTAAGAGCTTGGACTTTTTCCATAATTATGCTTTACCTTGCAGGATCCATGATGCTGTCCCCCTGCACACAGCATAGTTGTTTTGTTGTAGAACTTCCACCACTTTTCACAGGATTGTAAGACATTGACCGTTGCTTCCATAAGAACATTGCTTCTGTTTCCCTTGGTTGTGATGTGTCCCCAACCAGCTATGCTGCATTTGTAATTGTGCTTGTTGGCTGTTTTTATATCTGGAATGGAAATGCAGGCAGCATTTTTGTTGATTCCAGATGATTTTCCAAGCTGTAACAAAATCAAATCGATTAACAAATGGGGTGAACGGAACAAAATACAAACAACACAGCTTCTGTATTCTGTTAGATGTCCTTAGAAACTTTCTTTACACAGTGAAAATGTTCTTAAGATGCTTGTTTTTACTAAAGCTACAATCTTAATAGCAAATATATTTTTCAGGCAGCTCATGTGCAGAATCACTTCTCAAAACATTTTCAGGGGGCAGCCCTGCATCCGAGGCAGAACAAACCAATAGCAGAGAACACTACTGGTAAATAGAATAACCAATTAAAACAACCAGTAGATGAAGCTTTAGAAACATGCATCTGCTCCTCAAATGGATAAGTTGCATGAAAGGTGTTTGAGATTTTGTTAACTGCATGCCAATACAGAGTGTCATGTTGTTTTTGTTTCATAGTGTCAAACAATGTAGGTATCTCCTTCAAATATTTCCTTAGCATGTTTTAATGTATTGGCTAGTTTTACAAGATACTTTTTCTGTAGAACACAGTATACAAAGAATTTCTTAAACAACAAAATCTCAAACTGAATTGTACCCCTTTCATATAGAGCTCTGAGGAACAGAAACATTTCTAAAGTTCTAAAGTATTTGTGTGCATTTTGACTAGATGTAGCACTGCCTCCAGAACTGTTTTGTGTAGTGATTTTGCACACAAGCTTTAAGACCATATTTGCTGATACTGATATGTTTGTACATTTTTGGGTACTAAGGTTGGAGGACCAACTAGATAAAAGAGCACAGGATCAAACTGAACTCATTCAGTTCAGTTTACCAGTCACATTTAGGAGTAATTGTTTACCTTCAATAGCATGATGTCATTTCTTGGATTGCCAATAGGTGAATAATTTGGATGGATAAAGTGCTCCTTCACTGCTATGCGGTGAAAGTCATGGCCCATCAGGTTATGAATGCCTATCACTACTGTCACATCTTCCCAGTTTGATATTCTGTTGGAAAAAAAGACATGAGTAGCACCTTGTTCTGACATTGTTGAAGCAATTTGGCATTTAAATTGTTGTCTCCTTTTTCTGCATCTGTCATTATAAAGATGGGAAGGGTTTACATTGTTACATAGGCTTGATTAACAACATTTAAACTTCAATCACAACAGAAATATTTGGGTTGGAGATGTGATTTGCGTTCTTATACTTTTCTATGTTTAATTGCACTTTCTATCTTTAATTGTAGCTTTGTTCCATGTACATTTGTTTCCTAACTTTGGGCATTTTGATATACTGATTCACAGTCACAAAAAATATTATGCAAAAGACAACAATAATAAAAAAAGACACTTACTGTTTAGTGCAGTGCGCAGCAGTCATGACATAGTTTTCCTTCACCAGGAACCCTCCACAGACATGTTGCCCTCGTAACTGAACAGAAACCATGTAGGGCCTGGAGTGTGGTTTAGCCTCCGTGCCATTTACTATACCAACATTAACACTAGCTGGGAACAAGAGATCACAGCCAAACCTGATCAATATATGTATCAGTGTAATGAACTAACTCCCTTTGTCTGATTTATCTAATGAGGTGCTAAGCTCTAATGTGGAGGTGCTCAAACAAGGTCCCAGTAATCTCATTATGTCAGAACTGGATCAGTTGTGCTACATTAGGGTTGGAGGTCAACTTGCAGGATGAAAGATCACCAGGACCAGGGTTAGGTTCCTCAGATGTCATAACTACCAGCAGGTACCTGTAGGTGACACTTACCAGAATGGCATGAAGTTGACAGAACGGCCCACAGAAGCAGAGAAATGAGAGCCATGTTGCAGTGAAAATGAGAGTTCAACTCAACACGAAGAATATATGTTGTTGATCAGGCAAATTCATCTCACCACAAACACCACAATCATCAAAACCATCAAAACCTGTTGAACTAAGTTACTTTCAAAGAGGTATGGTTTATGATTCTTCAGATAACATCTCATGTCAGTAAGTTGAAGGTTCTGACTATTTACTAATGTTACTATTTTTAAACAAGGAACAAGTTGTTTGGTTGTGAAGTTGTTGCTATGTATGCACTGTATGGACCTTGGAATTTCTCTCTTGAGCAGATCATAGCTTCCTGAGGGTTGTTTGAACACAAGCTTAATGGAAGAGACTAAACTTAAGCCACATCTTTAAAATGTCTTTATGCTACTTGTAATACTTTTGCTTTACTTACCAAGGTTCTAAAGCCATGTCATTTATTTATTGTAAATGTATAAATTAAATAATTCCACATGTTGCATGTGGTACAGACTTTGGATATCACAACAAACTTCCACAACAATATAAATAATTTAAACACTTTGTTGATAAATATAAAATGCATGTTGGGTCCTAGATGGAACCCATGTGAGATTAATGACAGGGCAGAAATACAAAATACAAGACATACAAACCCATTCAGAGCCCAGCCTACCTGGAACCCACCTAGCCCATATTTCTCCTCTGTGAAATTCACATGAAACCTACAGCATGCTGACTGGGGTGTAACCTGCTCTGGAAGGGACCACTTTCTTAACTTGTGCTGGTTTCAAGTGTGTGAACGATAAACATTGGTATGCATGTGTCAGAGGAACTGCTTTCACACTTTTCACATGGTTTTATTTATATTGTAATAATATTTGGTGATATTTACTGCATTAAAATATACGTGCTGTAAGGTGGTGGAATCAAATCTGTGTGCTTCATTCATACTCAGTCATTTTTTATTTGTTTATTTGCATTTAAAATCTAGCCTACATAGCCTTTCCAACTGAATTATTTGCAAGCCAATGACTCAATGATTCATGGGCAAGCCAGCATTGATTAACCATAAAATTACATTAATAATGCACTAACAAAGCATATTTTTATTTATTCAATTGTCATTAATTATTTTGTTGATCCAGGGCAGGAATCCAGATATCTTAGTATAGCCATTTGGTTTAGTGGGATGATCACAGTCTTTCTGTTGGAATGAAACAATTCCAACTGCCGAATCATTGCACACTAAAGGACCGCCAGAGTCTCCCTGTGGATTACAGGAACAGTATAAACACATTGGTGAACAAACCTATATAAACTGTAGGAACTCAATGTAAGAGCTTGATGGGCAACTTCTAAGCTAAAAATGCTTTACCATACAGAATCCATGATGGTGTCCCCCTGCACACAGCATTGTTGAGTCATTGTAGAACTTCCATTGCTTCTGACATGTATCAGAGTTAAAGACTTTGACCTTTGCTTCCATAAGAACATCGCTTCTGGGTCCGTTGGTTATGACACATCCCCAACCAGCTACCCTGCACATTTTCACTGTTATTTTGTCTGGAATGGGAATGCTGGCAGCATTTTTGTTGTTTTCAAATGGGTTTCCAAGCTATAACAAAATCAAATTGATTAACAAATGTGGCAGAACAGAAAAAACACACCCAATACAGCTTTTGTGTTTCATTAGGATGTCCTTCGAAGTGTTCTTTAATCAGTGAAATTATTCCCAATTATTCTTCAAAATCTTTCTGCTTTTTAATGAGAGTAGGCCAGATTGGATCACATATTGACTTGGTCCATAATGTAACAAAAGCTTTTTAAAATACTTTGAAGCTGCGTTTATGCTGCTGTTATTTTTTTTGTTTGTTTGTTTTGTAGTGTCTCTACTCAGTATTCCTATTAGATTTATTTCATTGCTGCCATAATGCCAATACATATTTCATAAACATTTACCAAATGAAAAGTGGAACTACTGTACAGTGCAGCTATTTTAGCACCATAGCCCACAATCATCAATGTATACTGTTCTTCATGAATAATAGGTTTGACATATATATCCAAACATCTGTGCAACTCGAATATTTCCTTTAAGTCAGTATTTACAGTAAGTCACTGTAAATTCTTGGTAATGAGTTTGGAAAAATGGCTTGTGTACAAAATCACTTTTCAAATATCCAATGGTTCTGCAGGCAGCTCTACCTCTGTGGTAGAAAAAAAAACTATTTATTAACTTTTCTTTAAGTTAAAAGTTCTATAGTTTTATATAATATAAAAGTTACTAATTATTAAAATTCAAACGTAATATGTTGAGAGTTTTGCTATCTGGACTGTCCCTTACACTGCTCCCACTATCAGTGTAAAGTTAATACTGATTAGTTTGGTTGCTGGGGCAACCTCAAATGTCAAGGTGTAACAGTGCAAGATAGTGACAGAACACAGCTGAACCAGACAAGGAAGACGGTGTATAGAAATATGACAGAAATATAAAAAGGTCCATTCCAGATCCAAACCGGATTTGCTCAGAGTCTGGAATCCGGATCCAGAAAGTAAACCAACACCCCATAAAAATAATTCCTTTAAAACAAACATCTCAAGCTCTGAAGAGCAGAAACACATTTCTAAAACTCCACCTACTGTTGCTCTGCCTCAGAGGTAGAGCTGCCCTCAGTTTCAAGTAGTGATTTTGCACACAAGCAGAAAATTTTAGTTGGACCCAAACAAAAATCATCTAGCAATGACTTTTTACCTTCAACAGCATGATGTCGTTGGCTGGATTGCTAATGGGTGCATAGTCTGGATGGACTTCAAGCTTTGTCACCTCTATGCGCTGAAAGTCTTCGGCCATCAGGTTATGAGCGCCTATTACTGCTGTCACGTCTTTCACATTCGGCATGCTGTGAAAGAAGTCAATATTTCACTTTTGAGAATTAAATAAATCTATGGGTTATGCCTTGAATTATAGTAGGCAGTGAATATTTAATGCATACAAACACAATAGATTGGCAGAATTCATCCTCTAGCTGTTGCCATGTTGTGTATTTAACATGTCAAAGACAAACATTTGCATTTCCGCAGGCCAGCGTAAGCTAATAAAGAAGAGAAAAAGCACTGAAAACACCCAGGAAGCTTGTTACCCTCTGGAGTTGTGGTGAACTTGATGTTCTTGAAGATGAACTGATAAGCTTCATGGCTTCTGAGATGTGTTTGCGCTACTTGAGAAGCTTTCTGCTGCTGTTTTTCAAAATATCAGCTTCACATTTGTCTGTGCAGTAGAAGCCATTTGCACCATTAGTGCAGAGACCCTGCTGTTTTCCACATTTGATAATAATCTTGGTGCACAAAACAGTGGTTTAGCTTTGCTGATATTGGTGGGGACGCGTCACCTCTGTCCATGCTAAATCTATTAAACCTGTGAGTGTCAGTGTGTCAACACAAAATACTTTAGTAAAACAATATTACTAATATGTATTCATACATAATATATATAGTATATTAAAGCTAGTCAGTTTGGGTTTTTTCTGCTTGTTTCAGTTCTTGTTTCACTTTCTTAGTGTTTTGGTTGACTTTGTAGATATAACTCTAGGAGTCATTTGAAGAAAATGGGCTACATAGTCAAGTCGCCAGAAGAAAGCCTTTACTATGCCACTGTCACAATGCATCCCATTTACATATGCCAAACCGCACAGACACAAGCCACAAGCGATAAGACCAGAATGTAAGTTTTTGGCCTCAACCATAAACCATAGTCCACAAGGCCTATGTTGAAATGTACACCATCCCTATATAAGCACAGGGAACTTGATGCAGAGGGAACGCCGCATTTGACCCGGAAATACTGGAGGAAAATCTGCACTCATCAGCCTGGAAGCTGTACATGGGATGCACTTGGATATTCAAATATGACAATGATCCAAAACACAAGGCCAAGTCAACTTATCTTTAGCTACAGCAGAAAATAGTGAAGGTTCTGGAGTGTCATGCAAGACATCCCAAGATTTTAGAGGAACTGGAAGCATTTTGCTGAGAAGAATGAGGAAATAAAGTGCCTCATCCACAGCTCCTTTAGGAGAGAAAGAGAGAAATTTTCAGCTCCTATTCTTTGGAGGGAAGGGGAGAAAAGCCCCGTTCGTTTCAGAACGCCTAAAAAAAAACCCACACAGCTGATCTCAATTTGCCTGATTATGGCCGTGATTAGTATGCGGTCGCCCTCTGGTGGCTGCGCGGCCGCGGCGCAGGCGGCTCCTTAACCGTATGAGCCCAACTGTATATTATATACAGTAAATAATATAGTACAAAATTATATAATAAATAAATGTGTACATGCATCAGCCATAACATTAAAACTACTTCACTTGGAATGAAGTGAGTGACATTAATGATCTACTAAGCTGACAAATAAGTTATAAATCCCTTATTTCTCATTTATTGTTAGAAGCACTTTCTTCCAAAATTTTCTGCACAGACTGCCACTGCTGGTTCACTTTCTGATCACCAAGATATTTATCATGCATAGAGGATCTAAATAATTTACAATCTTTTCAAACAGATTTGCAAAGCACAGAGACTTTTATTTTAAAACTAAAACTAAACTAAATATTACAAACAAAAGAGAGAAAATGTTTAATATTTGATGTATAAAATGTGGCATTGAGTTTAGCAAGGAATTAAGATCAAATAAATTTACCGTTTTTTTGATGGAAAACCAGCAATGAAAAGTGGCATTTTGTCTAATAAGCTACTTAATCACTGGTGGACAGGACAGAAAAAGCTGAACAAAATGATACCGGCCCACCAGTTTTGCCATTAGTAGGCCAACAGTGGTCTGCTATCTTCTTGCTTTCATGCATTTTCTACAGGTGGAGCAGGTTGGCTTTGGCATTCCTTTTACTGCACTTGGCTGGACGGGCAAAATCATTACCCATTAAGTTTAGGAGAAACATTGCTTTCTATGGATCTGTCCTGTTACAAGAGCTGTGTTGTGTATCATTCAGGCTGCCACATTAGTAGAGATTTCTAGTAGGTAGCTAGAATTATGCTATTACTTAAAATAGCTATAATTATGGATTTAAGATGTTTTTCAAGAGGAGACAACCACAGGTGTCAACCACTGAAAATGTTTGTTTCAGCAGCATCAACCCATTAACAGTGGAAATATTGTTTCAGTTGAGTCCACAGTGACTTGGTGGCATGGATAGCATAATTAAATGTTGGCTGTGATTAATTCACTGGCTAATATCTGAACCCTTGAGACAGAGCTCTGGCTAATCCTTGTTTGCCTAAAGGATTAAATTAAACTTGGAATTACAACAGCCTGCTGCACTCCATCTTTGTTTGCACTGACTTTTAAAAATGGTTAAGGTTATGAGTCTTGGTTAATTAGTAATTTTTTTATGTATTAATATTCATTAACAAAGATGCATGGTTTTAAGGGAAATTACCACCCAACCTCACACACATGATCAAAGTCCAATAATTTAGGCCCATGGAAGCCCTCCATCCACAACATACAAACCACAGTGGTTACAGGTGTCTGTCTGCCCACACTGTTCTCTTTTTTAAAACCAAAATGTTGGATATTCTTATTAGGCAGCATGTGAACATTTTTAGCCTGATGTGCAGGAAAAATGGGCAAACATAAGAATACAAGACAATTTGAAGAGATCTGGGTCAGAATGTCCTATCAAAAGGACTTCAGGGAAGGACAACTTGTGCAGAGTCCATGTTTCAGTGAGTCAGAGCTGTTAGGCAGGTGGTTTTAATGTTATAGATCAATGTTTTAGAGAATCAGTGTGTTCACATCTTTTGAGCAAAAAATACAGCTGAGCTGCAATCACATTGTAGGCCCAGATAAATGATGAGGGTTGTGTCAGAAAGGGCATCCAGCATAAAACGTATGCCAAAGCTATAATGCGGATCATAAATATAATGATCTACTGTGGTGACCCCTAAAGGGAGCAGCCGAAGAAGAACACATTGGTGTGACAGATACTCTTGTAGAGTGACTTACAAAAGTGCTTTGTCCATATTAGTTTTATAGCACTTAAATAATTACTAGTTTGCGTGTGTGAACCATGCCCTGGAAGGCAGAAATGGTGAAGCGAAATCAGGGAGTTCAGGGCAACTTCATAGTAGCTGTGGTGGAAGTGGGAGTGAAGTTTTGTCTCAAAGGTGAAATAAGAAGTGGGTTGAGGAGGAGATCAGGGCATTGTCCTTCTTCCATAATTAGTCATGTCATAACTTCACTAATTACTGATTACTGAGTAGTATCTAAATAAAAAGCACTGATTTCAATTTCAGTACTTCAGTTCTCACTGCAAGACATTTTGATGATATAGTGATTTACAGCCTCATAGAAAAGACAAAACAGTACAGAAAAAAAAAAAATTCTGAATAAAATGTTGTCCAAGGCCAACAGTGGTCTGCTATCTTCTTGCTTTCATGCATTTTCTACAGGTGGAGCAGGTTGGCTTTGGCATTCCTTTTACTGCACTTGGCTGGACGGGCAAAATCATTACCCATTAAGTTTAGGAGAAACATTGCTTTCTATGGATCTGTCCTGTTACAAGAGCTGTGTTGTGTATCATTCAGGCTGCCACATTAGTAGAGATTTCTAGTAGGTAGCTAGAATTATGCTATTATTTAAAATAGCTATAATTATGGATTTAAGATGTTTTTCAAGAGGAGACAACCACAGGTGTCAACCACTGAAAATGTTTGTTTCAGCAGCATCAACCCATTAACAGTGGAAATATTGTTTCAGTTGAGTCCACAGTGACTTGGTGGCATGGATAGCATAATTAAATGTTGGCTGTGATTAATTCACTGGCTAATATCTGAACCCTTGAGACAGAGTCTGGCTAATCCTTGTTTACCTAAAAAGTTAAATTAAATCGAACATTTTGATGATATAGTGATTTACAGCCTCATAGGAAAGACAAAACAGTACAGAAAAATAAAAAATTCTGAATAAACTACTTACTGTTCTTTGCAGTGCGCAGCCGTCATAATGAAGAATTTGGTGACAAGAAACCCACCACAGATATGTTGCTTTCGGAATTGAATAGAAACCATGTAGGGCATGGAGTGTGGTTTTAGCCTCTGTGCCATTTATTATACCAACTAGCACTGGCTGGGAAAAGGGTGAAACCAGATCACTATATGTACAGTTATGTAAAGCAGTGTTTTTGAAATAACTTACTATGTAATTTGCCTCAAAATTACATTTTCATTTATATATAAAACAATTAAATTAAAAGATCTAATGAGATAATAGGCTCCAATTTTGGGTGATCAACCCACAGCACAATGGTCTCATTGGCTCAGGCTTTCATTAACTAGTTCAGATGTGCTATATTAGGGTTGGAGCTCACCAGGGCCAAGGTAGGTTCTCCGCTGTCAGCAGGTGATGTGACACTTACCAGGTGCATGTAGTTGACAAAACAGCCAGCAAAAGCAGGCATTGAGAACATATTGCAGTGAAAATGAGAGTTCAACTCATCAGGAAGAAGATTGTATGTGGCTGATTGGCGGTTTGGCTCACCACTAGATTCACAACTTCTACTTAAGTAGTTCCTGTTGTGAATGTATTTGTATTTTCATGGAGATAGAGCTGGCAAGTCTTAATATCTACAGTGAGACAGTGTATGTCAGCATAGAAGGTTCTACTTATTTATCAATTTATATATATATACATTATTTATATACGTTTTATATGATGTGTTGATTTCCCAGCTAGAAGGGCATTACATTAATCTAGCCTAGATTTGATGAGTGCATGCATCAATATCTCTGCATGCTTGTGTGAGAGTGATTTATGGAGTAATATCGCGTAGATGGAAGAATCCCGTCTTTACGACGTTACTAATGTGGCTGTCAACAATCTAGCCTTGAGGTCATAACAGTTTTTCAACATCATGCAACGATAGGGCATTTCTTTTTAGCCTATAAGGGGTCTCATAACAAACATGTCCAGGTGGTGGGCCCGATAAAAGCAGTTCGAAACATAATGAAAGGTCATAATAAGGTACCACAACGTTGCGGTATGGGCAAGGGCGGGAATCTCGGCGACCCCTGATCTCAGGACACATGACTGTTGGGGCGTGGAACATCATCTCGCTGGGAAGGGCCTGAGCTTGTGGGAAATTTGAGAGGTATAGCTAGAGAGATAGTCAGGCTCAGTTCCACACACAGCTTGGGCTCTGGAACTAACTCCTCAAGAGCGTTGGACCTCCACTACTCTAGGTTGCCCAGGGTGAGTGTCGGGCTGGTGTGGGCTTGCTTATAGCTCCCCAGCTCAACCATCTCTTGCTGGAGTTTATCCCAGTGAGTGGTCAACCTCTCTGCCTTCGGGTAGAGGACTCTGACTGTGTTGTTTGCCTATGGGTGAATAACTGTGCGGAGTATCAGACCATCTTAAGGTCCTTGGGGGAGTACTGGAAGGGTGCTAACTGGGGACTCCATTGTTCTGCTGGGGACTTCAACACCCATGTGGGTAGCGACAGTGACACTATAACATTTGGCAGTGTGAGACATGGCTGAACATGGTCTTCAACTACTGTTAGTCTGTACTCGTTCCCAGTTAAATCAGTGAGAACTGCCCCGTGGCGTGAGTTTGAGTCAGAGTGTCTGTTGACAGTGTTTAGCTGGGGGCTAGACAGCAGGTCCTCTTGAGATGCTGATGGTGGTGGATAGCCTCATGTTTAGCAGCTTTCTGTTTCATCCGACAACAGACAAACGTCTTGTGTCTCTTCACTTTCAGATATTTCAGGCCTCATTCAATGTTAATCAAGTGGTGTATGTAATAAATTCAAAGAGGATATTGCTGAAAATAAAAGTTAAACAGAGCAGCTAAGAAACTCATCTTGCAGTGGGTCACAGACTTAACAGGCTGAGATGTGTCAATTCATGTCACAAGAACAGCGCTAATATCAGCTGTTATAAGCTCACTTGGCCAATATACAGTTTGTATGGACCAGAGGAAAAAAAAAAAACAATTTTGTGCATTAGTCTTGAGGGTTATATAGAGAAATCAAAGCAGGGGGTCTAGAATATATATATATATATATATATATATATATATATATATATATATATATACACACACACACACACATTTAGCACACCTAATATGTAAGCAGGTTTCACCTTGATTAGATACTTTTGGTAGCCATCAACAAAATTCCTACAGATTTCTGGCATGCTCTACCCACTCCACAATCACCTGTGGTGTGTGTTTCTGGTAATTCGGCCTCATTCACCAGCATCATCCTAATAATTTACTTACATTTGTTCTTGAGAAAAGTCCAAACAAATAGTCTACATCACAGAATTGATGGATCCCACTCTCCTTTTGAAGTGAACTAAATAGTGTGATTGGTTTATGAAGATATGTTCCTTAAGAATGGTTGGGGAATAAGGCCCAATGTCAACTGACTACATTTAAGTATTAAAATGCTCCTTATATTTACTTGTGCATCTAACAAATGAATATTGTGAAAACCTATTCTTTATTCATTACATTTAAAACTTCTCTTTTAATGTTGATACTATTGATTAGTAAATTATTCAAGCACAAAATTAAATATTGAAATAATCTGAGGTTCTGGATTTTTTTATTTTATGAGCTATACACCATACTTGAAAGACATGTCTGTTCCATGGAGCACAATGATTTGAGTTTTGTACAGAGAGCTGAAATATTGTGAACCTCAAATACTGATATTTGAATATTAATTTGATCTTAAATGGATTTCTGTAGTTATATGATTATTCACATGGTCATGTAAACAGCATACTCCAATTTAAGAAATCGGAGTAAGGTCTAGAAGAAAGCTGGATTTCTCAGGGTGTGCTTTTGTGTACTCTTTACTCATGTGTAACATTTAATCAGAGTTACATTTCTTAGTCTGTGCATGCATGAAAACAGTCCCTGGTACCAGAAATAAACAAGCAGCATTTAAAACAGTGACAAAACACTTTTTAAATGTAAAAAGATTAAAAAAAAAAAAAAAAAGAATATACATATATAAAAGAATTTCTTAATCATCTAGATCAGTGGTGGACAAATTTGGTCCAGGAGAACTGGATTCCTGAATCATTTTTTGCTTTTCCTGCTCAAACACACCTGATTTAACTGAGATGTTAACAGCTAGTAGATCTGTTGGAGCAGGGAAACCAGCAAACAGTGCGGAACTCTGGTACCCACTGCCCACCCCTGTTTTGATGATGTATGTTTATATAGTGGCTTTGTGTATAAAAAAAAAAAAAAAAAAAAGCTACAGTATGAAGTTTGGGATTTGCAGGATTTTACCGTCACATCTTATTCTGTGAAATTATTAGTTGGTTGCAAAACACAAAAAAAAACAACAATTACTTCAGAAACCCAATTACTGCTTGACTCATGTAAATCCAGAATTTCCCAATATCTGAATAGACACGTGCATATACATACATGTTAATAAATCTAATTGTATTACTGCAGTGCATGAGCACTACAAGTTTGGTGTCCATTTTAGTTGAAGATGATAAAAGGACACTGCAAACAGAAAAGTAAACTTAAGTAAAAAGAGGGTTAAAAGTTAGAAAAAACTCAGATGAGAGAAGGAACTACTACGACACAATCTCTGCAGCACCAGTTTGAAACCTTATTGCCCAATAACAAAACTTACATGATCAGAAAAAAAGGATCTGCATTGCTTTTAAAGCTTAAGCATTTCAGTCAGTAAGAAAATGAATTAGCAAGGACTTTCTGGGGTAATACAGTGTGTGATGTCGATCACTTACTTACTATCAGTCTGAATCACTTAGAGTCATGCCTAGTCAGATCCCATTAAGGAAAGTGCAGGCATTTGTGATATCATTCCTAAATTATGCAAAGGTGTGTACATGCACAAATTATTGCTGTTTTCTGGTCAATTTATATCCTCTTAACATTTTTTTAACCATGTGTCACGGTCTTCAGAAAAGTTGGTCATGAGGAAGTCACATCAGTGTATATTGCATTGTTTTTCCACCAGAGAAGAGATTGCATTAGATGGCATTTTAGGCCAGAAACTCATATGTTCTACAGCTGCAGGGGCCTGCAGTTGGCGGCTTGAAGTTGAGAGGAGTTTGGTGTGTTCTCCATGTGTCCCTATGGGTGCTCCCACCTCCCCGATACACATGGTCTGTGAGTTGACTTATGCTAAAGTGTAAATGAATGGGATGTGTGGTACCCTGCAGTGGACTGGAGTCCAGTCCAAGGGGTATTCGTGCCTTGCTCCCAGTGTTTAGGCTTCAGCCCCACCACAACACTGACCAGGAAGAAGCAAAGAATGGAGGGATTTTACACAATATTTGCATATTTAAATCTGTTTACAAGATAGTAAAATATATTTCCACACAATATATCTCTATTGAAATATATTGCTAAACATATTTCATAGTATTTTCACAGTATATCACAATATATCTCACTAACATAAGGGAATTTGTTTTTTTATGATTCAGCTTAGAGGTACTGCTTCTGATCTGTCCTGCTGTTTTTAGTGTTCAGCAAGTTTCACTTTCATTCCTTGGCCTGGGAACTAACAGCAAGTCTATATATAAATAGAAAAAAGATAGATATCAATCTATGAATTCTGAAGAAAAATTGCAAG
Organism: Acestrorhynchus altus; assembly: GCA_034509495.1. Lineage (NCBI taxonomy): Eukaryota > Metazoa > Chordata > Actinopteri > Characiformes > Acestrorhynchidae > Acestrorhynchus > Acestrorhynchus altus. The sequence continues at coordinate 14,006,289 of CM067514.1, read as the reverse complement.
ATTAATTTTACTGTTAAGTTAACCTCAAACACAAGATAGTGTTTGATTCTTACCAGTTCAGGACTTTCTATAGAAATATGTGAAATGTTTAGTGTGCAAAGCAAACACATCTTCAAGTGCCCTGTAAGTGATATTAAGACCTATACTACACAAAAGCTTCTGATTATGTATATATAGTCATGTGAAAAAGGTAGGACACTCCATGAACATGTTTGCTTTCCTAACACATTTTAACATATATAAACTTAATTTTAACAACATTGAGAAATGCTGATTTATCAAAACACATAACACTTTAGAAATGTCTTTATAAAATATGTAAAATGTAATTATATGCAATTGCATAATTATAATGCAATTGTGAGACAAAGTTGGGACACCCCCCACATTCATTATTATTTTATGAAATGTAAAAAAAAATGTTTGGTTTGCTCTTGATTGTTGAAATTAGTGGTATCACCATGGTGAGATCCAAAGAGCTCTCTGAGGCCTTCAGAAAGATGGTTGTAGATGCAGAAGGATGTATGAAGTTGAAGTCTGATAAGGGCTTTAAAAAGATGTCTGCCAATGTGGCGTGGTCAGGTTGTCCTAGCAAGCTCATCCCATGAGCAGACCACAAGATTAAAGAAGTCTCCAGCAGTATTAAAAAATGTCCTCACAGGATGGTAGCTCTTGCTACAGCTGATACCGAAGTGCTTGCATCTACCAGCAGAGAAAGACAGCACAAGTTTGATTTTTGTGGGAGCTGTGGATGGAGGAAACCCTTGCCATATTTCATAGAGAATACATAGAAAAAGACCAAGACTTCTGGAATAAAGTGCTTTGGGCAGATGAATTGAAAGTTGAATTATTTGTGCACAGTAACAGACATGTTTTTCACAAACCAGTAATAGTGTTTGAGAAGAACCCCATGCCAGCTGTGAAGGGGGCCTTGAGGAAAATGTAAGACCATCTGTACAAAGCCAGGGTCAAATCAAGAAGGCACTTTAATACTTCTTGACTCAAAAATAATGAACTTCTAGTAAAATCAAATTCATACTAATTGAAAAAAAGAAAAACAGCAAAAGAAGGAAAACTACAAGATGTACATTATCCTAAATGAGCTAAAAATATACTGCACAAAATGCTATTCTCAAATTTAGACAATAGTCTGTAGAGAGGTACTGCCAATGCAGTAGGACTCCCTGCAGCAGATAAACATGAATTATAAACATAATGCCAGGCATGGGAAAATTTTAATAAAAAAATCGTGCTATAACTATAATAGCAATTTTGATTCATAAACAATTATTTACTGCTTATTATCCTTACTACAGCATTGTATGGAATAATCCCATGATTTAATCAACAACAAAGGTTTTTAGGTTTCAGGTATAGACACAAACTGAAGTTACTAACCTAACATAGAACAGAGCGAAATTGTCATGAACCCACTTTATTTGACCTGCAATTTGTATGCAAAAAGTTTTTTATATGGTAATTGAGGTTTTGTTTTGTCATGGGTCTCATTTGACCCATAAATAAAGCATGTTCTTGCAGCTTCTAAAATGCAAATAATGTCCCAGACTTGAGGCAGAAGTGTGTTGCTATCTGATGCTGGGTCTGGAGCAGATGTGTTTAGCATTATGTGCAAAGGACTGTTTTCATTATGAATTGGAGAAAAACTGATTTCACCTGTCTAATAAAATGGTATCCATTTTCAAACAATGGATCAGGTGTGCTCCTGCTTTGGTGGAGGGAAACGTTGCAGCACCATTGTTCTCTTTTTACATGACAGTGAACACCCCTGGTCTGGAGCAATCTCTGAGCTGTAGCAATGTCAGAGGCTAGAACTGGTGCAATTTCTGAGATTAGAGCTGTAGTAATATTTGAGGCTAGACCCATGCACCATAGCTTTTGGACCTTGCTTCTGCTGGCTCCTCTGCAATACTTGCATAAAACCTGACCAGGAACCAAAAGTAGAAGCCACTCAGGGCTACCATCAGAGGGATGTGTAAATGGAAACAACTTCTAAGGCATCATTTGAACTGGTGTGTAATTTTATCGGAATCTTAGGTCAGTGTAGCAGCAAGTCTGCGTGCCAACAATGCAGGAGCATTCATGATCTGCTGTTTTAAACTGAGAGCAGTTCATTACATAAGTCTTGCTGGGGCTCACTGTACTCCACTGTACTATGAGTCATTCAGAGTCTGACAACACCTTTGGAGTGAACAATGGAATGTTAAATGCCTGAGGAAGTTTACATCCATCTGGGCCCCCCTATCATGCCTCAGTTGACTATGTTAATTCACATTGCCTTGCCATGAGCACACTGGACAATTTATACAGGTGTGTATACATGTCACTATAAAACAATTTACGCCACCATGGAATTCATGCAAGTTTTTTTAAATGGTGTGCAAATCCGTGCTTTGAGCCAATAACTGCTGATTACATTTACACTTAATAATGAAAACATTCTTAAAACAACCACTGTTAACCTTCAACAAACTCTTATTTTGGAAATGATATTTGAGGAGTCTTAAAAGGATCTGGTCTCACTTTGCACATAGACCTGATTCTGGGCAGTAATTCTGTACCAAATCTACAGACACAGTGGCTTGAGCAATCAAATTTACATTCTTGTACAAATATGGATAAGAATTATTTGTGGCATCTTTTTTTAAAGATGTCAGTAAGCTTTCCACAGCTTCCCGTTTCTAAGCAGAAGACATACCAAACCATGAATGATTATGGGGAACTGGAGCAACCCACTTTAGCATTTAAACTCTTCTTCTTCATTAAGGAAAACACAGAGTCTCTCAATCTACTCAACTATGGCTTTCATCTCCTTGCTTCTTCTGACTGCTCTATTGCCGTACCTGGGACACTCTGGTAAGAATTGCCTGCACAGTTTATATCTGTGTATATAAGTCTGAAGTATTTCACTCTGAAGTCAACTTTGATACCCAAATACTTCCAGAAAGTAACTTATGACAATATATATATATTTCTCTCTTAGCTAGCGTCGACGTTGCTATAATAAATGGCACTGTTGTTGAACCACACTCGAGACCTTACATGGTCTCTCTTCAGGTAAATGGTATACACTTCTGTGCTGGGTTTCTGGTGTCTGAACGATTCATCATGACAGCTGCACACTGCCTGAAAAGGTATGGTTTTCATCCTAAATATGATCACACAATTAAATTGTCTATGCTCAGCAAAAGTACATTTTAAGAAGAAACGTAGGGGACAATTATGTTTTATGTAAAAACAATAATTGTTGATTCTTTGCATGCCTTTAACTACAGAGGGATATGTCCAAAGAATAAAAATCTCAAAGATTTTAGTCCTACTGCAGTCCTATTGTACAAGAACATTATACAATAAAAGTACAATGTTCTTGGAGGTGTTTGAAGAATCTTCAAAAGTTCCTCAAGGATCTTGCACTTTTTACAGTGTAGGCAATTGGGAAAAATCCTGGAGCAGATTTTTACTCTTTGGACCTGCCTACCCCTGACTTACACTTACTGAACTCATATGTATATTTCACATTTTGACCACAGTATGTTTGTGCACATTCTATTTTTAAGTGTGCACATATAATTAACTGTAGATTAAACATTGGCTTCAAATGAACCCATTCACCATAATGTCATTTTTTTTTTCTAAGCAGAAGGCACACACTTGTAGCAGTGCTGGGTGCTCATGATCTGTCAAACAGCAGCGAAAATTCTATTAGGATGGCAGTGGAGTCTTTCTACCCCCATCCAAACTTCAGTAGGAACACTCTGGACTCTGATATCATGCTCTTAAAGGTAAATAACTATGCATAAGCAGACATTCAATCCATTGGAAATAATCCCTAACTCTGGACCTCCTATCTCTTATGTCAGTTAAGTTTACTGGTTACGTTTACTGGGACTAGTTTCAGGATTTATCTGTAAATGCTTGTCAAAATGTAAAGGTTCTTTACATACATGATTGCAGCTTATTTTTTAGAGTGTACTCAAAATGGCTGAAGACAAAAATTAAATGAATCAGGTGAGTTTGATTAAGGTTGAAATCTAAAAAAAAAAAGATCTCCAAGAGCAGGAATGATGACCGCTACCCGTTTTTGTAAATACATGTAATACAAAGCATAATTCAAAAAAGTTCTTCAAAGCCCTATCCAGCTTTGTGCTTGCTAATGACACAGACTCAATAAGTTCTAATTTCATCACGTAGTTTTGCTTCTTTGCTCAGCAAGCAGAATCAACACACATGCAAATAAAATGTGCAGTAGATTTCCCACTTTAAAGGGTACAAACAGTGTCATCTTTTGACTAATATAACTTCCATGAGATGATGGGGTTTTTTTTAAAAAGTGTTGCAATCTGCTGCTTTCAATGCCAAAAGAGTGCCAAAAGTCATGTGAACCTTATACAAGGTAGTCTGTGGTCTGCTTAGCTAGACAGGATTACTAAGAGTGAGAGTTGTACTCAAAGAGGGGTGGTTCACTTATGTGTATCCCATAGTTGCGTGGAAGAGTCAAAAAGAGCAAGACTGTAAACTGGATTTCCATCCCTCGAAGAGACAGAAACATCTCTGCCAACTCAGTCTGCAGTGTAGCAGGCTGGGGAAGTACAGGAGGAAGTAATTTTGAAAGTGATCGTCTTTTGGAAGCAAATACCATCATCAGAGACCATCGTGGATGTTGCAAAGCTTGGAGGGATTTTCACTCTGTGTCCATAACTAGAAGGATGATGTGTGCACTTCATCCTGGAGGATCTTGCAAGGTAAGAAAAAATCTGTACTGAAGAATATGGCCATTCAATTGTGTTTCATTTTATCCAAGTCAGTACTCTTGCATGTACACTTCAACCACCACCAGGACATTAATGCATTCATTTGTGTTCTAAACAGGGAGACTCCGGAGGTCCTTTGGTGTGTAAAAAAACTGCTGTGGGCATTGTTTCCTTTGGTGATGGAGAAATGTGTGACTCTCCCCGTGCTCCGAATGTTTACGCCAAAATATCTGCATTCCTGTCATGGATCAAATCTATACTTAATGATGCTTAGTCTTCATTTAACAAATGAGCCAAACCTCATTTCACATCAATGAAAGTATTTCTCAAGCAAATTCCAGTTTCAGTTTCCACCTGTGACAGAAATAGTGCAGAGAAAGGTGCCAGTCATCCACCCCCAGCCATGTCACAGAAAGCTTGGGTGCATTTTACTCACTTCATTTTTACTCAGACACATTTAAGACTTCAACATCTGCCAAATTTGCACTGGGCAAAATATAAAAAATATTGATATGTTTTGAAACTCATACAAGACTGATACAAGATACAAAAAATAAATAAAAAATGACCATGTCTGTAAAATCGCAACTGTTACAGAGATTGTATCTGTGTATTATTTAAATCCAATAAAGAACATGAGTTGTGATTGTGTGGAAATAGTTTCTGGTTTCTGGAGGGATGACTCCTTAACAGACTATACTCCTGTCCGTGTGTGACCTGGTGGAAAGCTGTAGTCCAATCATGATTGGCTGTCTGTTGTGGAAGGCTGGTTAAATGACAATGCAATTTCCTCAGAATGCATTTAGCAAGTATTCTGCCACTGAATGAGGTCAGTTGGGTTTTTTTTGTTTTTGTTTTTGTTTTGTTTTTTTGTTTTGTTTTGTTGTTTTTTTTAGGGGGGGGGGGTTAACTCAGAATTGCAAAATTAATATTTGGATAATATATTTTCCTTTTCATTTTGATGTTGATATGCTTCCAAATATTAGAGCTGTACCCCCTAGGATATGCTGCATTATTAAAACATAGAAAGAGTGAACATAGTAATTTAATTAAGGGAAGTGATAAATTCCTGTCATTAAATCACACACAATAATGTTTAAACTGATCTCCTGAAGAGAACGAGATAGAAGAAGAGATAGAGGAGATCCCTGCAAGCTCCTCAGATTGGGGCATCACCTGGCCTGGGCTACCAGGGCTATAACATGAATATTTTTCATGTGGACAGAATGAAGTCGAATAACCCCCTTGTGGGCTGAGCCCTGGGACTCTATGCAGTCAGGTGACACCACTATCCACTGATGAAGAGGAAGCAGGGTATAGGGAGAATGATGGTACTTCTACTGAAGAGTAGAACTACATTCAGTTTTCAGAGTCTGTTTTCTCCTGCTTGAAAATGACATCCTATGGGTAACACTACAAACACATTTAGAGCATTTTCCTTTATAATTAAGACTAATTAATAGTCATAATTATTTTTATAAAAGAAAAAGCAGATGAAAGCCATGGTGCAATAGAGAGAGAATGTGTTATCCTTGATGAAGAAGACAAGTTTAAAATAAAAGGAACCTTCAGATCACCACAAACTTTCCTTCTCATTGTTTGCTTCATGTCAGTTACACAGAAAAGAGAAGCTGTGGAAGGATTACTAAAAAATTGTGAGCACAGAAAAATTGATACATAGATGCATGATGAAGGTTGGTTAAGGTTGAGGCAATTTGAGGAAAAAAATATGCATGCTAGCAGTATTAGTGTATGTAGAGTATCATATACTACTAAATAGTCAAATTAATACACTTTCACTGTAAAACAAACAAACAAACAAACAAACAAATAAAGAAATAAATAAATAAACACATAGTCTTTCATTAAAAGAGTTATTCCCAAAGGCACATTAGTTTACTTTCGATGTAGAGTCCTAAATGTACCTTAGTTGCTTTTTATTGGAATACTTTCTGAGTCATTATGATTTAGTCTATATATTATTATTTACATCACATTAATGATTAAAGTTTTACAAGTTTTCAGTCACAGGAAAAAAATCAAGTTTGTTGATTGCTAAAATGTGAAACATTCAAAAGCTCTGATATGCTTATGAATTAATAATACTGAGGAAAATGTTACCCTACATCATATCTGAATTCTGTTTCAGGTAAATGATATGTTCTGGTGTCGTTATTGTCTTAGTTCTGCTTCTGATACATTCAGTGTTGAAACTCTCCTAGCTAGGCAGGAAAACTAGTTAGGACTTCCTACAACAGTTCTGAAATTGTTGAGATCTGGTGGGGTTTATTTTGTAAAGATTGATCTGATGGGATGGATCTGACATGGGGGGATCCACCAGGGGGATTCCTGGGCCACTTCTATTCAACTTGTAAATGATTCCATTTGGCCAAAATTAACTATAATCAATTTCCTCTTTATAGTTGTGTTTGGAAGCATACATTCTTTGCATACATTTTCTGAGGCAACATTACTGATGATCTGTTCAAACATGTAATATAATCTAAAGGATTACAATGGAAAGTAAATTAATCTGATTACTTTTTGGGTTACTTGTCCTTTTAAATCTATTTATTCCAATTCAAATGTTGTACAAAATCATATGAATTCACAACCCTACACCATGTCCTGATGAAACAAATCTTTCCTAAAACACGAAGGTGCTACATTGACACCGAAGTACCAGTTTTGGTTCCATAAAGAACCTGTTATACAAAAGAGATGTGTAAGTGTGAAGAATGTTTTAAAGATTTAAATAAGTCAGTGTAAAGGTTCTTTACCAGTTTAAAGGTTCTTCACACTCACAGCTTCTTTATAGCAATGACTCTTTATGAAACCAAAGTAGTTGTTCTGTGGCATTGCTCAAAGAAACCTTTGTAGCACCTTTATTTTTTGTAATACATTATATGTTCCATCACTGCTGGAACAAAACCTTAAAAAATATATTCTTACAATTTAAAACAAGGATGCATTAATGATTTTCTTACCTTCAAACATTTCGAACAGCTGAGAGAATATTTACTGATGAAATGACTGTTTTAAATGGTAAATTATTCATTACCTTGTCACATTAAAAATTGTCATTTTCAATGAAATATTTTAATTACCTAAATTATTTCATAGATGCTGTTCATTTATTTAATACACTTTTTTTGCTAAATCACTAAAATGTGCACAGTGTCCTCACACCTTTACCATGAATGCCATGTTGCAAAATATCTTACTGTTGGTGTGCTACATACATCTCTTATTATTCTGTTCTTAATAAGGCTTTAGTGCTGTGTTCTTTCCGTTCATCTTGTGTATTGAGCTGCTGTAATATGTGACTTTCCTTTATTCATCCATCCATCCGTCCGTCTGTCCGTCTGTCTGTCCATCCATCCGTCCATCCGATTCCCCTGGTTTACTATGTATGGTTTTACGTTGTAAAAACCGTCCGTGCAGGGAGCCAATCCAGCACTTCGTACTGTGTAAAAGCAGTGGTGATACAATTGATACCACTGATCACCAGCGCATAGTGTAGTTTTAGTTTATGGTATGTTAAAGAAAAAGGGAAATATACATACTTTTTTCTAGATCAAAATCCAATCAAATCCACCAACATAACAGAGTTTAAGCTATTCTGCTGTTCTCATCCTCACCAAAAAAGTAGATTTTCATACTCTACTAATATGAACTTTTCATTTTTGTTTTCTCAACTAGCCTTAACCAACCCATACCCAGTACCTATGTATCAATTTTCTGTGCTCACAGATTTTAGTAATCTTCCCACTTCTTCTCCTTTTTGTGTAACTGTCACAAATGAACGATGAGAGAGAAAGTTTGTGGTGAACTAAACCCTTTCATCTAGCTATATAAACTCATCTCCTACAGCAACCAAAACATCCTCTCTCTCTCTACTGCACCATGGCACTGCTCTCCCTGATTCTTCTGGTTGCTCTGCTGCCATACCAGGGACACTCTGGTAAGAATCAACAGAACATGCTTCTTCCAATGCTGTGCTCATTTCTGCCTTAAAGTTTGATTCCTTTTTTATAGCAAGATCTGTTGGAAGTTGTTTACATTCAGTACGGAATGACATGATTAACCTCTCCATCACCTGTCTCTCGCAGCCAGTGAAAATGTTGATATCATAAATGGCAGAGTGGCAAGACCACACTCAAGACCCTACATGGTCTCCATCCAGGTACGTGGATTCCACAGATGTAGTGGCTTTCTGGTGTCCAAGCGATTTGTCATGACAGCTGCGCACTGCTGGAACAGGTGAGCTTTGTTTCCACGTTGTGTTTTTACGCGTTTTAGTATTTGGGTTGAAAATTATAATATAATTATAAATAATTTATTATATTTGTTAATTAAACTTAAAATTAATGCTAATTAATATATTCATTTATTCTAAGAATAAGTACACTTGAGTGGTTTAATAGTTTGTTAAGTTCACATTTCCCAAAGTGGGTGAAATGTAAAAAAGGTCCACTATGTGAACATGAAGCAATTCATACATTATGTTACTGACAGTCTCATTTAGCAAGTGCATTCATTCAAGTAAACATCAAAATGTTTCTCTAAACAGAAAAACCCCGCTTACAGTAGTGCTGGGTGCTCACAATCTGAGAAGAAAATCTGTCCGCATTGCAGTGCAAGCTTACTACCCCCATCCGAACTACAGGACTTGGAACTTTGACAATGATATCATGCTCTTGAAGGTAACATGAAATCATTCTCTTAAAAGGCCACTGTTTTATTACAAAATAAAGAATGGCATAATATTTGAGATATTAGGTTCTTATACTCCAGTCTGATCTAAAGTGCACTTCACCTTCCACCTGCTACAGAGGATTCATTCTCATGCTTTGTGGTTAATCAGTTATGTTTAACTATGTTTAGTAACAGGGACTTCTAAATCTTTCTACTACACTTTGCAACAGTTAAGACGAAGAGTCCCAGTGAGGCGAACCATCCGTCCGATCGCCATCCGTAAATCGTGGAGAATCCCAACCAACGCTGTTTGCAGCACAGCTGGATGGGGACAAACAGGAAATTCCAGACTCAATAGTAACCTTCTTAGGGTGACAAACATTAGAATCATGGGATACAGAACATGTAAGGTATTCTGGGGCGCAGTTATAAACCGTTCAAAGGTGTGTGCACTTCATCCAGGAGGTGTTTGCTGGGTACGTAAATAGCTAGGATGATGAATGGATTTATTATACCATATCTTGTTTCAAATTGAACCAACATATATGCTCATAGTACTTGTGTTTTCTTAACAGGGGGACGATGGAGGGCCTTTGGTGTATAAGAATACCGCAGTGGGAATCACTTCCTTCTTCCAGTGGGGCAGGTGCATACATCCCACACTGCCAAATGTTTTTACTAAACTGTCTCCATACAAGTGCTGGATCAACCATATTATTAGAAGCGCGTAATGTTTATTCAGAAACCTAATGAAGCCAAGGCATTTGCCAAACTTTAATTCAATAAAAGCATTTCTAAAGCATATTTTTTGCTGTGTCCAGTGTCAGATTTCTCTTTTTGCAAAATCTTGGGCACCCTAATTATAATAATTTGTAAATGCATATTTACATAGTTACAATACAATTCATGAAATAATTCATAAAAAGATTATTTCAGACTGTTTACTGACATCAAGATTAAGAATAAATACTGGAACGGAGGACTTAAAGCAAAATGCACAGCCATGGTAGTAGAGCCATGTTTTCCAATTCTCTTCATGGAGAAATACCTTCTGGTAGGTTTCAGCTCCAATCTAAACCTCCAACTGCCAGTGACATATGCTGTAAATGATTGGATCAGGTGGAAAAGGATTCAGATTAGATCTATAGTGTGCAAGAACATAATTCTCTGGGAGCAAGGTCTGAGTGCAAAACCACAGTAGAGCAGTTTCAGAGTTTGTAGGAGGAAGAATTTTATCCCATTGCTCCAGCTTCAAATCAGTTATGTTAGTGGATGTCCTATAATGAACTGCAAACTTCAGGTCATTCCAAAACATTTATATTGGATTAAGGTCAGGACATTGGCTTGGGCAGTCCAAAAATTAACTTTAATTTCTACTTTAACCATTTTTGGTAAAAAACATTCAATCAATAATGACCCTAATTTTGACCCTAATTTTAATCATAAAAATTAAAAAGTGAATAACACATGAACAAAGGATAAAGACATAAACCCCATTGGTGAGCAAGCCAAAAGTTGACAGTGGTAAGGAGAAACTCCCTAAGAGCTGGAGGAAGAAACCTTTGGAGGAACAATGTGGCAACAAACAACACCACCAGTGGGAGACTTGGGTTCGATTCCCAGTCTGGACAACTATGCTGTGCCACACCAATAAGAGTGCTTGGGTAAGACTCTGACCCACCTCTGTACTGTGACTTACCTTGTAAGTCGTTCTGGATAAGGTCGTCTGCTAAATGCGGTAAATGAACCAGGTTCACAAGGGGGGACCCATCCTCCTCTGGTCAAACTACTCCTACATAGTTAGTTAGGGGACACTGAACTACTTAACTAAAACCTTCATTATTTGGTGGAAAACCATTGTTACACCACTCAGTAACATTTTAGAGCCTTAAAGGTCAGTATTGTGAACAATGTGATTCAATGTGTTAGTGTTTTTCTTTCAGTTCAGAACATTATCATGAGCCTATACATCTACAGTACCACACAAAGTCCAAAACAAAGTATGGAAAACTTCAAGTAGTTTACATATTTCCTTCACATGATCTTTTGTGTGTCTTCTGGCAATCATCTCCAGAACATGGTTACTTCTGAGTCTACTTTTTCCTGTTCATCCCCATACAGCTGCATCACAGATGTTGTTGGCTGGGATGTCCATTTGAAGAATGGCAATCAACCCGATAGTTGGAAACATTGGGACATTTTTTACTTAAGAGTAATAGGCCAAACTGTTATTATTATACATTGATTTTTCATAACCCTGTAAACAACTAAATACATTTTTTCACACTATGCTGCCTTTCAGATGTTACTTACAGAGCATCACAGCCTGTAGAGCGGAGAAAGAAAATCATTTTTTAAGGATCAGTCATTTATATTAAGACTTTTTTTGTTTCTCTTTTGATCATGGAAAATCAGACATTCAGTTCTGCCCTGGATCAAGTCCATTGTCCATTGTTAATTAAATTAAGTCATACCATTTTGACACCATTTTGTATCCCAGTAACACATTTATCATAAATATTCTTTGCTGCATTCTTATATACTGGTGTGATTTATTTATTTTTTAGTAGAATAATGCAGCAGGTCTCCAAAATATATGATTAAATAGGTCACATTTGAAATAATCAACAACTTTAAACTCTCTTTCCATTAATAGAAAGTTTGAAACTGTGATTCTCTACAGTGAATGTACCACATTAAAATCTTTATTATAAAATTCCTAATATTTTAAGATCAGTCAAGACATTATGGAGGAAGCATGTCTTGAAGAGCATTTAAAATTGTATATAATGTATGTTTCTTATCTGGAGGCCTAAGTTCTAAGGCCAAAGGGAAAATAGCAGTTTCTAGTCTTTACCAAGGCACTACACAAAATTTAATTCTGGGCCCATCCTCACTGAAACCACATAGACTCCATCTTCTACTAAATGAGAAATGACTCAATATCTACCCCAGCTGCTCTGGCTCTGTCTGGTCTCCACCTACTCACATCACTCACCACAACATTGAAGCATATCTTCAGAATCAGCATCAGAATTATTTTATTAATCGCAGAGGGAAATCTTGTATATGTGTTATTCATTATCTGAGCCCTCTAAAACACATTTTTAAATTTGGTTTGATTTCATTTTATTCCTACTTATCTTATCTTGTGCACCTGCTTTAAAACATGGGTTATTCATGTAATTCCACCAAAATGCAGCACTTTATCAATGTGTTTAAGAGACATTCAGAGGTTTTGTTTTCTCAATTTCAGTTTTATCTATACAAACATGTATGAAGGTTTCAGAAGTAAGTGTGCATTGTAGTTCTTGTTTCTGTGAAAAGGCGCATATCACACAACAAAATTTTGTGGTGGTCTGAAGCTTGTCACGCTGGTATTTAAGCACTTCCTCTAATTTTTCGAACTCTTTGTAGTCTACTGCACCATGGCTCTCATCTCTCTGCTTCTGCTGGGTGCTCTTCTGCCATACCTGGGGTACTCGGGTAAGCACTGCAAGCAACATACATCATGATATGGATTAAAAGTGTCGTGTTCATTGTACATTACTCAAAAGTGATCTTTTTCTCGATTTTCTCAGCTACTGTAAATGTTCGTATAGTGAATGGCACAGAGGCTAAGCCACACTCTAGACCCTATATGGTCTCAATCCAATTGAAAGGAACACATGTCTGTGGTGGCTTTCTTGTGTCTGAAAGATATGTCATGACGGCTGCACACTGCAGGAAGAAGTAAGCTTTTTGCGTATTGTGTGATTAATCCAGGCTTTATTGATATTTGATCTCTGCTTGTTTGTATCAACCTGATCTGACTGATACATTTGTGAGTTTGTGAAACTCGAGATTCACAGTGTGATACAATGACATTTTTTTTATATATGGTATATAATATTTGTGGTTTATGTTCCCTTTAAATAGTAAACTGACCTTTACAGCAGTGCTAGGTGCTCATGATCTGTCAAACAAGAATGAAGGTTTTACCCGCATTCCAGTGGAAAAATATGAAATCCATCCGCAGTTCCGTGACGATGACACACATGACTACGATATCTTGCTTTTAAAGGTAAATATCATAACAAAAATTAATATGATGATATGGTATATGTGCCTCTTGTGAACTGAACATAAACTAAAGGTGCTACAGTATGCACTTGTACAAGATTGTAACTTATTCATGGATGTATAAATTATAAGTATGAGACAAGTATGAGTAAAAATGTACCTGTAAAAATGGACAACTTTGTTAGCTTTTTTATCACAGTAACCACATTAGAAAACATATCATAATCAAGCCTGCAGTAGCTATTGGCAGGTGTGGGCTTAGGATGGATTATTATTATTACAAAAAGCTGATTAACTTTTTTGACTTGCTGGATGGTGTCCAAACACTTATAAAAAAACACTTACACTTTATAAATATATTTATTATTAAGTCGTTAAATAAATAACAATATTTTGAAATTAAGATGTTTACTTTTCTTACAACTGAAATGATTTTTTGTGTTTGTTGATATTTTAGAATGAGTAAAATATCAACAAAAGTATAGCTAGATACCAGTACAGATTACCACTGATAAGGACTAACAAGTATGTAAAAAGTCAACTGAAATCATACATTTTAGATTAAAAGAGGTTTACTAATAGCATAAGTGAACAAACCATGTTTGTAAGGGTGGTTAATGAAATGCTATTAATACAGCATAGTTTGTATATGTTTACTGAGTGTCCACAAGAAAAAGATCAGTGTAATTAGAAAGAAAGCAGATTTGGGATCCATGTGGCTTTAAGAACATGCAGCACTTTTATTTACATGTATTAACAAAATAAGATGAAAATTTAAGCTAGCTGGACACAGCAGAGTATCAAAAATGAGAAAAAATGAGAAAACAGAGTGTTTTCATTGATCACACTGTGTGGCCTTGTTGGTCATTTAGCTCTTATGGTTTTGGAACAGTTGAAGCAAACAGTGAGAAAGAGTGAAACTGTCAACTGGATCTCCATCCCAGAAAATGAAAAGGAAATCCTAGCCAATACAACCTGTAGTGTAGCTGGCTGGGGAAAAACAGGATCTGATAAACCCCCAAGTAACCGTCTTTGGGAGACACATACCAAGATCCTAGATAAGCCTGCATGTAACCATCTCTGGAACATGTCTCTTACTCCAAGAATGATTTGTGCACATCAACCTGGAGGGACTTGCTGGGTATGGAAAAACAAAGTACATATATAAACTCATACTATACATATATTCTGAGCAGCAGGATAGAAATGTGTTAATCTGTGTTATTGTGTGTGTGTGTGTGTGTGTGTCTGACAGGGAGACTCCGGAGGTCCTTTGGTGTGTAATAACATTGCAGTTGGTATTGTTTCCTTTGGTGACATGAACACGTGTGACAAACCCATCAAGCCAGATGTTTATACCAAAATATCAGCGTTTCTTCCTTGGATCAAGTCTGTACTTAAAAGTGAATAATAACAAGTAAATAATAATAATAATAATAAAATAAGCATTTACCTGCTGTTACAATAAAAGCATTTCTCAAGCACAGTTGTGAAGCATGTTTCATCTTTTCCTCTTGCATTCCTTGCATATTAAACCGAGGAAGATATGGTAAAGCGTATGGGATATTAAACTGGTAAAGAGTAGGCCTGGTGAAGAACCTGGCACAGGAACCACACAGGGAAACCAGGATATGGATCTGATAAGCAGTTTCTTGGATTAAGTGGATTAAGATTTAGGTTAGTGCAGCTCTGAATGTTTGGAAGGTAAAGGCATTCATCACAAACGTTAATCTAAACTAAAATCTGAATTAACCAGCATATTGTGGAACATTTTGACATTATCTGTCCATTCATCATGAAACTTTGAGATAACCCAGCAGAGGGGTTTATTCCTCAGTGAGTGACCATTATGGTCACATTGTTTTTATTTTATTTTTATTTATTTATTCATTCTAATCAGGCAGACTAGTGTGAGTGTATGAGACACAGTGGTGTTGTGTACACTCCACAGCCACTTTATTTTGATTGTAATTTGACGTTGTAAATTATACATTCAAAAATTTCTGGACATTTGAATGAATGCATTCAGCTACTTTAACCTGCATCCACTGCTGACACTGATGATACAAATGCACACACAGTTTCTCTAATCCATGTAAAAAAAAAAATATCTAAACTTTCTTTCAAACTCTCCAATCATACTCCTGTATAAAGATAAATCAGTGGTGCCACCTTGTGGACTAAATGGAAAGTTCTACAGTTTAAGTCAAATTAAGTATCAAGAGTCCCATAGTTACCCCCAAGTAACTGCATCTCTACTGCTGTAGCACCATGCTATTCGAATTCATGCCTGTTGTTGAATGATTAAAATAAAGTCAATTAGTCTGGTTTGATATGAAATGCTCAGATGTAAAGAAAGTTACAGAATTGCACACAGTGGATGTCAGAAGAGTTTTAATATCTCTAAAAGCACCCTCACAAAAAGTCCCTACACTAAACAGTTATGAACACACTTTCTGAAGCCGGATACACTGTTATAACATAGTTGTTTGAAACCTTTAATCAATAAAGTGTTTCTAAAAGTTCTATCATTGGAATGGTGAAGCGGTATGTTGTGCGCTAAAACAGAAGAAGACTGTAGTTTTCAGATTTGCCACATTTTACCACCATTGAAATTACTTATAATACTGAGGAGTCAGTCCACAGGTGGCTCTGGATAGTAAATAAATGGCTACATTTGTGTTGTAATCATAGCAGTTCCTGGAAACAATCACCACCACTGCAATCAAATCTAAGTTGGTCAGTACCTCAAACTGTTTCATTCCAAAACCTCTCAGAATGTTTACAGGACATTGTAACGGCTTTTTCCATGTGTTTTTTTTATTGTGCTCTGTGGGTGTTTAGTAAGTTTTGGAGTGGCCAGAAGTCCTAGATTGAAACTCATTGAGATGCTGTGGCAAGGCTGTAGACGGGCAGGTCATACACCAAACCCTCCAGTGCTGGAGAAAAACCTGAACTACAACAGTGTGCATGACAGGGTTACAAGGAGAAAGCCACTACTCTTCAAAAAGAACATTATTGTTCCAGTAGGTCCTATAATGAAAGAACTAGATTTATTGCAAAGTACATGCATCTAGTATTTCCAACCATTCCATTTAGGGCTCTTCATGGGAATTATGCTAGTGTGCAGCCTTTGGGAATATATTTAGGAGTAAATATTGAAAAGAAACATATGTATAGCACATTAATACTGCACGAGGCACTGTAGTCATAATACTTAATTCTTCTCATATTCTTTTCATGCACATTTCATTTTTGTTTTCACATTTAGCCTCAACCATAACCAATCTTCTCTATGCATCTCTTATCTTCCATTCCCCTACATTTTAGTGACCTTCCCACTGCTTCTATTTTCTGTGTAACTGACAGTTGAGACACTGGCTAGTTGAGAAACCAGCCAGTTTCCCCAACTAGCCTTAACCTTAACCAAATTATCTACTATCTGCTACCAACATACCTAAATAAGATGACAGAGGATGACATTTCCACAGCTCTTCACTCTGCCCTCACACACCTAGAGAACAGGAACATCTACATCAGGATACTGCTCATTAACTTCAGTTCTACCTTTAACAAATTGTCCCCCACCAAGCTGGTCACAAAGCTCAGTGACCTGTGAACACCCCCCATGCATAGGTGGATCTTGGATTTCCCGACCAATAGATGTCAGTCAGTGAGACTGGGAATTCACATGTCCTCCACTCGCCTTGAACACCAGAGTAGTACAGGGCTGTGTGCTGAGCCTGATGAGTGAGAATGAAAAGCATGTGCAAAAAAATACAACACATCTTATGTAGTCAATCAGGTACAGCGATAACACCTGTCCTTCCTTACATCACATGAACACTTCAATTATTCACATGCCCCACAATGTCAGACCTACCAACCAGGTTTCATTCCTGTATATAGTAGAAAATTTGACAAACTTTTGAAGACACTTTAATTATGAGTTAAGAAATGTAAGTTTTGTTAACCCAGTGTTCAGGAATCACTGAAGACTACGATCACGAGTGTATAAATGTACTTGTATAACTGGTAAAATTACTGACGATCCCTAACTGACTGAATTAAAGTATACTTTAATAACTTGTAAGAGCATGGCGGTCAATGAAAGAACAACCCTTCATAAAAACAAACATTAAAAAATGCATCAATTAATTATTTTATTATAAAACCATGTGAGTTACAAGGTTGTTTAATAATCTTTCAGATGTTTGTAAAAATATTAATAAAAACACCCAATAAATTCCTTTTACTGAAACTAGCAAATCTCAGTGTGTAACAAGAATCATCTTATCATCATCATCATCACCACCACCACCTTTGTCTTCATCGTCATCAAACCAAATAATGAATACTTACTTTTCCAGAAGTGCATGAAGGCCTCTTAATTAAAAAAATTGTGCCGAGATAAAAAAATATATATATTACAAAAATGAGAGACCTGATTAACTGGCCAGTGTTTAATTAGATAAAGGTCTTACTGTTGGCACACTGGTACTGGAACATCTATAATCTGTGTAAACTAACTTACTACAAATTAAAGTTAAACTAAAGTACAGAAACCCAGTCAGTGAAATGGTTCAATTGGTGCTAAAGGAAATACACAGAATTAAAAACTTAAAGTCACTGTAAAATGCAGCCATAAGGACCAGTTTCAGATTGTCAGAACTGAATAATGATAAAACGGTGTTTAAACACACAGTGGATACAGAGTAGCATATTGTTACATTCAGCCTTTCAGTTCCTTAATACCACTGACAAAAGTGTGCATAAGCATAAAAAGATGATACATGAAAGAAACATGAAGTACAAAGACAACTCTTATCTAACCTGAAATTCATATAAATACCCAAACAAAACTAAATATTCACAAATAAGTACTTCTACTCCTCTGAACGGACATTTCAGCTTAAAACTACATTTTACAGTGTGGTGGGATGTGATATATTACAGAGCAGCTTTGTGTCCTTCATACTCAAAAGACTTTGAAAACTATACGCTTTGTGTACTTGTTCACCATCTTACTACAATATCCAGCCTGCATGCATCTCCTCCCATGTTCAAGATAGATAATCAGAAAGGGCTTTTCCAGTTCTAGTTCTAAACTAGAGCTCACCTCAAGAGCTACTCCTCAAAATTGGCACTAGAGGAGCTTGCTCTAGTGTTCCATATGGCTGAGGCAGACGGTACAAATTACAGGCAAGATGCACAATGTAACCATCTAATGTAGAGATTATTTAATTGAATATCATTTAACCGTTCACACTCTCACTGCTCTCAAACAAAAACTAGGTGAAATAAGCAGGTTGGTAATGTTAACACAAGGAAAATATATTTATTTGGACCGAGTAGCTTTATGGGGTGCATTTGAAGCCACATATGTCTGTTATAGGGCATAAGAGAATATTGAGATATCAAAGAATGGCAAAACTATGTTTTGCAATACTGTACTGATGACCAAAAAGTGTTTCCTTTTTTTAAAATAGTAGTTTACATTTATATTAGATTGGTGGCAAACAGTGGCTCATTGCATTTAAACCCCAACAATTAGCTAGCAGTATTGCCGTTTCTGCCTTTAGATTCCACTGTTCTGACTGCATCATGTAAATTATGTTTTATATTCCTCAAATAAAATTTTTGTAAAGGTAACTTGCAGTATGGTAGTATCTTGAACTGTAAACCCTGTATTGTGATGCATATTGTACACAGCCTTATTTTCTTCTGTGCATCAATCTGCTTAAATTTATGCTGAAATCCAAGTAGGACATTGCCATGGGTGGGCATCAGGTTTCTGGACATATAATTCTAGTGAAAACACTGCTGACAGAAAGAAAAGCCAAATAACATAATAATGAACATTTAGCAGATGAAATATATTTCTCCATAACACAAAATGAGATCAGATCAGACACTTTTCATAATGTAGGAGCAATTCTAATATTCAATGCAGTACTGCAATCTTTTGATGGTTTTAAAGCATTTATTCTGATGCATTCATTGCATTCTCCCTGATTCTGCACTTTTTGTGGATGAGGCATGTCCATAACAAGTAAATAAATCTGCATCTGTTTGTTGTAGATATTGGAGACACTGGAAATACCGGGGAGTAAAAATACTGTTTGTGGTCTTCACAAATCTGAGAATTTCTTAATAAATTATTTTCTTCTGTCACAACAGAGAGCAAGTAAGAGCAGGAACATGATCAGAGCATTGTTATTACACGAATAGTATATATTTATGCTCAACTTAAATCTGGCCTCTGTACACAGACAGGTCAAAGTGTGTGAAGGACCTCTCGACTGACCATTTCATACAACGTCATATAGTGTGTTTAACAGATGGTGAGTAAAATGTTAGGCTTGTATCTGCAGAACTTTTGGAGATACTAATATTTTAAAGGAAGTGTGGCTTTAATATTCCTCCAATCTGACTGTTCGCCAAATCTAAAGATAGACAGAAGCAGGTTTTCCACCTCATACTGTTCTGAAGATCCAGTAAAATACAACTCTCTGCACAGGAGAAAATCTCTAGCTGCATATATTACTGACGCTCTGGCCTCTATTACTCAAAACACCCTTGATGGCAAACTGGCAAGAGAAGATCCACCATAATTACTGATCTCCTGCCCTCAGCACATTTGAAAAATAACAAACGTAGAGGTGGGGTTTAGTGAGGTAAACAGCAGGCAATAAGACGCTTGTCCACTTCCACGGTAACCAATGGGAGAGTCAATATTGGGAAGGCTGCCACCCACTGCTAAACAGACACAAAGGAACTGCACTTGGGAGCACATTGGCTGCGTTAGGAGCCATAAAAGGGTAATTATGGGCATAAAATTGCTTTCGTTTCAAAAATCACTTGTTTTAACTAAGGGGCGGGGAAACAGTTTTATAGCTTTAAATCATATTTTAAAGGAAATATGACAAACCATCTTTTCTAAAGTCTCAATATCACAGAAACTAATGAAGACACAAATAAAGCTTTGCATGCGGACACTTTTCTGAAAATATAGAAGTCCCAGCATTGACAAATAGGACATGCACAAGAAACTCTATGCTCATACAGACACCAATTGCTTGCAGTACCATCTTAAGTCAATCACTAAAGTTCTTGTTCAGACACTGATAAGGTGCAGAAATAGGGCCGGGCAATATAATAAAGTTTTACTGTATTGTGAAATATGTTGTAATCGTGATACATAATATACTTCTCCGAGCAGATTGTGGATTTTGTCCATGCTTACAAAAACCGTACGTATTACATTTTGTTTCAAACTGTAATTAGTTCTGTTTAATTTGATATAGTACAGAATATTTTGAATGTAAATCATTGTACAAAGTATGGGACAATAGTAACAGCAGTTTTTAAGAATCTGCTAGTATAGCGGTATTCTGTCTACATGTAAAAAAAAAAAAATCACGATAATATATTGTGTTTTGAAAATGTCTTGAAAATTGTGTATAATGTTTTTTACCATATCACCCAACCCTATGCAGAAACTGTTCTATTTGAAGAGTGAACAGTTGAAGAATCTGTTCAAATGTAGCTAAACAGTGGGTTCATTCAAAAGCCACCAAAGCAGAGAATTACAGGGTGGAATGTTTTTCAATCTGGATGACTCAAATCCTTCAGGCACTGAAAAGAACAGATTAAAGATGAGAATTCAGCACAACATTAACCTGAATGTAATGAAGCCTCTTCTTTACAGGCTGACAATAGTGCTGGTTAAACTGCCCAACACCACAGCCCACTTACTGCAAATCATAACAAGTGCAGTGATGGACACCACTGATTTAGTTCCCTGCTAGCCTTAACGAGCTGAACAAATGCACCCTTAATACATGTTGATTTAAGCAGTTGTGTTTCAGTAATGATCTTCTAAAGGAAAGCAAGAGAAAACACTTGTGATTCAGCCATTTGCAAGCATTCAATTATTTGCAAATCTTCCGACTCCAACCATGTGCACCCTCAAACAGGCTGAACCAACAGCTCCAGCGGTGAAAGCATGGGAAGCTCAATTCATCATGATGGAGAAAACCAGAATAATATCCATGATCAGCTGTCCTGCATCTGCCCAACATGTAGAGCCGGCACTTAATTATCATGCTTCACACCATCTCACACATTCTATCAGTTCCGTTACAATTCCCCCCATACAGCAGAGATGCAGTAATAAATACGTCTCATGGCATGGCTGAGTGAAAATGCAGTCAACTACATCTTCATGTTCAGGTCAGTCGCCTTTTGAATTGTCCAGGTTGACCACTCTGAGCTCGGTCAGAGTTGTTGTGGTGCTGCCAGCAGGCTGCTGATTTATCAGCATCTGAAACAAAATTATAATAAAAGAAAAGGCTGATTTAAATTTCAGTCAAGAAGAAATGACTATTTGAGTGTTTAAATTATTGTACAATAATTGCTCGGTTTGGAGTGCTTATTTGACCAAGTATAATGCTTAGTGCAGTACATGTATACATGTATTAATTACATTCGGGCTGTGAGCATCAGATATTTGATATGCACATCGCTGATTTCAGTTTACTCTTGCAGCTATACAGGAAGTGCAGTAACAACCCAGATAGCAATGAATATTTGGCCCAATTGTGGCCCATAACTGAACTGTAAGTGCAAAATGTTGCACATATTTGGCTCATTTACATTTGTGCTTTGCTGTTCACTCAGAATATCCTTAGCTAGTAGACAAGGCTAGTATCTAGACATTCCTCACGCTTAGATCAAATGTGTCTGCTATCTGGGAAGGTAATTAAAATGTTTAACCTGTTTGTGAAATGTTTGGTCAAGCCCCGACAAAGCAGACACAAAAGCAATATTACCGAGTGCAGAGGGACAGGAATTTGCACGGTTCCAGGGGGACCTGTGAGAAACATCTGAGGAACTGCACCTGAAGATATGCAGATACATATACACTTACACTGTAACAGAGAAACACAATACAAACAAATCTTTCTTTAATGTAAAACTATCAAAGGTAGCAGAGCTAACCAGACTCCTGTGACTGGCTGTGTGCCACATGCACAGCTGTAGCAGGTGGGGTGAATGGGTTGAGCACTGTGAGGCCTCTGTCTGGCAGCGCTGAGGTGGGTGTGGCATACATCACAGCACTGGGGTACATAACATGACCCGCCAATGAGGAAGGCACAGATGTCACTACAGCAGCCTGACTTACTGTGACAGAGAACAAGTGAACAAGAGAGAAAACAAAAATGGAAAAACAAATAAAAACAAAATTAACAGAAGTGTTGTCAGGAAAACTAGTGTGAGTCTATGAGGCACAATGATGGTGTGTTTTTTTTTTTTACACACTGTGTACACTGCACTTTATCTGAAACCCTTCCCTCAGAGTTCCACCTTCCAGGTGTACAGTTAAGACTGTAGCTTGTTGATCTGTTCATACAGAATGAGAGTGTAAGTATAAATGCTCTCTAGTCCATCATTTTCTAACCTAAGAACCACTTGTCTTAATATTTTTGGGTGTGTTCTCTGAAATGACTGTTCTCCATCCAATACGTTTGGGATGAGCTGGGGAGATGGGGATAAAGTGGCTGTGATGATCACCCAACAACATGATTTTAATAATGTTCATCACTGTATATAAATACATTGTCTCTGCAATGCTCGAAATCCAGTAGAAAGTCTTCTCTGGAAAGTAGAGACACTCCAACAGAAGTAGTATAAACTCTAATACTGTTGATTTTAAAATAAACAATGAAAAGTTTGTGTTCCACTTAAATGAAGAACAGCTACCAGCCATGTGGAACCTTACCAGTAGGGCTGGAAGAATTCTGGTTAATCTCAGGGCTGCTGTTGCTGCTGGGAGGGCTTGTGTGGACCTGGATGGCCTGTAGCTGCTGAGATGCTGTACCACCTGACAAACACACATAAGATAATATGTTCTAGTCTACTATTCAGCACCCACTAAAATATTAACTATATAATTTACAATATTTCTAAGTCAAACAGCATTAAACACATCATTTCTACATGGCAATTTTCCAAGCTCTCTTTATTCCTTAAAATGAAACTGACTGTTTCTGTTAATGTACCTTTAAGATTGTTTTATGTAAATGAGCTCTGATCAGATTGGCTCCTCTGTGATGTTTCTCATTCAAAAAGTAATCTGGGCTTAAAGACGTCTAGGTTCAGTGTGATGTTGTGGAGCGAAACTGCTGTATTCTAATATATGATTCACAACAGGCTGTTTTGTATCTACTGTTGCTATTTTTTTTAACTACACTGACTACATTGTCATTTTTATTTTAAAAACATTTACACTTGTTTAAAAAATGAGTAAAAATCTCATGTTAAAGTAAAAAAGCTTTTACATGATATGGGTCCTCATATTTTATTACCTTAAAATTACTGCATACTTCAATTTGAAGTCGCATAAAAGCCTAACGGTACAAAACATTTAACTGTAACAATCTTACTGCTGCAAAGCAAGGAACAAGTGGTGCCACCTTGTAGACTATATGGAAAGTTTTGTAGTTTGTACTCTAATATTAAACCCATCTGTTTAATTCAAAAACAGGTTATAAAGATTCACATATTTATTACTGGACTGGGCACTCACCAGACATGAGTGCTAATCCCCCAGGTAACTGTACCACTCCGGCAGCAGCACCCCCTGCCTTCAGCACAGTGCTGTTGGAGTTAGTCACACTGTGCAAGTTCATGCCTGTTGACACTGGCCAAATGGAGGTGCTAGAAAGTGGCGGTCCAGTGCTCTGTGTCTGTAGAGCAACTGAAGAACAAGGAGACTGGGTGGGTGAGGACTTACTGGTGCTGCTGGTGCTGCAGGTGAACGGCGGCTTAATCAGGTCCTGGAAGAAAAAAAAAAAAAAAAAAAAAAAAAAAAAAACACAGATACAAGAACGTGTACACAACATTAAGCAGAGCTTTTGGTGCATTCATGGTCTTGAGAAAATGTCAGAAGTAATAATGGGGGAAAAACAGTCAGAAGAATCTGGTACATCAAAAGTGAAATCTCTTCCAGCCCAATCAAATCAGAAGAAAAACACTTAAAGCTTTATATCTTATTACCTTTTAAGCTAAAGAAAAAGCAGCAAACCAACCACTCTCACTTGCCCATCATGACCCACCACTCACTCATTCACTGACTGACCTACCCAACCAAACACTCATTTATCCAGCCAACTCACCCACACTACCGCTTACTGACTGGGCGACCAACCCAACCAGCCAACCACTGACAGACCCTACCCAGAATGACAGGGTGCTTATATATTCTTAAGAAACACACAGATTAAACAGGCCTGTCTCACTCCAGCACAGTGTCATCAGGATCACCTTTATTAAAAGCTTTGGTATAAAGCTCACCTTAGGTTCCGAAAGCCCATCTGCCTCAGACACCTGGTAGGTCAGGTCCGTTTCCTCAAAGCCAGTGGCACTCATACGTTGATCAGTGGAGGAGTCAGCACGGGGCGGTGAGTCTGGAGAGTTCAGACATGTCTGTATCAGGGCTTTTCCCGTCTCACTGGTGATCATCGGCTGCAACTTCCTTGTCGCAAACGTGTAAACATGACCCGTCTCACTGGCCACCAACAACAATACTTGCGTACCGGTCAGAGTGGACAGTTCATATGCCTACAAGAGCAAGCAAGAACAGAGATGGGGTGAGATTTTAAATACACAACTTTTCACTGAGCCTGAACACATACAGCAGGAACTCTGACCTCTCAAATAATTCTGTGCTTCAGCTTCATTAAAACAAAATCAAGTATGACTAACTTTCTTACAAGCACTGCATTGCTAGTTGTACAATGGATGACTATGTATGTGAAACTTTGATATGATAATTCACATTTAATGATATAGTGAATGAGTAATTATTTGCAGAAACATTTAAACATACATAAATATCCACCCAACCAACCATCTTCTGATCTGATCCTTCCATCTCTGGCCACAAGAAGCCCAACTCCTGGCGTGGGGGGAGGGTTGGATGACACCAAAAATGGGTGAACCACCTCAATCTATTTTTTTTATAGATTTGATCACTCACCTGCCCCACACCCCACACAGACATCCCTGACGAAACCTCACTCTGGGACACAACCTGCATGCTGCCCTCCCCCCTTCTCAACAGCTCTCAGCTCACTGCCTCCCCCCACTGGCTCATCAGCCAGAATTCACAAACTCCAGCAACCAGTCCCCCTACTCCAGTCTGTCCTTCACAACGGCCCAGGTGAAGAATGAGCTAAGGAAAATCAAAATGAAGAAAGCTGTAGGTTCCAAATCACATCAACGCCAGGCTCCCCAAAACCTGCATAGATCAGCTGTCTGGGGTCATTGAGCACATGTTCAACATGAGCCTGAAGTTGGGAAGAGAACCTCAACTATGTAAAACATCTTGTGTGGTAGCAAAATGATCCCAATAGTTACAGGCTGGTGGCAATGACTTCTCATCTGATGAAATGACAGGAGAGGCTGGTTGTTACCCATCTCTACCCTCTGGTGAGCGGATCCATGGACCTTCTTCAGTTTGCCTACCAGCCTGATAAAGGATTATTTTACCTTAAATTTCTGGCCAGGTTTAGAGTGTGTTTGGAGCCTTCTTGGAATCATAGGGTGCAAGACACATAAATATGCATAAGGTAAAGACTTTACACTATATGACTTAAAAGCAACACTGCTAGTGTGTTCATTTGTTTATCTACTGTGTGCATCACACAGCTCTAGGGGCCTGGGATTGTAAGATTGATCCTCATCCTATTCTCTGTCTGTGAGGAGATTGGGATGTTCTTTTGTTCATGGAGGTAATCCATTCCTGCTCTCTCCCAAAATGGCACATGGCAGGTCAATTGGCCATGTGAAACAGCCCCTGGATGTGAGGATGTGTGAGATGCTGCGTGTGGTACTCCATGATAAACTATTGCCCTCTCAAAGGGGTATTCCTGCCTTGCACCAGATGATTCCAGATAAGCTCCAAACCCACCACAACTACAACCAGGAAGAAGCAGATAAGACAAAGGATGAATGAATGATTTGTGTAGTTGTTTAATATTATTAAGCTGTTTTTTTGTTTCTACTTCACTGATGCCTCCTCAATAAGAATAGGCGACCCAAAAAAAACTAGTGGCCCACAACGAAAAACAGAAAACAACAGAAAAACAACCTACCATTGAGCAGGTGAGATGTATGGCATAACTTAACATGATGATGCACCATTTTGGTGTGAAGTCAAATTCCAATATGATTAAACTTACATGTTTAAGCAATACAGTGTACTTTGTGAGATAGAATTGTGGGGTACTTCACTAACTTCAGCCCAAAGTAAAGCCTGTCCAACATGAAAGGTAAACACAGACACATGGGGATGGACAGACAGGTGGATGGACACACACACACTGCAGCAGTTATACAGGTTAGCTTTAAGAAAATAGGTATTTATTTAGAAAGCTATTTAAACTTCACTACAAACACCTGTCACAGGTAAGACTTACTACCTATAAAGCTGTAAGAAACAACCCCCAAATCAATGCATTCATTGTTATCTGATAATTTAATGTGTTGTGATGTTTGGTCGGTCTGTCAGCTGTAACCTGCAGCTATGCTAAGCTAACAGACTTGCAAATTCCCGGTCCACCTTAAATGGGACCGCAGTTACATTAGGGCGCCTGAGGCTGCGTCTCCATTTAATTAAGGTGGACCGGAAAACTGGTGGAAGAAGCAACCAACTCCCCCTTCCCCACTCACCTTCTTCATTATACCAGTTTTCCTTTTGCTAAAAGTTGTGTACCGTCTCAGCTTGTTGTCGATAAACTCCATCTTAATCTTGACTCGTCCTCGGGTTTTCTTGCCCGGTTTGGCTCCAGCTACTCCTCCGCCCGTCACTCCGAACCCCGCAGCTGCAGCTGCAGCTCCGGCCTCCGGCTCGGCTCTCTCACGCTTCACCCCTCTCCTCTCCCCGCCGGACACCACCGCGTCCTCCTCCTCCCCGGACTCCGAGTCCACCTCAGACCCGCTCATGGCCTCCTGGGTCACGTAGACTCTGTTATCTAACCTGCTGCCGTCAGGCAGCCTGATCCCGGAGCTCATCGCCCCCAGAGCCGCCTCACTTCCCCCCAACATCCCGGCCGAGCCGCGAGCTAACGCCTAACACACCAACAGAGTTCAACACGGACACAAACCCGCATTTAATCCAGATTATCACCCACATTGGCACATTCTCACACTGTAATCAACAGCGGAGCGCTCCACAAACAAAGCCTTCAACAATAAACCGGATAAACCCGCCGCCTCCAACAACGAACAAAGTTTAGCGAGAAGAGCCGTCAATCAAACCGCATCACACCATCGGCGCCCACTCAGAAACAGTGTTCGGAACGCTTCCGCCATATTAATAAGTTCTCGGTTCATCGTTCAGCTGTACTATCCAGCACTTCCTGTAGCAACACCAAACCCCAGTCAACAAATCTAAACTAAGCAACGCCCCGTTCTGCTCTTTTTAAATGTATAAAACTGTCTGTAGTTCCGTCAAACATCATAAGTTACACGGGTATTTGCTCGGATGTTTAAAACCGGATCTACTTTCCTCCATATAAAGAACAGCGATATTGCCTTTTATGGTAACAACACTCCTTATATGGGGAGACCAAGCTTGGCAATCAGATTGGTACAAACCGAAAGAGGCGGGACTTTGAAAAGCAGGGTCTATAAATCACAGTTTGTGTCTTAAATGGCTCCTTAACCCTATGCAGTGCACTGCTTAAGTCGTGAAATTAGTTGCAAGCCAGAACAGAAGCCTCCAACCAAATGTGAGGTCTCTGAAATCATTAATGCATTTTAAAGGTCCCAGCACATCTAAAGCAGCCGGCACAACAGTTCCTCATCCTAACACAGCACGACAACTGCCTCATCCTAACAGTCAGCACCACTGCCTCATCCTAACAGTCAGCACAACAACTATCTAATCTTAACAGTTTGCACAACAAATGCCTCATCCTAACACCGTCAGCAAAACTGCTTCATTCTAACAGTCAGCACACTAACCACCTCATCTGAACACAGTGAGCACAACAATTGCCTCATCCTAACAGTCAGCACAACAACTGCCTCATCCTAACACAGTCCGCACAACTGCCTCATCCTAACAGTCAACACACCAACCACCTCATCCTAACACAATCAGCACACCAACTGCCTCATCCTAAAATCAGCACACCAACCGCCTCATCCTAACACAGTCAGCACACCAACTGCCTCATCCTAAAAGTCAGCACACCAACCGCCTCATCCTAACACAGTCAGCACACCAACTGCCTCATCCTAACACAGTCAGCACACCAACTGCCTCATCCTAACAATCAGCACACCAATTGCTTCATCCTAACAGTCAACACACCAACCGCCTCATCCTAACACAGTCAGCACACCAATTGTTTCATCCTAACAGTCAACACACCAACCGCCTCACCCTAACACAGTCAGCACACCAACTGCCTCATCCTAACAATCAGCACACCAATTGCTTCATCCTAACAGTCAACACACCAACCGCCTCACCCTAACACAGTCAGCACACCACCTGCCACACCAAACAGCACATCAACCAGCATATCCTAAAGCAGCTAGCACACGTGCCAGTTAGTTTAGAATGACACAATGCTGGGTGCTTTATGATGTGCCAGTTGTTATTCAAGCTCTGTTAAAATGTGCCAGTTGGTACGATTGGTGTATTGGCTGCTTTAGAATGTACTGTGTGGGGTGTATTGGCTGGTGTGTTGGGTGCTTTAGGAAGTACTGGGTGGTGTGTGCTGGTGGTGTGCCGGCTTTTTTAGGATGTCTGCTATAGAATGTGCTGGGAGGTGTGTGCTGGTTGGTGTGTCGGGTTCTTTAGGAAGTGCTGGCTGCTTTAGGATGTGCTGAGGTTAATGAAATGTTATTGAAAACATGTTTACATTTAAACCCAGTTTGATATGTTAGTGTAGATTTTGATTTTGTATTGTTTTAGAGGTAAGTACTGTATGTCGATATCAGTGGCAAAACCTAGGTTATTGTACATTTGTAGGGGTACTGTGCACGTCTTCTAGGGGTAGTGCACACTTCTTCTAGGGGTAGTGCACGTTGTAGGGGTAGTGTAGATAGAGGCGCTGTGTAGGGCACACGGCTGCTGGTCGTGTGTTGTGGCCTTTCTGTCGCGGGACTGCTGTAGGTGGTGTAATGTTCTGAGGGGAATGACTTTGAGCGCTGATGTGGTTTGATGAGAGACGCTGACAGACCGCTTTAATGTGAAGGTGAGAGACTTTTACACTCGCTGCTCTTCGCTTCTGTCAGCCGTTAGCAGGAGCGCAGCTAAGCTAACCGCAAAACTGGCTCAAATAAAGCCGAAATGGTAATATCAGATGTTTGGATGTGGCCTCTCTTTGTGAGTAAGTGCAGGTTGGACGCGGTTTGTGGCGCTGTTTGTACTCGGGAGCTGGTGTAGGGACTGTGGGGCGGCTGTGTTTTTAGCCCAGGGCTAGCTCTGTTAGCTCGTTTGTGTTATTTGTAGTTTGGTGATTAAGGATGGAGTCTCAGCTCTCCTCTCTCCTGTGTAGTGGGACACGTTTTTTTTTTTAGGATGATCTGGGTTCAGATGGAATATGATCTATGATCTTAGATCTCAGAATCAATCAGCTTGGATTATAACGAAGTATTTCTGTCTCCCTTCGCTTCGGAAACCTGTGGAGGGTGTGAGAAGAATCGGGAGTTTAGCTGTGACTGAAGTCTAGTTAATGAGGCTTTTTGTAAAATGATCACTTAAGTCCTAAGAGGTTTGTCCTGCTCAGCTCACAGTACTTGTTTCTATCTGACTTCTGTAGCTTGACTTTTTGTAAATGTTCAGTAAACAGTCGTGTTTCTTATGTTAGGTTTGTGTAAGCAAGTCTACTCTGTGGATCACTGCACCACCTCTCTTCACTCACACACACACACACTAGATGTCTTGGTCTTCTCATCTTAACCACCACAGTCATTTCTTAATTGCAGTCCAGACTGTACAACCTGCAACCTGTCCCTGTCTTTTGGACATCAGTTACCTTCATTTAGGTAGATGTTTAGAGTTGAGTATAGTCATGGTTGCCAAATTGAAATGTGGTTCCTTTATTATTACATAAGTAAAGACAGCCATAACAGTGCAGAGCAGAATCATTATCAGACTGTGACTTATTTTGACATGTAATTGACCAGATTCAGATTTGTCAGTCTGTTCACGTAACTCCGTTCTTGCTAAAATAATTAAAACTGAAAGAGAGCAATTGTGTTATAGAAATGTTTCAGTGGCAACAGTTTTTAGAAGTAGATGAATCATATCAAACTTTTTACTTGGTATTCAAGCTTAGTAAACGTATTGTTCAAATGTGCATCCAAATATAGGTGTTCATGCTCAAAATACTGAAACACTCCCCCATCGTACAGGAAATACACAGCTAACAACTCCAGGTGTGCCGTTTGAGATCAGATTTATAGTTTCCCATTTTCTGATTATATCAGCATCCATACTGACACACATCCCCACCATCCCCTTACATACCTTTACGTTCTTATTGCCATTCATACCCACTGTTTTCCATTTCCATACCCATTCCTACTCCCATCCCATACCCAGTGAATTTCATTCCTGACATCCAGCCCATTCATATACCCATCTCATACTCATCCATACCCATACCCATTCACATTCATCTACACCCACACTTCTAACAATCAATATCCATTCACATCCACACTTAAATTCGCACCCACATCTACACCCATAGTCATATTAGCCAGTTACCATACCCATCCACACCCTACTTTCTATCACTTTCACTATACATCTCTGATAAATACCTACAAACTTTAGATCTGTTTTCACCAGTGTTTAACTGGCAGATGTGTATGTGTGTGTGTGTTTTAGGTGGACCCTGCACAGGTTTGTGTGTGTCTGTGAAGATGCTGCTGTCTCTGGGGGTGCTAATGCTGTCAGCAGCTCAGATTTACACACTCTTCACCATCCAGATTTTCACCTTCATCAACCTGCTGCCTGTGGAGGCTGACATCTCTGCTGTGAGTCTCTCTCCATCACATGTACACACACATGCACACACACTCAGAGTTCCCCCCTCCTCTCTCTCTCTCTCTCTCTCTCTCTCTCTCTCTCTCTCTCTCTCTCAGTAAGGTTAAAGTGTGTGAAGATTACAGTAGTAGAGTGTGTGAGAAGTAATAGCAGTGTGTGTGTTCGTGTGTTCCAGTTCTCTGTGGATAATAAGACAGAGAGTTTTGATGACCTGCCAGCAAGGTTTGGATACAGGCTTCCCAGCGAGGGGCTTAAGGTGAGCCAGTTAAACTAACCTAATATATCACCCTTGGGAATATATGAAGTGTTTGGCTGGCTGAATGGGTGGCAGCGGCACCTGCACCTGTGTGTGGAAATGAGTTTGTTTATTGTAATGCTAGTATTTGTAATGCTAGTATCACATATTTAAAGGTTTGTACATTTTTTACAGTCAGACACACTGAAAATATGAAAAAGAGGTGCAGCAGTTGGACTGTTGGGGGTTTAACCAGTAGACAGCGCTGTGTTAACAGGGAAAGGCCATAAATGCACAGCAGCTCAGAGTAATGCAGGTTTATCCCAGTCTTTATTACAGAGGGACTGCTGAGTAAGAGCTATTTTGGCCTGTTTAAACACTCATGTGCTCTCCTTGTGACTGACTGTTTAAACACTGATTCTTTTTTTTTCTATTGTACACTCAGAACCAAAGACCTATATATGTTCTTGCAGAGCTTCATTACTGATGTTTTGGGTGGGCTCTAGTAAAGATCTGAACATGATAAATGTACTGTTACCCACAGTTACTAACAATTACTTTCTGAACAGCAGCACCTTAAGAGAGGGGGCAGTAAACAGTGTGTAAAAGTGATAAATTAACAAATGTGCAATTATTATTAGTGTTTAAATTTGCCAACTTAATGTAGAGCATCCAATAGATCCTGTATGGGATACAAGTTCGCTGAAGCAAATCTCACTGTTTCAGTTAAGGCTCGGGACTCTTCTCTTTGTGGTGTGTTGCTAAGAGGTGCCAGCAGGGGGCACTGCTGCAATTAAAATAATTCTCTCTCAGCCTGGGTGTGGATCCCAAATAAGTTCAACTTAATTATGTATGTAAGTGCATAAACATAAACATGCAGGCAACAGTAGTAACAATGGAGTACACATGAAGGCTCAGTAAGCCTGTCTCTTCTGTACATTTACGTAATGTATTATGTAAGACATTTGATTTATTAGTTTACTGATAATAACTATGTTCTTATTGGCTTTTTTTTTGTTTTCAGGGCTTCCTTATTGGTGCTCGGCCAGAGAATGCATGTGAACCAATCGAACCTCCACCAATCAAAAATTCCAGCACCTTCATTGTACTCATCAAACGATTTGACTGCAACTTTGACATCAAGGTATGGTCCAGTGTATGTTTTAACCCTAGTCTAATAAATTTCCACCTGTGTGCTATGAGTAGTTTGCTCCACCTGCTGGCTGTGGATCACTCACAACCTCATCATTACTGACCTCAGAGCAACAAATGAAAATACATTCGTTTTAGTGAAGCACAGTGTGTGTTGGTGTGATCTACAATGTTGTACACACTCACGGAGACTCCGAAGAATCGAGGTGTCTGGCACATGCGTATACTCTTTGATTTTGTGTTTGGTGTGTCTGCATCTGCTGCATTCTCTCAGCAGAGCAAAACCCATCATTCCTCACAGAACACAAACACTGATTCATGTACAACTGATCATTCTTTTGATTATAGATAAGTTTAATAAGGCAGTGTTATTTAATGTCTGGTATATAAAGCGTCAGCATATTTCCCTTTCCTTCTCTTATTTTTATTTCACACTCTGCCCTTTTTTTCATTTTCTCTCTGTTGCTCATACTGTGTGTGTGCGCGCGCAGGTTCTTCATGCTCAGCGGGCAGGATATAAAGCAGCAATTGTTCACAATGTGGACTCTGATGACTTGATCAGTATGGGCTCAAATGACTGTAAGTCAAACACACACTCATACGTGCTTAAGTTGTAAATATCATTACTTTTGTAATGAGGCATAATGCATGGCTGCCAATCAGAGCAAATCTCATTTACATATAATAACTATTAAAGGCAGAATAACAATCTGTTTAACATTACAGGGGATTAAAAAAAATCAGTTGATCCATAATTTCTCAACAAAATAGCAGTGTTTCTGTAGTGTTCTGTTCTTCCTGTGTCTGTGTTGTAGTGGACATTGTGAAGCAGATAGACATTCCATCAGTGTTTATAGGAGAAGATGCTGCGAATGCTCTGAAAGAGGAGTACACCTATGAGAAAGGGTGAGTTCAATGTACTAAAATCACAGATTTATTTATTGACCCCGTCATTAATACCACTGTCACAAAAACAGTGAAAATGAGATTTGGTTTTAGCATCTGATCACTTTATCACTATTATTGTACTAGTATGCAAAAAAAAAAATACAAGTTTTCTGATGTTTGTCTGACTGAGTGTGATCTCTTCACATTCAAAATGAAAATCTGTTTTAATGAGAGACTTGCATCAGCAGAGGATTCAGGATTATTTTCATTAACAGCACTGATTAGATTTAGTTCATATGTGCTTCACATTTAAACTGATGTATTTCACTCACAAAAGACGTAAACAAAATACAGGGTAAGAAGGCACACTTGATTGGGCAGATAGTAGGATACAGATTTGGAAACAGCTAATTATGTGTATGTTCACTTTGTTGCAATTTTTTACAACAAATGAGAACACTGTATTTAGAACCGTAGAACAGTACATTTCCAGCAGAACTCTGGACTGTAAATCCCACTGTTCAATATCTGATCCCTCTGTGTTGATTTCACCTGTTTTGTCACCATCTGAGTGTTGCTTCCTTTTGTTTTTAGGGGTCATGTGATTGTGATGCCAGATTTCAGCTTGCCTCTAGAATACTACCTGATCCCGTTTCTCATTATCGTTGGAATCTGCCTCATCCTCATTGTGGTGTTCATGGTGAGTTTTAAGAAATGTTTACTACACAATCAGAAATGGTGGTCAACTGATTAATCACTTTGGACGATTAATCAAGCTGATAAATGCCATTTTAGATAATCGGCTTTGGCTGATGCCTCCATTCACAAAACTGATAATCTAAAAATGCCCAAAGGCATAGCTGCCAGAAGCACCGTCAGTCGGACTGCTGTTAGAGCGCCCCCTTTTGTTCATTTCACCATTCTACATGCATACCTTAGTGGATATTAAACTTTAATTCCTAGCTTTCAAAGCTTAATATATGTAAAGCTCAATATATTTATTTATGTAAGTTTGATTGTTCTCTCAAACAGTGATGCTGCTATCTGCTTGGAAATGCTGTTGTTAAACACACTGAGACTTTATTTTTCATTCATAAGTTTTTATACAAAGTTGTTTTTTATTGCCTGTGGACATTCATTTAGTTATGTTTTTGTTTGAAATAAGTACACTGCAGAGTGCAAACAGCAGAGACAGTGCAGACAGTAATAGTGCTAAATAAATGTTCCTTTCAGATCAACAATTTTATATCTCATATATTATTTATTGGCATTGGCCATTTAAAAACCCTTATTGGTTCACCACTAATCAGAAATCAGTGCTGCTGTTCATGTTTATCCTGCTGCTCTTTGTGTTTAGATCACCAAGTTTGTTCAGGATCGTCACAGGGCCAGGAGGAGCCGCCTGCGCAAAGACCAGCTGAAGAAACTTCCCATTCACAAATATAAGAAAGGTAAACTGGCGCCATATTCATCAGCAGCTCTGGACATTTTCTTATTTTTCACTGGTAATGAGACTTCATGTGTGGTTATATTTCTGATTCTACTGGGACTTGTTTTGTACTTTATTTTTTTTATCATCTGATACAATGCAGTTCAGCCAAAAAAGCCAGATCAGAATTCACGCAACTTCTGTTAAATCCACATTGTTAAATGTTAAATCCACTGTTAAATCCACATTGCTGAGCAGCTCTTTGTACTTGTATGTGAGATTTAGGGGTGTCACATTAAAAACAGATTTGAGCCCCTTTACCTGATGGGTGAACATAAAACAGAATAAGGCTAAGTTGAACCTGAAATCATTTTAGATTATTTGGTGTTTTCCAGAGCAACATGCAACTCTTTTATTGCCCTCATGTGGCTCCACAGAGGTCTATTTACAGTTAAAGTCCAACCTTCAACAAAAAGGACCAATTAGCTTGGTGGTTTTGATTAAAACCCTGCCCGTCAACTAAAGAACCAAATAGCTTGGTAGTTACTGATAGTAAGTGCAGTAGCCAGAACAAGCTGAAAAATCAATAATTTGTGCATTATTGAGTCAAAAGCCAAACTATTTACATTATATTTTTCAGATTTTATCCCTGATTTAAAACAAGATTTTGAAACATTTAATTTGAGTTTCAGTATTTTTGTGTCTCCCCTTTCAAAGAGATTGGAGTCTGGGCTTCATTATTGTCATGTGTTGCTATGTGACCTTCAGTCTGTACACCAATCTTCAGTGGCTCTGAAAGTGGTTTGATTTTGGTTTAAATAGGACAAATTTCCTCCTTTTAAAATATGGGTTACCGACCCCTGCTCTATGAGGAACAGTGCTGTAACCAAATTAGGCTGTGGTTTAGTGCAGTTTACACTAACTTTATATCTGGGAAAGAAGCCCAGTATAGGATTTGCGTGTTGATGGTTACCAGAACTGATCGTTAATGGAGTGTTTAAATTGAGATTAATCAGATTAATAAAACCATCATAAAGGTGCAGTGAACCCTGGCAGGTAGGGGAGTGTGTGTGTGTGTGTGTGTGTGTGTGTGTGTGTGTGTGTGTGTGTGTGTGTGTGTGTGTATTGTGAAGAAAGAACAGATTAGAGATGAGTGTAATACTCCTTTAATTCATTAAGTGCTTAATTGTCTGTAGTCTGGCAAGTAATTAGTTAATTATATTTTAAGCTGATTAACTCTTCTTCAGCAGTGTGCTGTTTGATCTGATCTGAGAGCTACTACTGAAAATCCATTTCTGGATTAGTTCACAGCACTTTAAACAATCCACATCACAAACTCTCAACAGAGCTCTGAATGAAAAGCTGAGGTTTAGTTTGCAGCTCTTGTCTTCAGCAGTGCTCTGCTGCTGCTGTGAAGCAGAATGTGCTTGATGAGGTTCCTTCTCCATATAAGGCCACGAGCAGCCCTGCGGCTCTCTGCCAGAAAACATGTTCGTTTATAACTCGCATAAACACCCACAGCACCTCCTCCTGCAGGAAAGACTGGAATTCCAGGAGTGCAGCATGAATTCCACTGCTCCTACACACACAGACACACACTCTCTCTCACTTACTTTCTTTCCACCATCATCAGGACGCTCCAAAAGGAAAAGCAGCCCATCCGTCTGGCACACAGCCAGAGATGGTGTCAGGATGAAAATACTGTTAACCTCATTACAGTGTAGTGTAAACACACCATCACTTTCACTGAGATAATCATGTGGAAGATTAGTCTGTAATGTGTTTAGGGTTCTTCTTTTTAACTGTATTTGAGATTGATTTTAAATTGAGACGTACAGCTGTATGTTTAACCCATCAGGAGCTGTCTGACCATTGCTGGTGGAATTCTACTGTAAACAGTGAACAGAGCCACTGATCCTGAACTTTCTCCTGATTTCTTTGCTGTAGAAGAAGCAGAGCTGCTTCTAATGCCTCCACTATCAGTTCAAACCAAGTTTAATGCTAAATCATTGGTTTCCTGATATTGTAGATTTTTTTTTGGTTTTATTTTGTGCTTTGTATGTCTGCTGGAGTGTTCGAGTTCAGTAAATGACTTGAAAGTGTAGTTCTGTAATCACATGTTCTTTGAAAAGCAAAAATCTGTTTTTAATTTTAATGGTGAAAAGGTGGCAAAATGAATGAAAACCTGTGAAAAAGTGTATTTAGTATTCAGCCAAATTTTAAGTAAAGCCTTAAGTTTCTTCTACTTAAGTTGTGACTATGTATATGTAACAAATCTGTTTAAAAACATCATTGCTTGAACATTTGGATAGTATGAACTGCATGGATTTCATTACTCTGCTGTTTATCTCTGCAGGTGATGTTTACGACGTGTGTGCAATTTGTTTAGATGAGTATGAAGAAGGAGAAAAACTGCGAGTGCTGCCATGCTCCCATGGTCAGTTTTACACTTTCACCCTGTAATATACTGAAGTGCTACAGTACACTGAAGTACAATACTGTTCTAAAATGCACTGTACTGCATCACACTACTCCAACTACTCCAATACTACACTCTTACGGAACTGTACTACACCACTAAAGCACACTACTACACTGGACCTACATTACACACTACTGTTCTTCATTATGCTTGCATTCAGCACTATACCTGTGTAATACACTACTCCACTGCACTACTGTACTCTACTTCACAGCATTATACTGTTAATTACTGAACAAAACAACAACACAGTTGTAAATCCCGTCAAAAGAATGTCCCTTCTCTTTGGTGTTCTTTAGCGTATCACTGCAAGTGTGTGGACCCTTGGCTGACCAAGACAAAAAAGACGTGTCCAGTATGTAAGCAGAAAGTGGTTCCATCTGAGGGTGACTCCGACTCGGACTCGGACTCTGGAGACAGCGGCCCAGAGGAGAATGAGGACAACGAGGAAGTTTCTGAAAACACTCCACTCCTGCGCTCACTCGCGTCCACCAGCGCTCACTCATTTGGCACCATGGCGACGGCACTGTCTCCACAAGACCATGAGGAATCCTCCAACTACGATGAGCAGAGTGACATGGACACCAGCGACAGTGAGGAGGAAGTTACCGTGGAGACTGTAGTGGTGCAGCTACAGCAGGAGCGGCCGGGAGGTGACGGAGTGAAGGCTTAAAGTGGAAGTCTAAAGTAAAGACTTGAAGCAAAAGTGTGAGATATGGCAGCCCAAATCAATCAGACTGTACGGGCAGGGGGCTAGGTGGGGGCGTTTTCTGAGAAGTATTTAATCACTGCTTGTTTAAATTCATCTCTCTCACACAGACATACTCCAGCTCTGCTGAATTAACACTGCAGACAAAATCACGGCGTGCGTGAACGCTGTGCATGCTTGGCGGGACATGACCATTACACTCAGTTCACCATCAGTAAACACTCCACATTAAACTGGATTAACTGCAGTGTGTGTGTGCACCACTGTATGATCATGTGAATCACTCTTACATTAATAATAATCTGATTAAAGATGTGCTAATGGGGGTGGAGTTTAACATAAAGTTCTATAATAAGGTTTGAACTTTACACTTTAATGAACACAGTACAGTTTGACATGGGAGGGAACGGAGGGTGGGGGTGGTCCGAAAGGTTTCATTATAAGCAGTGTTTAAATTATAAACAGGGTTCTGCACTGAGAAGCATAACTCATCTTTTATCTAGCATTTTACTAATTTTCCTCAACTGTAGTTTCATCTGTGAGATTATTTTGTATCAATTTTGCCAAACTGACTAATGATCTGAGAGAACTGCTCTGCACGTATGACTGTTTGATCAAAGTTTGCGCTTATGGACAAAAATGA
This sequence comes from Acestrorhynchus altus, assembly GCA_034509495.1. NCBI lineage: Eukaryota > Metazoa > Chordata > Actinopteri > Characiformes > Acestrorhynchidae > Acestrorhynchus > Acestrorhynchus altus. The sequence continues at coordinate 13,967,143 of CM067514.1, read as the reverse complement.
AATTCAGTCAAAACTGGATCTGGTGTTGGAATTAAGTGCTTTTTCATTTGATTATTTTTAAATGTCCATCTGTGGACAAATTAACAGACACCAAACAGTTTAAAAGCCAGTCCTGAATTTCCGTGCAGTGTTCTCCCTCATGAATATTCGATTAGTCGTTGTGATTTTTTTTTAAAAATATGTAATTATTTCATTATTTCTGTATTTCAAACAGTTTGCTGGACTGTTAGAATCTGATCAGTTTTTGTCCTCATCTGTTGTCCACTTGTGTAAATCTGTTTTCACTTCATCAATAAAGTGATTTTTTTGTTTCAATCGATTCAGACAAACTTCACACATTAATAAAACACTCATCAGTTATGATTTTATCCGGTTGGAATAAATTTATTGGATCAGTTTGTAAACAGTGAAATTACTCAGTGGCATTTTCTAGGTTTCATATGAAATCAGACGCTGATGTCAGAAAACTTTGGAGGGAAAAAAGCTGAAGTCAGCAGCAAATTCTTACTTTGTGCAAAAGCTAACAAAATACAAACAAAACAACTCCATCTCAAGTTATTAAAATCCACCCCACAGTGTTATTTTAAGTGATGGCACAGACTCAACATTTTCTGGTAATTTCTCTCAAAGCCAGAAATGTATTAATCCAACCATTTCTCTACTTATATACCAACTACGTTTAGTGTAGTATTTGGATCTGAGCTTTAATACTGAACAGCTGGATTCCACGTTTGGTACAATTTGCATTTTTAACAAGGTGATTTTTCCCCAGTTTAGTCACACATGGGGTTAGAAATGCAGTAATTAAACTGTATAAAAAAGTTAACTGCAGTGCAAGCCTTCATTCTTTGCAATGTCAGGAGTGTATGTGTGTGTTAGTGTTTTATATATAAAAAAGTAAACCATAAGGCCAACAGTAATCCTTCAGCAAGAGAAATGAAAATCTGAGCAGAGACTAAAGTGGTCCTTAAAAATGACACTGGACTCTTGATTTAAGTGTACGAAATGAAGACCGCCCTGATAGATCAGCGGTAGGTAATAGTGGTCCTGGAATGTCTGATTTCTGCACGTTTGTGCTTTTCCAGCTCAAACAGATCTGATTCAACTGGACTAATAATTGCATGGTTTATTCAGGTCTGAGCAGGGAAATCAGCAAACTGTGCAGGAATCCACAATTCCAGGACCAGGATTGCCTACTCCTGATTGATGGACTAAACAGCAGGATGAGACTTCTGGATGACCTGGGCTTCAGCTGGAACCCACGAAACAATCTGAAACAGGAAGAAAGGACTTCCTGCTCTGGGCAAGAAAAAAAAAAAAAAAAGTCTAATTCACACGTAATTCAGATGAATGATATTTATCAAACTAATTACAAAAGAAAACTAACACTGAAATGTTAATTTAAAGTTATCCTTCATTTCATTGTTGGCCTCCCAAACCCACCCCATCCCCCCAAAAAATCTTGGAGGTATAAGGGTGGGCATGTTTGGAAAGAAGTGCGGTGGCATAGGACCAAAAGGAAGCGCGTGTGTGTGTTTGTGTGTGTGTGTGTGCGTGTGTGGCCTATGGAGCAGCATGTATTTTTGTGAATTCAGCGTTTTTTGGTGGACGGCAAAGTGGTCAGTATCCAGCCTTCCGCAGGTACTCAGCCATGTGGAAAGCTTTCTTGTTGAGCGTTCCGCCGTGCGTGCCCTCTTTACCCATCACTAGAACCAAGGCTGGATTACATGGAGAACACAGAACAAACAGAACAAACAAATCAACAAAAACGAACTTTCCAGCTACAGGAATAATAAACTATGTCCTCCTGCGTCTCTAAATGTCCAAAACTCTGAATTTGTGTGTGGGTTTTTTCTCTTCAGCTGTGAAACTAAACTAGAATCCTGAATCCCGCAAGTATTTCGCCATTGAATATGCCTTCTTATTCAGTCCGCCTCCATGGACCCCCTCCTTCCCCATTACAAGAACCAAGACTGGAAGAAAAGAGAGAGACAGAGATTGAAGGACAGTTTAGCAGTGCAGGCAGGAGATCCCAGCCAGGCAAAGATCAATAAATCAACAGAAAAGAAAAAGAAGCAGAGAACAGAAGTTTCTTAACAGCACTTTAAAAAAGTCAATGACAAATCAGTCAGTCTTTGATACAAAATGTCTTTTAAAATTTTGGACTATTCTTGTCATTTCTATTAATTTTATATTTTATCTTCTTAGATGCCTACATGCACATGGGTGAACTGTTCATGATAGAATTGTTTGTATGGTCCCATCCACAGCACTACCAAGTAACCAATTTGTGTTAATTTCACAAAAATATGTATCAGTGATTTAACTGACAAGATTAATATTGATGTTCATGAATAAAACACTGTAGGGGCCAGTTTTGCTAAAGGGAATGAAAGAGAATTACAGGAAATATATAGGAGGTAAGAAAATGAGAGGGTAGAGCTTCATGCATGGTTATAAACAGAAAGAAGAAGTGATAAAACTTAAATTGACCTGCATTAAATTACTAACTCAAGTCTCTAAACTTGTATCTAAACTTGGGTTACAGTTTAAGTTACTATAACGGTGAAACTTCAAAAACCTGGTTTATGAACCCTGGCAAAACTCACAACTCACCAACTAAACTGACACATATGAGAAGATTCACCTTCAGTAAAAAATGAATTAAAACAGGGAAAAAATAAACCTTACAGCTTCCCAGAGTCTGAGCTGAATCACAGCTGTTAATAAAATCAATAATGTGTTAGAAAACTCAGAGGAAGTCACCTTTTCCCGCTCTGCCTACAGAAACGTTAAATGTCGGCTCTCCTGATTGGCTCTTTGTCCTGATGTCCATTGTCCAATCACTGTCCACCAGCAGACTGTCTCGGATCACAGAGCACTTCTTAGATCCAAGCGTCAGGCCGTTAGTGAAGAAACTTTCACGGTCCTTCCCCACCAACACGTCAATCTCTGTGGGCTAAAAATAAAACATTAACAGAGAACCAGAAATACACAAACACACACAGGTAAACCATGATAAACACTATAAACAGTTACAGACCCTGATACACACTACAAACCCTAACACAACCATAATAAACCCCAACAAACCCTGAAAACCCAAACCCTAATAAACTCAAAGAGAAAATGTCAATATTGCAATGTTTTGCAATGCTGACCTGATTCTCAATATCATGTTAGATAGCAGTGTTGTCTTCAGATCCCACTGTCCTGACTGTACACAAAGTAAACTTTGTGTATGCGTGTTTTTTTTTTAATACTATGCCACTTTTCATGTTCCTTACAGATTCACAATATAATGAATTGTAACCCAGGTTCAATACACTGCCCTAATTAACAGACGTAAACCCTGATGAACCTCTGCTCTGCCCAACATTTCTGGTCATAGACTGAATGCAGTTTATGAGTGTGAGTAACTGGTATATAATTATATAAGCTGCTTTTATTGACAACTTGTGCAATGACTATGACAGTGGTACTGGGAATGAGTTCACAGATTCACTTCTTCAGTAGCCTGGGGACAGAAGTGTCTTTAGCCTGTTCACTCTAGACTGGCCAGGTGATTAGGAATTTTCCTCAGGCACTGTGACTTGGTTTGTTTGCTGCCTATCTCAAGGGCCTTCCTCCCACTGAGACAGTGATACAGACCATGGGGATGTTTGCCAAGGTGCATCTGTTCAAGTTGGCAAGGATGTCAGGAGGGAGGCCAAACTACTCTTTGTAGGTCAAGAGAGACGCTGACTGGCAGATCTCACAGCTGTGCTGTTGTGGAGAACCAGGTGAGATCTTCAGTAAGGTGCACACTAAGGTATTATACAACGCTGACTCTTTGCACCTTCCACCTCCACTGATGTATAGAGGAAAGTGACCGCCCTCTGCAATTTCCTGCAGTCCACCATCATCTCCTTTATTTTGCTGATGTCAAAACAGAGGTTGCTGTAATTGCACCGTTCTGACAGCACTGACCTCGTCTTTATAGGCAGTCTTGTCTCCACCTGGGATGAGGCAGAATATGGCTGTATCATCAGCAAATTTGAAAGTGATGTTAGATTCGAGCTTTGTCATGTGTACACAAGAGGAGGGGGTTAAGTACACATTCTTGGGGAAACCCTGCGCTCAGAGTCACTGTGGAAGAGTCGTTTCCTATTTTTACCCAGTAGAAAACAGGAATAGTGAAAAGTCTCATAAAAGTGAAGCAACCACAAGCCAAGCTGGTTGGCTGCAGTATGATGTGTAGCCACCTATCTCCATATGTTTCAATGACAATGACAATACAACCCATTTTCCATCTCATTTATCTCCTCTAAACTGCCTTCCATCTCATTTTGCTAATATTGGGGCATTTTTATTCTCGACCAGAAACTGATTTTTAAAAGTTAATACAATAAAATCATAAGAAGCTGTATGAAATGAATGACAGCTTTGGCTGGAAGAGACTGCAGGACATGCACCACTGCCCTTCAACTCATTGCATGAAGTAGCCGAGTTGTACTAAATTTGAGCATGAATTGCACCTTTACCTTTGAAACAATATAACTGGACAAACTGGGTATCCAGTGGAAAAATCTTTGCTTCTGCGCTGTAAGCTCAGTGAAGGTGGTCTGAGACTCAACATGCCTGGGAGAAAGAAACAAGTCTACCAAATAAGTAGGTGAACCTGGCTCATCTTCTAACATGCAGACTCTTGTTGCAAATTTTCACAACATGTCAGAAACTTATGGCTTTATTTCTAAAGAAATACATTTATGCTTTTCTTTAAGTTGTCCAATAGTCAGTTACAGAAAAGGGTCTATGAGCACTGAGAGGAGATTCATGGGGATAAATGTATTGAATGCTAAGCTGTTGTCTTCTCATCTAAGTGATGGTAGTGTGCGCCGTCAGCACGACGATGCTGTCCATTGATCTATTTCAGCACAATGCAAACTGGAGAGGTTACTGTGTAGCTGGAATGAAGAAACTTGAATTCTGAATAGCCACTCAAAGTACTTCTAGCCTGTTTATTTCAGTGCAACAGGGTGGCAGTTGTACAAGCAGGTGATGGCAGGTTTCTTGCAACAGGTTCTTGGGAACTGGAACAATGGTAGTTTTGTTAAAGTAAGCAGGAATCAGATAATCTTACAGAGAAGTTAAAAATGTCTACTCTGCCAACTGGTTGGTACATGCTCAACTGTGGATGCCTTCAAGATCAGGTATCTTGTGTGGGATAACTGTCTCAAAGAATCTCAGGCACAGAAATGATTAGCATGCAACTCTCTTGAGCTACTGGACGTTTTGCAGCAGGGGGGAGGGTTGCATGCCTTCAGCTTATCTGGAAATTAGGTATAAAACCCATTTTATAGTCTGTGGTAGTCTAGTAGTTCCTGTAGTCATTTATAGGCAGTCTGCAGTTCATATTTGACCTTCTAGTAGGCTACCAAGTAACCAGAGTAATAGGCAGAGGTATGAGCTCCAAACTTGACTCAGACATCAGCAAAGGACACGGATTTTTGGATGTAATGAGTAAATGAAATCAGTACATTTACTGATTTACTATCCTGTGACAAAGTCTGGGAATTCATTCTGGGGTTTCAAAGCAGTCCTGAAGTGTTAGCCACATATATAGCATCCCATAAACGGACTTGTCCAAGAAGCATTTTTCTGTTTGAGTCTCAGACTGAACGCAGGCAGGACAATGGAGGTGATCAGGGTGGGGGAGTGTGTTGCTGTCCTTGAAAGCGGTGCAGCAGCAACTGAGAGTCTGCCCGTTCTCCTTGAGTTGAGAAGTTAATGTACTGATAATATCTAGGCAGGACCTTTGCCAAGTTTGCCCAATAAAAATGACCAACCACAATAAAAACTTCTAGGTGAACGCTAACTATTCCATTGATAGTCTCACAGAAAACATCCTATGCACATAACTTACCTGCTCAAGTTGGAATGTAACCTGTGTGAAAACTGAACTGAATTCCAGAAGGAGAAAGCAAGGTCATAATTTAACATTCATAATTTCTGTGTCCAGAAAGACATGACTGGCTAAAACCACCACAACCATGTAGACTGTTATGATAATTACAAGATCAATTTATTGTACAATATACTAACATGACAATTTTTTTCTGACCTAATAATTGCACAATAATGTGAACAAGACAGTATATCCACTTGTGGTTTTACTTAATTTTGTTTTACTTAGACTATTTTAAGAATGTAATATTGTAATTCAAATGTCTAAATACTTTTAAGAATTTAAACTGCATTGTTCTTGAAAAGTGTGTAATTGTATGAATATACAATTATATTTTTACTATATCAGTGGCACAAAATAGTCTAACAATGACATTAATAAAATGTGTTGCAATTATTTCTGGGACAATATATCATCCAAACAAAAACAGTTATTGCAGCAAGCCTACATCTATGCCCAATCATGAGTTGACCATAATACATATCACCTGTGTACTTATGGATGTCCTGAAGATAGATGGAGAAGCAACTGGTGAAGTGGTCTAATTGTCAGTCATTTACCATGCAGTATGTGCTTTTGATTCCATCTGAGTTTTGGTAAAACCTACAAACCCGTTTCCTGGACAGTTGTTTCTGAACACATCCTGACTGTATAAGTTTACTTTAGAACACAATACAGTGTTCTACCATTTAAGTATGCAAGCATTTTGCCCTGTCCAATCAGATGAGTTATTCTTTCTACAGCCAATTGGCCCCATCATTTCAGTCTACAGCAGTTTGACAATACCTACATATTAATGTTTCTAAAACAAAAATTATTTCCAACTCCTTAACTCTACAAACACTGTCCATTTTTTTTACAGAGCACTTTAGTTCTTACAGATTGGAGACCATCTGTACCTCTATTTGCCTCCTTTCCCCTGTTCTTTAGTGGTCAGAATCTCGCAGGACCCCCACAGAGCAGGTATTATGTGGGTGGTGGGTCATTCTCAGTATTACACTGACACGGTGTTAGTGTGTGTTTCACAGGTGGCTCAGAAGCAGCATCAGACAATGGCCATTATGTTATGGTTGATCAGTGTAAATTACTAGAATTACAAATGATTCTGTACTGCCAACATTTACTATTCATCCCACAACTTTTTAGTCCCAAAGTTTCATCTAGAAATGTTTAACCCTGCATGCTCAGCCTACAGCAGTTTAATCCAGCCCATTCAATGAACAGCCTTTTAGCCCCACCCACTCAGCCTACAGCAGTCTAGCCCCACCCACTCACCCTACAGCACTTTATTAAAATATTTAATGCTTAAATCTGAACTATTCATTAGAATTAATAAAGATGTTTGTTAATAACAGACGTTTGTTAGTCATACTGTGTATGTGGGACATGTTTGTTTTCGAGTTATGCAGGGAATTTGAGAAATTTGCTGGCACTCCCCTGTAATATAATCATATCAACACAAGGCACACATTCAGGAACTGCATGTTTTGGTGTACTGAAAAATGCCCTCACTGACTGTCTGCAGTCCTACAGCAGAAAGAGTGCAAAGGAGTGATAAACACCGCCAACAAAAGAAACCCAGAACTTCTGGTTCTTATCCACACGTTTAAGACGCCGGAATGAAAATAACAGCGGTTAAGCCATTTAAGGTGGACCTTTAAGGTGGAATTGTACCTTTGAATTAAATACAGCTTTTTTTATATCATTCAGATTCATTTCAGCACAATGAGCAACGACACACCTGATTGGTCGGTCAGTCCAACATCTAAACTCATATTTAATGCTTTAATACTAAGCACACCCCTGCCCCGCACTGCCCGGCTCTTTACCGTGATGCCGCTGAACGTGCCCCCCTCGTGCGCCGCCCAAACGTACTTGGAGTCCGGACTATAGCCCACAATGGCGGAGTCCTGGCACGAGCCGTCGGACATTAGATTATCCACATAAATCTGCCAGGAGCCCATGGTGACCCTCAGCCTGTCCGAAACTAAAAGCGTCTGGGTTTAAAGTATGAAAGACAGAAGAGAAAAGAAGTTGTAGGGGATGAATCACTGCGCGTTCAGCAAATCAAACACACCCGCACGCGCCGCGACCACAGGCTGGGCTCCTACCGTATACGCATGCGCTGGAGTTCCGGTAACAGCGATCTGCGCGTGCGCCGTTTGGTCCGCCAAGACAGGGGTGTTTTCAATCCCCCTAAGAAGTGCACTTATATTGGTTGCAAGCAGTGAGAGCGCACCCAGTGCTCTCACATCCCTTAAACAAAGAGCGGTGGGCTGTGTTCCTTTCCGCAGATTCCCTAAGAAGTGCACATATCCAATGATATTTCCCGAGTCTGGCACTTGGCGCGTTCCATTCTGTAGCCGCGTCCCTCTCTTCCTTACTGAGTGCGTGGTTCTAAAGAAGTGCACTCCACCACACAGTCGTTCCCTGGGAAGTGAATTATGAAGGGTGTTCAGACATTTTGCCCATAGGGAGTGAAAGCGTTCAGCTCCAAGGGAACTTCAAACTGTAGCGCTAGGGAGTAATAAGTCGACAAGAAGGGTGTGTTCCATTTCACATGGGTGTGCCCTTACCTTTCAAAAAGAACTTGGCTGCATTCTATTGTGCAGCCCCCAAAGATCTTTACTCACACAGTCTACGCACTGAGCAATGGGTATATAAACAGAGCCTTTATATATCAATAGTTTATACACTAAACCTTGGGTTTGATTCAATCTCTAAGCAGGGCCTTTATATCCCTACAGTCTATACACTAAACACCCGGTGTGTTGGATTCAGCAGGATCCCTATATTTGGCCTTCAGTTTCCAGAGCAGACTGACAGGTGGCAGTGTGGTACACGTTGCCTTGCAGGGTAGCAGAAATGATCTCGTGTTTGTTTGTTAGTTAGTTATTCTGACTTGAAACTGTGAGCTTTTATCAGGTTTGAATTATATATACATGTTTATTTAATCTGAACACTAATCATAACTCTTATTTCTATTTCAATCTGAACCCCAGTCCATTCTCTAATCACAACTTTAATTTTAATTGTAATAAGGTGATTCTCAATTTATCTGAAAAGCAACAGTAATCTGTTCATAATATCTGAACTCCAATCTCAGATGTAATCTGAAATGGAATATGAACCCTAGTCTGAACAGTAATCTCAGATGTAATCTGAGCAATAATCTGACCCTTAATCTCAACTGTAATCAGAATTTTAGTCTGATCCCCAAACTGAGATCTAATTTGAATTCTAATCTGAAGCCCAGTCTGAACTCTGAAATAATGATCTTTGCTCTGAAATTGAACATTGTGTTAATGGTGTAAGAGATGAGAATCGGAGGAGGACAAGGGTAAACAGGTATGTGCCTTTCCAAATCATGTCCAATCAACTGAAATTACCACAGGTGTCCAATCACTTTTAATAAATTAGTAAAGATTTCAAGATTTTAAACAAACTACTCTCAGGTTTTTGGGATATTGTGTTAATTGTTGATTAACAGTTCTTGTTAAGCCCAGAAGTGGCAGGCCAAGAAAAATATCACAAAGGCAGAGAAGAAGAATGGTGAGAACAGTCAAGGACAATCCACAGACCACCTCCAAAGACCTGCAGCATCATCTTGCTGCAGATGGTGTCACTGTGCATCGGTCAACAATACAGCGCACTTTGTACAAGGAGAAGCTGTATGGGAGAGTGATGCGAAAGAAGCCGTTTCTGCAAGCACGCCACAAACAGAGTCGCCTGAGGTATGCAAAAGCACATTTGGACAAGCCAGCTTCATTTTGGAAGAAGGTCCTGTGGACTGATGAAAGAAAGATTGAGTTGTTTGGTCATACAAAAAGGCGTTATGCATGGCGGCAAAAAAACACAGCATTCCAAGAAAAACATTTGCTACCCACTGTAAAATTTGGTGGAGGTTCCATCATGCTTTGGGGCTGTGTGGCCAATGCCGGCACTGGGAATCTTGTTAAAGTTGAGGGTTGCATGGATTCCACTCAGTATCAGCAGATTCTTGAAAATAATGTTCAAGAATCAGTGACGAAGTTGAAGTTACGCCGGAGATGGATATTTCAGCAAGACAGTGATCCAAAACACCGCTCCAAATCTACTCGGGCATTCATGCAGAGGAACAATTACAATGTTCTGGAATGGCCATCCCAGTCCCCAGACCTGAATATCATTGAACATCTGTGGGATGATTTGAAGCAGGCTGTCCATGCTCAGCGACCATCAAACTTAACTGAACTGGAATTGTTTTGTAAAGAGGAATGGTCAAAAATTCCTTCATCCAGGATCCAGGAACTCATTAAAACCTACAGGAAGTGACTAGAGGCTGTTATTTTTGCAAAAGGAGGATCTACTAAATATTAATGTCACTTTTCTGTTGAGGTGCCCATACTTTTGCACCTGTCAAATTTTGGTTTAATGCATATTGCACATTTTCTGTTAGTACAATAAACCTCATTTCAATCCTGAAATATTACTGTGTCCATCAGTTATTAGATATATCAAACTGAAATAGCTGTTGCAAACCCCAAAATAAAATGATTAAGATTAATAGGGGTGCTATATATTTCAACACATTTACTAAAGGGAATTTTTTGGAAAATGGAAGGGTTAATTTAATACACTGGAAATCAGGAAAAACCTGCACATCACAATGCTTAACATTAGTAGCTGTTTAACAAGCTTCATATGAAAACATCTTCCTTTCCTGTTCAGAGGAAAAAGCCCTGGGGTTTCTGTTTGGGAAAATTGATTGCAACAAAATTTACCTTTTCTGAAAAGAAAATTATGCAATGTAATATGGTTTGGGTTTTGTGTCTCTGTTTTGCTCTCTTTTATTTTCTTTAGCGGTCAAACAGTTTTATCAGTATGGTATTCTGAATTGAGAGAATTGATGAGAATTAAAGTTAAGAAAATGAAGTTTTGGAGGGTTAGGGTTAAGAGAGTGAGATATGGGAAGGTTAAGGTAAAGAGGGTGAGGGTTGAAAGGATTAGGGTAAGAGGGTGAGGATCAAGAAGGTGATGATTAAGAGGGAGACTATAAAAGATAGATATATGAATATTAAAAACCAGTGTGGAATCAAATGTAACAAGTTCTATAAACTCTCTAAAGTGCTAGTCCAATTCCCAGTGATGCCACAATAACATATAACTGGCCTTGCTCTCTCTGGGTGGGTGAGATTTCTTCTTCTTTTACATCCTAAAAGAGCAGCAGGGTATTATGAAAAGTGTGTACGTGCTGAGTATGTCAATGACTCAAGTGTGTGACTGAACTTGAGCTGCCAGTCATTAATACACCTGCAAGATTCCAGAGGATCTACAATCCCAAGTCACTTCTGTATTTGTTTCTTCCAGTTTTCTGTCCTAGAATGTGTTTAAAGGAGGGGTAATCATGTATAATATTGTTCAATTACTATTTATTATGTAATTACTTTAATTATCATATTATTCATTGATAAATAATCCTGACTGTGTGTGACCTATTTTGAGTCATGGTTCCTGTTAGTGGTTCTCCTTGTCGTTCAAAGGGAGTTTTTCCTACAGCTCTAAAAGCCTTTGTTGTAAAACAACTTTGAAAAAACCCTCTGTGTAAAATGCCCTATGAAACAGACTGACTTGTATGTTAAATATCAGTGATGATGAGGACATATAGAAGAATTTTCTTTTGTAAGCGGTACTTACTGATGTATTGTGCAAATATTCAAATATTTTACATCTTTCCCTTTTATTGCTGCCAATTCAAATCATAACAAGGTGTGAGAGGATAAGCTCTAATAAAGAGAATTCTGGATTTTCATTTTTTGCTTCAGGACGTTCTTCCAAATCCTCTCAATATATCAATCAAATAGCTCTCATGATGATGTTTCTTCCAGTACTTTTGGGATGAGTTGAGCCGTTGAGCATCCAAGAGGATCCAAAACTCTTGTCACTGAATGCAATCAAATCATCGCTGCAATGCTCCAAAATCTAGCATCTAGCACAAATACATTCCTGGACAGTAGAAACAGTTACTTCAACAAAAGCAGGATAAACATTTTACTCTTGATTTCAGAAGAAAAAATGAATGAGGGGGTGTCCCAATACTTTTGTCCATGTAGGGTAACTGCAGCCAATAGATAACCGATTATCCCAGACTGCACAAAATAATCTGTAGATACTAAGACTATTTCCGACACAGCACTTGAATCTAGCAAGATGTAAGTGTGCAGGAACAAAGGTGGGGTCAAAGAGTGCAAAAACTGTGCATTAGATTGAATTTTAATGTAGGTCAGCTATTGCGTGACTTCCAAATAAGAAACAAAATAAAAATTATGATGACCTTTTTTTTAATGATGACCCACCAGCCTGAACTGATTAGGTCCTAACATCAAGCTCTTCTGCCCCATCTGAGAAGGACCCCAAGCTCCCCTGATACATCTTTACATTGGCTTTCCACCTTCCGACTACTGGACCTGGAGTAGTTTCCCACCCAGCCATGGACTAGCTGCTCACCCACCATCGCCAACTGTGTAGAAATCGACTGTTACTTTTTTGTCCATCAGCAAACTAACATTACCTCAGTAAACCTGAGTATTAGAACAGAGGTGTAGGGAGAAACTGGTTCCTGCCAAGGTGTCTCCTCCAGCTCTGAGGGAGTTTTTCCTTGCCACTGTCGCCCTTTGGCTTGCTCACTAGGGGATCTATATCTTATCCTTTGTTCCTGTGTTGTTAACCTTTTTATCTCTTGATTTCTGTAAAGCTGTTCTGTGACAACTTCAGATGTGAAGAGTGCAAAATAAATGTTGACTTTATTACAGAATGTGTCATATGTGTGTGTTTTAGGAGTTGAGCTGTTGGGGCTGATTTGGTTCTGGTTTGAATGCCCTCAGGTGGTAGGTGTTATTCATCAGCAGCATTAATCAGAATAAGTGTGTCACTGAAAAGTTACACTACCATTATAGAAATATTCTGTTGTTAAAGTAAAAATGTAAAAAAAATTATCAAAATGTAACTGGTAGATTTATTTTAGAATGAGTTTTATTGTGCTCACTATACAACTGAACTACATGCAGGTTATAGCCAAAGGTCTTTTACTTTAATGTAAATGTTCTATATTGAAAATCTCTTATTTTCTTGTAATTTGTGAAATTAATTTTACTGTACTGTAAATTGCAAATTCTTTAATGTCTATTGGAAATATTGTACAATATAATAAAAATTACTTTTAAATGTAATTCTCTTATTTTACTGCATTTTGTAAGTTATAAGATTATCACTTAATTTATTGTAAAATTGTATGTGACACTAAAATGTACATCTTTACAGTAAATTGAAGATATATTACCTTACTTTCACCTTAATTATATCACTGTAATTTGAAGTCCAGAGGCAAAAATACCAATTGTTACACAATGTTGCTTTAAGGTTCTGTTATATGTTACTTAGTACATATGCAATGATAGCTGTAAGCAGTGTGCTATATTCCACCTTAAATAAGAGGTAAAATCCCAGGAAGAAAACAATACTATCTCATTAGACACCAATTACTTGCCCAGACAATTCCCTATGCAGTAAATCAGCTGTGGGGCTGCAAGCTTCCTATATATGGCATAGTCATGGGCCAGCACAGTTTTTCTCACAAGGTGTCTTCATGTATTCATGTGCCTCTTTACATTGAACAAGTAGCAAGCTTATTGGGATTATTTGTTCCCAATCATCTGCTCAGACCATGGACACAATTACTGAGTATATTGTTAAAATTAAAGTAACTCTATTTCAGAGCTCCAGGAACTCTATGTTGTATAACTGCACTTGGCCTAGAGCCCTACTCATTATTTTGTGTGTGTGTGTGTGTGTGTGTGTGTGTGTATAAAGTGAATTAATGTTCCTCAGTACACTTATGAGCAACTCGTGGGTTTGTTTGCTCGACTGACTTGTTCAGAATTCACTGATGAAAATTGACATCATGTGTAATAGTTTAATCCAATCAGGAAAAAAACCTGATTCTAATAAATCCTTAAAAGTGTTTGAGCCAAATGTTTATGGAAGCTGAGTTGAAATTCTCTGAGCAAAGCTTTGCCAGATCAGTATCAGATTAAACATTGAGGAATTCTAGGACATTCTGTTAAGTTACCCTGTCTCAATTCTGAGTTTTCTGGCCTGGAGTTCTGGACGGTCAATTGAGGGCTCACTAACACCCTGACTATGCTGCTGAGAAACTACAGTTCACTTACAACAGCATTCCTAATCCTGGAAAAGATTATTTTAATACTTCCAGGCGTGCAAGGCTTGTGAGAGATGGATTGTAGTCAACTAACTAAATATCTTGAAAACTGTTCTCTTATGTTAGATGATATTTCAAATTCAACTAATGTTTTCTTTCTGCCCAAAGTGTTTCAGGGAATTGTACACTGATCATGAGTAAATCAAAGCTCAGCTACCGAAAATAAGTTTATACTAAAACTATACTCTGCACTATATTCTACATTCTCTGTAACTTGACTCTACTCCACCACCTTTAAAAAAGAATGACCAACACTTCTGATAAGCTAATATCATTCTCACACATCAATGAAAAACAAACCGGATTCCAAAAAAGTTGGGACACTAAACAAATTGTGAATAAAAACTGAATGCAATGATGTGGAGGTGCCAAAAATGCAGGGTCTTCCCTGAAAGAGATGACGTCTAGATGGGAGCATATGTTGTTCTAGAACCTGAACATAGTTCTCTGCATTAATGGTGCCTTTCCAGATATGCAAGCTGCCCATGCCACATGCACTCATACAACCCCATACCATCAGTGATGCAGGCTTCTGAACGGAGCGTTGATAACTTGGGTTATCCTTGTCCTCTCTCGTCTGGATGACATGGTGTCCCAGTGTTCCATAAAGAACTTCAAATCGTGACTCATCTGACCACAGAACATTCTTCCATTTTGCCACACTCCATTTTAAATGACCCCTGGCACAGTGCAAATGTCTGAGCTTGTGGAGCTTGCTTAGAAATGGCTTCCTCTTTGCACTGTAGAGTTTCAGCTGGTAACGGCAGATGACACGATGGATTGTGTTCACTGACAATGCTTTCTGGAAGGATTCCTGAGCCCATTCTGTTATTTCCTTGACAGTGGGATTTCTGTTTGAGGTGCAGTGACGTTTAAGGGCCCGGAGATCACGAGCATCCAGTAGAGTTTTACGGCCTTGACCCTTACACACAGCGATTGTTCCAGATTCTCTGAATCTTTTGATGATGTTATGCACGGTTGATGATGATAACTTAAAAGTCTTTGCTATTTTACGCTGGGTAACACCATTCTGGTATTGCTGCACTATCTTTCTGCGCAACAATGGTGGAATTGGTGATCCTCTTACCATCTTGGCTTCAGAGAGACATTGACACACTGAGAAGCTCTTTTTATACCCAATCATGTTGTCAATTGACCTAATTAGTGTTAATTGGTCTTCCAGCTGTTCGTTATATGCTCAATTTCCTTTTTTCAGCCACTTATTGCTACTTGTCCCAACTTTTTTGGGATTTGTTGACACTGTGAAATTTTGAATCAACATATTTTTCCTTTAAAATGTTACATTTACTCAGATTAAACTTTGGATCTGTCATCTATGTTCTATTATGAATAAAATATTGACATTTGCCATCTCCACATCACTGCATTCAGTTTTTATTCACAATTTCTTTAGTGTCCAACTTTTTTGGAATTCGGTTTGTAATTTCTACTTTCAGAAATTAAGAATTTAACTTCTCCAATCACAAATTTTGTTAACATTACTTCACTAAACAAACTTTTGTCCAAAATCTATAAATTAATACACAAATCAAACTCATCAATATCTGATTTGGAAATGGATCTGTCACTTATTCCCAATACAGATTTCTATCCACTGATGCTCAAAAACAGCACAAACCTACACCTTATACAATACAATATCATCAGCAGAGCACTAAATACTGGACCACAATATTTCAAATGGGCTTCACAGACACAAAAAGTATTTGTATATATATATATATATATATATATATATATATATATATACAGAGCACAGCTTACTTAATCACACATGAACATATCCTCACATACACCCACACACACACACACACACACACATATATACACACACACACACACACACACACACACACACACACACACACACACACACACACACACACACACACCAATTAACGGCACTATATATTTATTATTACTTAATTTTTTAGTTAGTTCGCTTGTTTATTTGTTTGTTTCTTATATCCTCCAATTTGAACAGGTCTAAATTGGGTCCGTCTTATGTCAGATTGGCTAAAGAACCAATCACAATTAGCAATATGTTTACGTCACACAGCATCTAAACCATCTATGTTTACTGGTCATATTTGCCACAGACAAAATCAAGACAAAATTTCTGGGATTTCTTGGGCCAATTTGAAACAAAATCAAGCAGCAAAATTACTTGAAAATAGCAGCTTCAAAATCATGCTGGTACTCCACTATTATATAGGTGTAATAATAGACTGTAATAAGGAGAAGGGAGTCTATGTTGGACTGGACTGTACTTGGACCAGAACCATTATGAGCCATTTATCAATAATTTTGACCAAGTTGGTAATTTCGTTTTTTTCAAATTCTATTAATGAGGGTATACTTTGTACATTTTGTCCTATAGTCTGGATCTAGCCCCAACTTTCTTGCTCTCTCTCTCTCTCTCTCTCTCTCTCTCTCTCTCTTTCTCTCTCTCTCTCTCTCTCTCTTGTTTTCTTTAGAAACATTCACTCATACAAGAATTTGCAGTAATGGCTTCCAAAGATCTTGATTGGCAGAATGGGGTGTTCAAGATTTGGGTCGGAGTTGAAACCTGCAGGAAGATAGTGCTTCAGGAACAGGGTTGGTGACCCCTAATTTAGGATCACTTACTTAACTGTGATAAATATTGTGTTAAATGATTGTCATTTTAATAATTGAATATAAAAAAATAAAAATATGTTCTATTCTGCAGCTGTTTCATGCACACTGATCACTTCATACATTGTGTAATTTTGTGAGGCAAAGCAAACTAGTACTCAAAGCCTTTACTATTTACATGATGGAATTAAAGCTTTTTATACTCTAAAATAGAATAAGCCATAAATCAATATAAAGTCCCAGTTATGCAAATCAAATAAACAAATAAAAATACTGTGAAACTGTATATAGCATGGAATTGCCAGAATCAGAAAATGGTACTGTTACAATTTTTGGTCACACTGTGACCCAAACAGTCTGGAATATGGAATCTCAAACACCAAGAAAGCAGCCACTGCTAACTAAAATGATCATTACTTTATTTTTAGCGAGGTAAACGATTCAATTTACTGTGATATTGATTGGAGGTCACATTGCCCAGTACTACATTTATGTCTCTGCCACTCTAGGCCATAACACTGCCACTGTGTACTGTGCCACTATGTAACTATGGTAAAGCTGCACCTCTCCAGAACTGTGAAATGCTGTCCAACTTGAATCATAATTGTGTAAAATCCTGTAATATTACTGTATCACATCAATCCATGTGCTTCTTTCATTTCAGGCACCAATTATGTGTCTGTCAGCATGTCAACAAAGGCATGTTTATAGCTATCCACCTGGGGACATCTTATTGCACAATTTATATTTACAGCAGTGGTGTAAAGGAAAAGGGGAAAGGGGAAGCCCAGGATCAAGTAATACATTTTCTATCATACTGCTGCTTTAAGCTGGGCCAAACTGGTTCATTGATTCATTCGTCTGAACTGAGTTCTGGAAAGCTGAAACAACAACATCCCACAAGTCTTCCTGTACAGTTTCTTCAGCTGTTTCTTGTTGTATTTGAAAATTCTGAAGATTCCACAAACAGCAGGATGACTGTTCTTATCACAAACACACACAGACACACACAATAACTGTGCTGGGGCCCCTCAATGACCCTCAATCCGAGGGTTATGTAACTCAGCGTCCATCTATTTACAGAAAACAGTGTGCTCATGACTCTGATCTCCAAATCATGTCAGCTTATTTCAGACATCTGAGGACATGGACACACACACATTCACACATACACACACAGGATCAATATGGCAGTGGTAAATGAACACACTGCAGCTTTGCCCGAATGGAACACACACACGGAAAAAAAATGACAAATTTAACGATGTGTGTGTTTCTGTGGAAACTCTGTGGATGTGCTGAACCTGAATGAGGTCAGTCTGCAGGCCTCAACATAACACCAAATACCACTGAACTCTGGCACTGTGCCAGCCAGTGTGCGTGCATTTCTAAAATTAAATGTTTTCTGGGCAATGCAGTTTTACTCAGAGTGACTTTTTAATAGATTAATGAAAACACATGTTATTCTTGAAATTTTCATTATTTTTAGTTTTAGTTTTCTGTTAACTGTAATTTGTGAGATTATTGCAGTTGCAGGCTAACATTATTTTATATTTAACAAATTGATAATACTACAGGCTAAGGATTATGTAAACTTTAGCTTGATTTAAAGAGTGGATTACTATAGTTATTTTAGTTACTGTAGCTGGTAGGGATAGAGATGCCCCTAGGGATGCCCCATAGCATGTATGCGTTTTTCACTGTGTGGATGAGTAATATGGATGAGACAAGTTTCTGTGTATGCAAGCACAGTGGGTTTACATTTTTTAAATGTTATGAATACAGTAAACAGTTATAAGTTTTCTTACATAGCAATTATTACTGATCAGATAAACCTAATGTTGGATATGAACTACAGGTGATAATGAAATGAACAAGCACTGCTCTGGTTAGACCGGTTAGATCAACACAGTGACACAGAAAACTACAATTTACTGTATTAATGTTAGCAATTTTATTCTAATATTAGTGTTTTAAATAATCATTTTATTTTTAATTCAACTCAAAACTAATATTAGCACATGTTGCATGGATATAAACATATGCTTGTGGCTGCGTTTGTCTGCTCTCCAGCAGAAAATTGCTGTCATTTCCCATCCTAATTTACATGGATTTAAGTTTAGATCATGATGAAACATGATGTTTACATTTTTCAGATGCTTTTGGCGAAAGTGCTTTAGTGACTGTGGGGAATGAAGATTAGGAAATTACACTGGAAATCTCAAAGTAAACTGCTATAGATTAGCAGATAAGTTTATTTGTAAGTAGAGAAGATCCCTCATTCTCCCCACTGTCTGTGCGTTTGTTTGTGTGTCTGTGTGTCCTGATAGGGGTGCTGTCGCTGTGGTTCTCCATGCTGTATAAAAGCAGCTCAGCTATAGCACCCTTCATTAGAGGTGGGCGATACTAGGAATTTTGGTATCGATCCGATACCAAATAAATGCAGGGCCAGTATCGCCAATATCGATACCAATACTTTTTAATATTTAAGCTTGATAGATCCAAAGGATCCAAAAGACCTAGGATAAAATTTCACCAAACATTGTATGTGACAAAATACTTTATTATCACAATCAACATTTTTGTTTAGAAACAATGGAACAGTTACAAAACAAAGTTTTAACATTGGGAAAAGAAATCTTTTTTGAGGTAGAAAAGGAGAAACCACGATACAAAAATACAATAAAAATTCTCCCCTCACTACATATCTTCTCTTGTTCTTTCATTCTTTGTTTATTTTTTTAATAGAATTGTTCTTAGGAAAAACGATAAAATATAAGGAATTTTATTCCTTTCAGTGCAAATCTGTGTCTTCTTAAATAAACAAGAGTAAAAATATCACTCAAACACAATCTCCTGAGGAAGAGGCCTGACAAACCACAATACAACAAAATTAACACAACAAACACTGTAAACAGTCAAACGAACAAACCAATACAGAGAGTGTCTGAGTGTAGGCTCTGAGAGGAGGCTCTGGGTCTGTGGGAACGGGGGATGACTCCTCTCCGTTTCTGCAGCTCCGCGTTTTCTGCTGCGTGCTTTTTCATCTGCTTGTAGAGGTTTGTTGTGTTTCCACTCTGTTTAACAGCACTGTTGTAAACTATACAGCTGCTGTCGTTTCGTTTTCAGCGATAAAATAAAGCCAAACGGCGCTTCTTTTCCTCTCAGACAGTTCAGCGCTCCGGCGGCGTCTCTTTCTGTACTGTGACGTGTAGACTCGAGGAGAGCGCTGATTGGTGGGCCAGGCCGAGTGGGCGGGCCCTGGCCGAGCCTACCTGCATGGCTGATTGGCTGGCGCCGCTGAGCTACATGACGCGAAACTATAAAAGGGGAGCGTTGGAGAGGCGGTGCGCGCTAGTTTGTGCTGTAATACAGAGGAGCGCTGCGCTTACACACAGAGCGGAGACTCTGCTGAACGCACTTGCGCTGCAGTCAGTGCGAGAGAAATCTTTGTACGAGTATTGATCAATATCGGTTACAGCGTTGGTGTCGATCCGCCCACCTCTATCCCTCATACACACTCCGTTCTCTCTGTGAGGATTTAAAGCCCTGGCTGAGATGCACTGCCCTCCTGCCAGTGGACCTACCGACCTCCAAACTGTGCACGCAGGGTCCTGCAACAGGTAAATACACACTTTAATTAATATCCTTTAATTAATAATTAATGTTTGAGACATAAAGCTTAAATTGAATTTTTGTGGCACCTTTAAGGTGGAGGGTACGTGTAAATCAGAACTTGTAAAAGGGGTAGCATTTTTTAAATCTAGATTTATTCATCTTTATCCAAATCTCTGGTCCTGTTTTAAATTAAGATTTAAGTCATTCTTTCTCAATTCTACAGAACTTCTGAATGTGATTAGGTTGTATAGTTACACAATAAACACAAACAGCCAACAGTATCATAAGACTGAAATTAACAATGACTAACCTTTAATCATCTCTTTCTTTCTTCTTTCACACACACATTCTATATATGTATTAGACCCAGTTCTCTGAGAAGTAAACACACGATTAAAGTTGTATCACTGCTGATTTCAGTCCTTTATTGCTGGTAGCTGTTTGTTTGTATATAATCAAGACTTTTATTGAGAGAATGTTTAATGTGGACATTATTGGGACTCATTTTAGTAATACTTTTCGATAATATCAGACTTTAAGTCGTTTACTTGTCGTCTGTTCTCAGTGTTTAAATGACTGCTCTCATCGGTTTGTTTGGTATGAATCAGTTGTTGCTTTTCTCTTCGTGTTTATTAAAATGATTATTAAATCTTTACGGTAGGAAAGTGAACTAAAGCTGCCCCTCTTTGAGGGGTAACGGATCACGACGCGATGTCAGATCCGACTGTTAAATATGTATGGTTTATAGTTGAAAGCTCAGCGGTGTGAATTGTCCTTGTTTATGTTGTTAGCTCTGGTAGCTAACACGCGGCGTCGTTCTTGTTTTCCCGCCCGTATTCATAAGGCCCGCCGACCCGGCGCTGCCATTGGTCAGTAGGGTCTCAGCCCCCGCGCGTTGATTGGCGAGTGGTGCCGCTGTAGTGGTGGTGGGCGGGGGTTTACGTACGGAAGACGGGTGGGATTCCAAAGGTGTTGGACTTGGCTGACCTGCAGTCAGTCACGTAGACTGTATGAAAGGGCTGTGTGTCCTAGAGAGTGCGGGGAGAGATTTATGTTCCTTTAGCATGAAAATAAACCTTCTACACAACACACAGTTTCCGAAAAACAAAGTCCGGCGCCAACAGGTTTCTCCACAAATAAAGTTAAGAAATGGCCATCAAAACAGAATTAACATTCATTTTTATTACCTCCACCTGAATGATAAATGAAGCTTCAGTTGCCACTTCCCACCTTGAATAGTGCAGGAGTTACATTCCTGTCGTTTAACAGCCGTGGCCTGCTTACAGAACGAGCCTTGTGACTGCAAGGTTGCTGGTTTGATTCCCAGAACTGGCAGGACATGACTGAAGTACCCTTGATCAAAGGCACTTAACTCCCCCAGCTGTTCCTCAGGCGCTGTGGGTAGGGCTGCCCACCACTTTGGGCACGTGTGTGTCACTTTGTGTATGGAATAAATGCGGAGGACATCCCTGTGCGCCCATTTACGTTAACTTAAAACTGTACACTTAATACCTGTAAGTATTTTTCAGTGGATATCTTTTTGTACAGACTTCCTCTCTTTCTTTCCACAGTGTTCCTCGACCCTGCACGGTTGCCATTGACAACAAAATAGAGCAGGCCATGGTGAGTGTTGTTGTGACTGACTTAACAAATGATCGTTAATTGTGATCGAAATCACACATCCTTACCAGATATAACTGATAAGCTAAGAATACCTGCTTCAGAGTATTTAACTAACTGCTAGCTTGGTGCTGATTTATCTGGTAAATGAATATGCTGTTTATTAATCTGTTATCGTTGGTGTTAGCATTAGGTAGCAGATATTTCTGAATAATAAACATAAGCACAAGGCTTTTCAGACATTTCTCTGCTTGCAAAAATGTTGTTTAACCTTCAGACCCCTCCCCCTCCCCCTCTCTCTCTATCAATCACACACACACACATACACACACTCCTGTGAATTTCTTGAAAGCCTGTAATTTCCTGTGCTTAATTACAATAAATAAGCTCTGATTAGAGAGTTTGCATGTAGGGGAGGGGTTTAGTGAAGGGTTAGTTGAACTTGTAATCTTGGTGTTTGCAGTGTGTTGTTAACGTCATCCAGCTAAGCTCCAGCTAAATCTCCCCTGAATACACATCAATATTAATCTAATAATGAGCCTAATATTTTAATAATGAATATAATAATTCCATGTGGTCTAATGAAATGTTTGTCTTCCAGGATCTGGTGAAAGGTCACCTGATGTTTGCAGTGAGGGAGGAAGTGGAGGTTCTGAAGGAGCGAATTAAGGAACTTTGGGAGAGGAACTTTGTGCTGCGGCGAGAAAACATCAGGCTAAAATCTGTCGCTAACCTCCAGCAGCTGCAGATGCTCTCTGCTCACCTAAATTCCCCTCAGAGTCCCTCCCAGAATCCACAGCAGATACAGCGGGCAGAATGGATACAGCAAATACAGTGGGTACAGCAGGCACAGTGGGTACAACGGGCAGCCCCAGTCTTGCAGAATAGCAACAACAGAGTGCTGATGCACCCCAGTGTGACCTCTCTGTGACCAACATGACCTCCAGTTGAAAGCAAAAAAAAAGAAAGACCTTAGTAAATGAGATGTTTTTAAAAGTTTGTGCCATGAGGCTGTGGAGACACTTTTAGAGAACCTGAAATGACATAATGCATCAGATGCCCTCCGTGAGAGACAGTGTCAGACCGAGAGATATGCAACGAGAGCTGAACTGAAAAGTTCAGTATAGTGGTTCCATGCTGGTCTGTCTCCTCACACTGACGACAATTGAGTGGTCAGTTTCTTCTGGATGGATTGGATAGATAATGGCTGGATAGATGATGAATGGGGATGAATGTTTACCTGTTTTATAGTTTTTACTTTTTAATGTTTGTTTGTATTTATTACCTCGCTGCTGTTTTTTTCAGTGCCAATATAAAGAATCTCTGTTGTGAAGAAGCTGTTTTTCAGACACTTTTCTAGTGGCTCTACTGAGGTTATGTAGTGTTTATAACACTCACTTGAATGTACTTAAATTATAAAGCATTAAAAATGTTTATGGAGAAGCTGATTAAAGTGTTTTATGGATCTGATTCTCTGAGCTCTGATTCTCAGATTTTCTGTTCTGTTGAGTCAGAACCTCAGAGTTGGAGGGAAACTGTGAAACTTTTTTTTAACCTTTATTGCACAATTTACATTTTATACATTTTAATTTTAGGTAAGTGTAGTTTAGCACCTTTACTTTCTTACCTCAGTGGATTTTGGGAATTTTGGAATGTTGAAAATGTTGAGTCTGACATATGAAAAATAACTGTACAAACTGTATATAATGTATAGAATGCAGGTTTATCTTTTTTCTGAAATGTCCGAATCAGATTCTCTGGATTGTTACAGAAATTTCAAATAAATATGTGAATAATATTGTCTCTGCCTATTCTTCAGTGGGGTTTCTTCTCTTTGCAAGAAAAAAATAAATTTTAATTTAAACAGTATCTTTTTTTTATGCTAATTCTGCATTGAAATATTTAGACTCCAGAATTATAGATTTTTTTATGAATCAAGACTACTATAGGTGTGTATCTCATAGCTACCAATCAACAGTGCTAAAGCACACTAACAGTGATTTTTTGACTCCTCAGTCACTCACTTACTCACAGTATCAAGCCTGCAGTTTCTACACGTCACAATCAAGTTTTTACATGTCATACACAGTGTGTGTGTATATATATAGATAGATAGATAGATAGATAGATAGATAGATAGATATATTTGGCCAGATAACCACAACTGTGGCATCTGTGAAAAAAATTTTTTTCCTGAAGCTGTGACCATGGTGAACGCTGCACAGACACTTTAATTCATTGCACTACCACTTCAACATTCACAAACTCTGCACACACATCTTAACATTGCACTGCCATCTCTGCATCTTTGCACCCTCTGCACTATTACTGTACTTTATTCATATTTGCCAAAGTAATACTGTATGCTCATTTCTGTACAGTACTGTTTTGGTATTTGTTTTCAGCTGTATTGCTGCTACCACTACATGTATTCTTCATTTCTGCACATCTGTTCGGTACATCTGTTTGGTACATTTGTGCACATCTGTTCGGTACATATAATTTACATATTTGTACATTTATATATACTATACTTATGTATATATAATTATATCTTATGCACTTTATGTAAATAACACTATATATTGCCCTTCTGGTTAGATGCTAACTGCATTTCATTGGCTCTGTACTGGTACTCTGCACAGTGACAATAAAGTTGAATCTGATCTAATCTAATCTAATATTCAGGTGTTGAATGTTGGTTGTTTGGGTCAGGGGGCCCATAGATTTGTAGATAGGATTATAGAGGGGACCCCTTCCCCTTACCAAAAGGAGGCACTGGGCTATCAGCTGCTATGGTGTTCATACTCAGCCCTGGTTCTGGGAAAAAAGTGCATGTGTGTAGGATTGTGGAAGAGGAGGGGCAGGGGAGAGTTTATCTGGCATATACACATACAGACAAAGAGAGATGGCAGAGAAACTGCCAAAAAGGAAAGATCTGTACTCACAAAAGCAATACAAAAAGAACTTAGATCAGATGAGGCACATGTAAACAGACCTGTAAACAGGTAGTTCACTATGTTGCTGCATTACTTTTTGATGGGTGGGTAGCTGTTTCACAGTAATAGATCAGTATTATTTTAATCTTATTTGGGATTGATAATCACAACTGTGGGAAATAAGCAGTATGTATTGGAGAGAAGGCTAAAAAGTACAAGGGTTTATGTTGGCTTTATGTATTTGGGTTGTATCACACATTATAGTGTCAGAATGGAGCTACTGCATCATTTAAGGTGGAACTTAAAATTAAACAATATCCTTGCTGAATTTGTCTCAATATAATATGTCCAAGGTTGGTCAGCCAGTGGTACTGTTCATGTCTTCAGTACATGTTCAGCACTTGAAAAATAAAAGGCAAAAACAAATTTACTCAAAAATGATTTTGAACATGTTGAGAACCCCTGATCTATATAATAGTATTTTACATTTCCCAACAATAGGGAAAAACAATCCCATTGAAATAGTAATAACAATAGATAGTAATACATAAAAAAAATAGATTATAATAACTGTAAGAAAATGTGTTTCTTGTAGACCTGAGTTTTCTTGTAGACCAGCAGCTTTCTGAACCAGCTCAGAAGACAACCCTCTATAAACAGCCTTCAACCAGCAGCACTGGGACATCTTCAGCTGTGTGTGAGTGCAGAGACAGGTATGAACTCTCTTTCACAAGGAATTTAGATGTTACAGCTCCATCTGCTGGACAAAAACTAATCTAAGTTGTTTTAATCCATTAACCAGTACAAGATTATTTTGACACTGTTATTGAGTATATTCTATCTCTATTATATTCTCTTACAAGCAAAACCTCTCAAGCTGAACCTGAGAACCAGAAGAAGAGCAGATGGGATGAGGGGAAAAACATGCAAGGCCAAATTGTCCACCCAAGCAACAAGAGCCCTTTCCTCAGATTTCAAGAAAAGAGGCTTACAATGCCACCTACAACTCAGAAACCATGCCAAAAAGAGGGAGCGAAGAAATCATAGAAGAGTTTAGCTGAAGTAAATGGAGTAAAGAGGTCCATGGGGATGAGAGAACAACAGGAAATAATATAAACAAAAGTAAACCAACTAATACAAAAAACAACCTGAAGAAGAGCTGAGGACAAGCCTAAGGACATGTAAGGGACACCTGAAAAAGGTAAACCAAAAATCAGGGAGATAATCAGAGGAAACATCCCAGATAAGAACATGAGCCAAAAATAATTTATCCACGTGAAAATATACCCCATGCTAGTAAACCAGGTCTTGACCAGCATAGTGTATGTTGCATTTTAATTTGGTCTTGCTGGTCATGGTGGTGGATCAATGTGATCTTGATGGTCATGCTAATTGACTAGCTTGGTTTTTACTGGTTACCAGCTTGGCCTTAATGGTGAAGCTCGTCAACCCACTTGGCTTGCTGGTTTGGCTTGTCATGCTGGTCATCCAATTTAATCTTGCGTGGTCATGCTGGTTGACCATCATACTAGTTATTTAGTTTGGTTAGGTTAATGATTCATGTAGATCAAAAAAATCCATCAAACATAAACTTGCTCAAGAGCTAAAACCAGATAAAACCAAATTGACCAGCTTTGTCAGGCTGTTTTTTGTCAGCAGGGAGCCCACACAAGAACAGCCAAACAAAGGTACCCATATATGCATTTTCAATTTTCCTTGTATTTATTTTAAAATAACACTTCACTGAACTCCTACTAAACTAATAATCTCTATTATTTCCACACACACAACAATAATTAGATTAGTCTGACACGTCCTAGCAACCTATATAATATTTTGTGCAATTTTACAGTGAGGACCAATGACTGTTGAGAACCTTTGAACTTGACTGGTAGTCTTATTTGGGCTGATTGTTGTGTCTCTAATTTAAAGCTAGAGCTTTGATGACTGTTTAGACTAGAAATGATTCTCATTACACAAAATTATTTAATTAAAAACTAAAACAGATTTGATAATATCAAAATAATAATAACAAAAACAACAACAAAAATAAAATGATATTAATAATAATAACAAACAACAAAACAACAACAACAAAACAACAACAACAACAATACTACTACTACTAATAATAATAATCATATAGATTAAAAAACTGGAAAATAATCATAAAGCTCTTGAACTCTTGACCAGGCAAAACCATCTTGCAGGGGGATTAATTTAATTTATGCTTTACATAATGATAATGATACATAAAATAATACGTAACACTTACTATTAGTTACTTAAAAACATAATATATAACCTGTATGTGTTATATAAGTAGGAAGAATCGCTTCAAAATGTAAAAGTGCTCCCCCGCAGCATGGATTCGTCCACAGGAGCCGTAAAGCGGCGGCATTCCCTTCACACCTTTTTAAGTCCCGCCCTCCTGCGCAGAGATTGGCTATTAAACCAGGCCAGCCATTTGTTGACTTGTTAATATTAAATATTAAGGTACCCAATCATTATACAGGAGCGGAATTAGCTGGTAAAGCCCCGCGCAGAGGGGGCGTGGTTGTTGTGTAAAGGGGTGGGGCTTGTCGGAAAACTGGTGGGACGCCGTGTGGACGGCAGAAGCGGACTGAATGTTTTGACAGTTACATAATTACGCATCGAACCGGTTTGTTTTTCACAGCAATGGCCGGAGGATAAAGTGAGGGCTGGGGAGCTGGGCTGAGCTGAGATATGGAGATCTCGACCGAGACCGACGCCGCAGAACGAAGGTAACGAACGCTGACGTTTGTCGGCTGGTTAGCCGGGTGGCTAAATGCTAACAGCCCGAGTCGCTGCCTGGTTTGGCCTGTTTTAGGTTCTGAGCGGCTGACGGCCCTCAATCACTGCTGACCGGTGTTTCACAGAGGTGTGTTCACTTTAGTGCACGAATAGTGAAACTGGAGGATTAAAATGATATTTCACATTCACTTAGGAAATAGAGTTCAAAGGTTACACACACACACACACACACACACACTGTGTGTGTGTGTGTGTGGGTGGTTAAACTGCTGTTGTGTCTGTGTGTGTGCGTGTGGGTGTATGGGTGGATGGTTAAACTGCTGTGTGTACGTGTATGGGTGGGTGGTTAAACTGCTGTGTGTATGTGTATGGGTGTGTGGTTAAACTGCTGTGTATAGGTGGGTGGTTAAACTAGTGTGTGTGTGTGTGTGTGTGTGTGTGTGTGTGTATGGGTGGGGGTTAAACTAGTGTGTGTGTATGGGTGGGGGTTAAACTAGTGTGTCTGTGTGTATGGGTGGGTGGTTAAACTAGTGTCTGTGTGTGTGTGTATGGGTGGTTAAACTGCTGTGTTTGTGGTTCTCTCTCTCCCTCTCTGGAAGGACACAGGATGCAAATCAATGTTCTCCAGTAAAGGAACCTGGAAATGAAGGGATGGGAGGGTTTCTTTCACAAAGCTCTCAGTCAGCAGTTTAATGTGTTAGTCTGTAGCAGTTATGAAGACGCTTCGCATTTTAGGGCCGAAGGTCTGTGGATTGTTTACTGTAAACACTGTATCTGATTGCTGTAAGACTGCTTGTTCATAATAAAGATCAAGCACACATGACCACCATCACAGAATTCACATTTAACCCATTCATGCAGTGAATAGACACTCTCACACTTCATTAGGGTCATGAGAACACAAGCCTGAGCAGTGGGCAGCCTCTTCAGTGCCCAGAGAGCAATAGGAGGTTAGGTGCCTCAAGGGGAACAGGCATTTTTAATGAGTCAGTAATTTTCTTTTTAAAACTCAATCCCATTTTGATCCTTAGTTTTGTTGTAGGAGAGCACCCTGTAGCATCCCTGAGATGCCATTAACAGACATGATTCTTAGAAGGTAACAGACATTTCGGAATATGAAGTGTGGAACTATTTTACAGTGGAACATGAAAGCATTACATCTGGGGCTCTCCTGCTTTCTGTGTTTAAGCCACAATTTTCTGCTGTTTATGTCCATCTGAATGTTTGTCTTTACTCTTGAATCACAGCTGGTTATTGTGGAAATGCTCCTTTAGCAGGTGAACTGCCCTAATGCATTTGGTTCTGATCCAGCACTACACAGAATATTCAGCACAGAGAGGAGGCAAATGCTAATGTGCGCGCACACACACACACACACACACACACACACACACACATACTAGAAACCCAAATCACATCTCATTCTCCACACTATGAAATAGTTATTTCACATCATTAGTCGACAAACAACAACATATGTCAGTTTAGAGTGTATTACACTCACACTGCAGAGTTTTGAAGGAACCAGGAGGTCTGTCAGACTGGGTTATACAATATTAGGCAAACTATAAACTATGTCAATCCATGTCCATACTTAGCCAGGGTGGCACTTTTTTTTCCAGTCAACAGCAACACCTGATTCCACTTGTAATCAGTTGGACAGTCTTCAGACAGAATGTGCTTTCGTTTTGACAGGCCTGCTATAAAGTTTAAACTGCCAATGGTCAAAAGTTGATAGCAAACACAAAAAATCACTCTTGAAAGTCTTATTATAGAAACTTCACTAAAATGTGTTTTTTTTTCTTCTTCAGTAAACTGTTACCTACGTTGGGGGCTGGGGGGAAGGGGCAAAAGTCTTTGAATGTTGCTAATAAATGTAACTATTTGGACTCCAGACTGTCACATGATCATATTATGGGTTTGTTTTTGGTTATTGGGTGTTTTGGATTGGATGATGTTAGGTATCTTCTCCAGTGACTCATATTACTGTGATGTGATGGTCTTGGCTGTCCAGGGAATCAAGCCTCATTCTCCCAGGGTGTTTCTTACTACTTTGTAACTAATGTTATACAGTGAAGGAACTATTTTAGTCACTGTGTGTGTGTGTGTGTGTGTGTGAGTGAGTGATGCAGTCATGTGCTTTTCTCTCGGTGGTGAAAGTGTGTGTGTTTGTGTGTGTGTGGGAAGGGGGGGCTTGTTTGGGTTGGGTGTTAAAGCTTGTGACTGCTCCACGTGTTAAGCTGTTAGTGTTCCTGCTGGATTTGGATTCTATACTGAACATCTGTATGCTCTACAGGTTTTATGTAGTATTGAAAACAGGTTTTAGTGTGGCAACAAGGCACATTGTTTATAATAAATAACAAAATATCACAGTAGCACTAAAGTATCTTCATATTTACCACCTGTTCTTCAGTAACATCCATATTTAAAGACTGGCATTATTTTGATCAAAATAATTTCCTTGTCTTGGATTATTAATACATCCACAAAAACTAATTTACAGCTGTTCATTACACAGCCCTGCAACAATGTTTTAATGCCAATGTTGTTTGTATTTGTTCAGGCGTGAACACTGGAAACTTCTGTCCAACCTGAAGACCACTGTAGAAGGGTTGCTGTCCACCAATAATCCAAACGTTTGGTCACGCTATGGAGGATTACAGAGGCTCCATAAAGATATGAACAACATCCTGAGCCACGGCCTCAAACATGAACAGGTGAGAAAACAAGAGCACACCTGGGGGAATACCTCTTACTGAACACACTAAGGGGAATGAGGAAGTGTAAGTTTAAGATCTTACTGTAAATTCAGCTTTTGTTTCTACACAGGGATGTATCTAAGGTGCTTAATGATAATACAGCTTCGCCTCATTGGGGCTGACCTAGCTTTCCTAGTGTAGGGTTGTTTAAATTGGGTGCAGATGCATCATAAACAGAATCATTATTAGCCCTCTTTGTATTTATTTGACTGCTGTGCTGTGTTTGTTTATTTTCTTTGGTTATTTTTCAGGTGTATTATAAACAGAAGGATTATTGGCAGTTTGTTTGGTGTATTCGATTTATCAGCCCCAGCCTTGCACGTCATGTGGAGCAGGTACTTTAAACTAACAATGCGAACAACACTGCTTTGACTAATGTCATTTGACTAATGTAATCCTAACAAGGGTGTGATGGTATATAAAATCATGGTTTGGTATACACCACTGTTTGGAAGTCAGGCCGGGGTAGGGCTGTATTCACATAAAATATCATGGTCAAGTGAGCATCACATTAAACACTTTCTCTATCCTGTTAAATGATCTTACAACTATGAAGCGGAGCTGGTTAGAGCACTAATTTTGCTACTGTCAGCACTGGTTTCATCGGTGCATTACCAGGTAATAGACACTCAGTGCAGACAGAGGTCTTCATGTTGCAGCAAAGGGGACTTTCATGCCAGCATGCACATGGTTGTGCATGCAAGATTTCCTGTGTGTGCCCATGCTTGCTGTGCAGGTCATTGCTAATGAGCACAGCGGAAGTGCTGCAAAGCAGTTTGTTGGTAGATGATTTGGGATGACTACATGTACTGTTACACCCCGAAATACTAGATAATAATCTGACAAAACTAATGCAGTACTAATAATTGTTAGTAATGTAGAAATAAGGCACTGCTAATAGATCAGCCCCTATAAAGCAGTGCTAATAACACAGAAATATTACATAGGTATTAATAATACTGTTCAATAGTCATGAACAATTTTTAGAATGATTATTAGCTTTATCAGAGATCTGTTAATAACAAAAGGTTAACACCATTAACAACACTGCACTAATAGTGCATTGTTCATATTACTAACCAGTTCTAATAATACTGTTAATAAGACCTAATAATAGTGTTGATAGTGTTAAAATATCACTAAATATCATTAACAGTTCAAGATAGTGCTACAGTGTCATTTTGTTTTAAAGTCTTGCTTTGTTTTTTTCTGTGCTCCTTTACAGCATAAAGTTCTCATTTTTTCAAATCATTCTCTCTTTCTGTGCATCTCTCTCTCTTTCTCTCGACAGTTCAGTCATTTGGAACCAGTGTTGAGCAGTGGGGTGTACAGTTTGGGGGGTGAGGGGTATAAAGCTGAGCGCTGGCTCCGCCACAGCCTGCAGAGCCACCTGCTTTCCACTCAGCTCAGACCACTGCTCACACACACTAGCAACATCCGCAAATACTACAGCGGTAATGCACGCACACACACACACACACACACACACACACACACACACACACACACACACACACACACACACACACACACACACACACACACACACAAATTACACAGGTCCACAATTCACAGTAGAGTGCACTACAGTGTACTAGAAAACAGCCGGTTGCTGTTGCCTGAATAGGTTAGGCTTATATACAGCACACCCAGAAAGCATGACTTCTGGGACAGCACTTTTTATGTCACAGCTTTATTTCAAAATGGATTCAGTTAATTTTTCCCCTCAAAATTCTACACACATTGAGTGGGGGGGGGATTTATTGTGCAGCCTGGTACCAATTGCTCCACGGACTGGTACCTGTCTGCTGCCCGGATGTCTTTAGGTGCTTTAGGTGCCTTTTGGCAAACTCCATATGGGCTGTTATGTTCCTTTAATGGCTGCTCTCTGGCCACTCTACCATACATCCCTGGTTGATGGAGTGCTGCAGAAATTATTGTGCTTCTGGAAGATTCTCCTCTCTCCCCACATCAAAATTGGAACTCTGTCAGATTGACCACTGGGTTCATGATCACCTCCCTGACTAAGGCCCTCCTAACCACTTTCACTCAGTTTGTTTGGGCAGCCAGCTCTGTGGAGTCCTGTTGGTTCCAAACTTCTTCCATTTCTGGATGATGGAGGCCCCTGTACTCATTGAGACCTTTAATGTTCTAGAACATTTTCTGTATCCTTCCGCAGATCTGTGTCTCGATACATTCCTGTCTCTGAGGTCTGCAGACAATTCCTTAGACTTCATGGCTTGGTTTGTGCTCTGACATGCACTGTCTAATATGGGACCTCATATAAACAGGTGTGGGCCTCCAAATCATGTCCAAGCAACTTAATTTACTACAGGTGTGCACCAATCAAGCTGTAAAAACACCTGAAAGATGATCAGTGGAAACAAGGTGCTCAATTTTGAGTCTCATGGCAAAGGCTGTGAATACTTATGCACGTTATATTTTTTATATTTATTTTGTATATTTTTATTTTTAATAAATTTGCAAAAATATCAAACTTTTCACATTTTGGGGTTGACATTGAGGGAAAATGAATTTAAGTCATTTTGAAATAAGGCTGTAACAACAAAATGTGGAAAAAGTGAAGCACTGTGAATACTTTTCGCATGTACTATATACACACCTTCATGTGAACTGAGCTGGTTTGGATTGTGAAGTCAAGTGTGTTTTCTCCTTCCATAGATGAAGCATTCCTGCTGAGTGAGCCGCATGTCTCTGCAATGCTACAGTGTTTGGAGTCCGTGGAGCAGAATGACCCTCGGCTGCTGGCGCTCATTGACACCGTCCGAGTCAAAGAGGTCAGAGAGGTCATCTTTCAGGTCGTTGTGGTCCAGAGGGGGCCAGAACAATATTCCTGAATGGAATTTCACACAATGTGAGCTATTTAGCACAACTAAATTGGATGAGTTAAAGGCCTGTGCAATAGATATGTCCTCGAACAGGTTTCAAAAAAAGGGTTTTCTCAGTTGTTTAGCCCCAAAGTCAAGCCACAGGCCCACAGGCTTGATTTAAAGGAGACCAAATAAACCTGTGTACTTTGCTACTTCACAGATACATTACTTGTTGTTGACCTTACCGTCCAAGAGACCGTTAACTCAGCCCTGCCTCCACTAATCTGTAACTATTTTTTTAAAAAGAGGATGAAACAACGGGCAAAAATGCATCATACACAACTGCAGTGTTATTCGTTTCATACTCTTCACAGTTGTTTAACAAATACTTCTTTATTCTGTGTAACTTGGACATTCCTGCTTAGCTAGAATTGCGCCTGTATTGTGTATGCTTGCTTTTTTGTTTTTTATCTGCACTAACATGCACTCAGTTCACATTTGAGGATGTTGTAAGATGACCTCTTAAACTGTAAAGAACTAGAAAGGTACAGAAGAACTAACAGGATTTTATTCCAAATAATCCATTTAAGGACAGTTTATTAGATCAATGTGAAGATAAATGGTGAAACAAGGGTGGAGGATACAGGACCAGTTTTTGACTCCTCTGGAATTAGTTGTTTGTTGTTTGTTTAAAAGTCATGCTGTGTGTGTATTACTGTGTGTTCTGCAGCTGTCACAGCTGAAGGAGCCAGTTTCCCTTGGCCTGCTGAAGAGCCAGAGCATGTACCTGCTGCCTCCCGAACGCCCAGCCATTGCTATCCGCAGACACACCTCACACTGCTCCCTCACAGAGAGCAACGTGTCATACTCAGAGACCAGTTCAGGTTTGAACACTATACAATTTACACAATACACATTCAAGCATACAAATCATGTGCATGTGACTCTGCTCATCAGACAATCAAATCCTGTGTGTATTGTAAGAGGCTGAATCTGCAGTCTATGGACTTTCTAGCACTGAATGATTCAGGAAACAGAACAGAAAAGACATTTCTTTATTGAGAGAGCTGAGGGCGGAGGTGGAACTTGGAATGGAGAAACTTGAGTGTGGAATTGTTCAAGATTGAAACAAGAAGACTGGATACAGTATGCCATAGTTCTTCCACCGAGCTGGGTTAGAGTCTGTAATCTCTGTGTGTCCCTGTGTGAATGAGGCTGATTGTAACTGTGAATCCTGAAGATGATACTTACTGAAATGAGATTTGCCACATTACCACACACACTTCGTACACAGCAGCAGACAAAACACAGTTCAGATTCTCCCAGCTGTGCCCTACTATGCACAAATAAAACACTCGTGAGTCAAACAAATCCCTACTACAGTCATAATAACCCTGTCACTTCTCCCCTCAGATAAAACCAGCTGTATTCAGACAGAGAAACTCGACAGACAGATTAAACCAAATGTAGGCAGATTATCCCCACTATGGTCTGATTAGCCTCTTACAGTCTGATAAACTTAGCTACACTCAGATACACCCCTCTATAGTCAGATAAATCTTCATACTGTATAATGTATCTTATTATACACATAGAATCTTTGCTACTGTCAGATCTACAGCGAGATAATCCCCGCTGCAATAGATAAACCTCTCCATAGTCAGACAAACCTATGTACAGTAGAATAAACTTTATTAGAGGTAGAGAAAATGAGCTACAGGTAAATAAACACCTCTACTGTCAGAATACCCCCTGCCTGGAGTCAGATAAACTGATTTGCAGTCAGAAACCTCTCAACAGTCAAATGAACTCCTTACCATTGTGTGGTATGCGTGTTTTTGTTTTTTTTTCTTTTCCAGAGGCCGTGGCAAGTAGCTGTTCGGTGGATGCAATGGGGGCTCCATGTGTGTGTGTTTATGGTGAAGGAAGCTTGGGGACTCCGCAGGTGTCTGTAAGTGAGCCTCCCAGCCCTGGTCAGCCAGAGCCAGTGCAGTGTGTGGATGCAGATGGAGATGATGGGCCAGAGTACCTTGCCATTGGCAACCTGGGGAGGCGGAGACACTCCAGTAGCTCCACGCACAGAAGCAAGACTCCTTCAGTGGGCAGCAGCTCTGCACCTGTTCCTCCCCAACCCCGCCGCAGCTCCTTCTCTGACACACAGCGGGGGACAAGGCAGAGCTACAGGGGACACACACGCTCACTGTCTGACACAGGGGTCACACAGAAACACAAACAAGGTGTGCAGTTGTGTGTGTGTGTGTGTGTGTGCATGACTTGTTTTTACTGGAGGACACTCGTTCTTACTGGTGTAAACTCTAATGTTTCTTTAAATCTCTGTTCTTTGGGGGCTTTCTTTCTCAGGTGTAGTGTGGGTGGGGCCTGTGGTAACATGGCTGGAGCCCATTTTAGCATGGATGGGCTTATTGTTTTATGGGTGGGATATGTTGCACCCTGCTATAATGCTGTGATAAGTTTATAAATTAAAATTCCTGGCTAATCTTTCAGCTGATCTTTCTGCTAACCATTGATTGCTTGTGCGGTGACCTTTTCGGGTTCTGTTTCTCTCTCTCTCTCTTTTTCACTCTGTGAGGCAGGCAGCCACAGGAAAATCACCATTATTATAGAGGATCCTGTAGCAGGTCGGCAGTGCTCTGCTACAGCACACACTCCTCCTCCCATTCACACTCGTCTTGTCACAAACACTCTACACACCTTAGTGAACCTGAACCTCCACCCCAGCCTGAATCTTCACCTCTCTGATCCAGCTGCATGTTTCACCACTGTTATTCTTTTTTGTTTTATCTTCATCTGTTTTTGTTTGTTGTGGTGTTTCAGGACTGCTGCATTACAGACTATAAAGCTTGCACAAATCTTAATGTCCATACACTTAAAACTGACATTGTCACCATCAGATTTGTTTATTGGTTAGTTAGCAGCGATAAAAAGCAATTAGCCGAGAAAACATTATTGAACACACAGCATGTAAATAAATTATTTTTATTCATTTATTTATTTTTATTTCATTCATCTCCCCTCTACAATGTTTTGTATGAAATCGAAAAATAGTACCTGTATCTGTAAAACTGATTATATGTGTGTTTTTGTGTGTGGTTTGTCAGAATCTGCAGTGGATGAGGCGTGTGTGAAGAGTTATGGGCCGTTCTCTCCTCAAAGCAGCAGCAGCAGCCAGAGCTCACTCTACATGGAGGCCAGTGAGTGGAAAAATTACTGCTAAAGTACTTTGTAGCCTGGTTGGAGCTTGGTTAGCTCTCCCCAGGAGGGGTTTTCCCAAATTCCCAAAGATTGCTGGGAGTGAAATGTCTGCAACAGCATTTTTGGATATTTGATTAGAACAGCACACTGTGCAGTCACATCTGTTTCTGAGGAATTTATACTGA
The DNA here is from genome assembly GCA_034509495.1 of Acestrorhynchus altus. Classification (NCBI taxonomy): domain Eukaryota; kingdom Metazoa; phylum Chordata; class Actinopteri; order Characiformes; family Acestrorhynchidae; genus Acestrorhynchus; species Acestrorhynchus altus. The sequence continues at coordinate 13,930,362 of CM067514.1, read as the reverse complement.
TTAACAAAATAACTTTACAGTTGCACACACTGCAGATTCAAGGAGTCACATTGCATGCGGTACATGAAGTGGAACGAAATTCTGTACTCAAGGGCCCCAGTTACCCCCAAATATATGTATAATAAATAGAAGTAAATGGTATGTAAAATATGAAGAAAAAAAGAATGTCTGTCTGTCTGTCTGTCTGTCTGTCTGTCTGTCTGTCTGTCTGTCTAATGAATCCACACTTAGTATGGTCAACAGTACAATCTGCACAAACTGCAAATTCATACTGGGGTAAAGTCAGTCCACGGTTATCACTGTCAGAAGGTCGGACTAATCCAGCTGCAGCAGCTTTATTCTCTACAGAAACAAATGCTGACCACAACTTTTTGGGTATGTGTAGATGGTTTCCAGTACAGCACTGTGTCTGATGGGATGTTCCGAAAGCCATCGGAGGGTCAGAGTCTGATTAGTTACCTGTCGGAGCAGGACTTTGGCAGCTGTGCTGATCTGGAGAAGGTGAGAACGATCAGTTGCCTCCAGGCCTGCCCTCTCAAACACTTCTATAGCCTATAAATACTACTACAACTAATTGTTGTGCTGAGTGCTGTGTTGCATTCCCTACAGGAGAATGCTCATTTCAGCATCTCAGAGTCCCTGATAGCTGCAATTGAGCTGATGAAGTGTAACATGTGCCGGAGGGCGGAGGAGACGGAGGAGGATGGAGACAGTGACTCCGAGATCCAGCAGCTAAAGCAGAAAATACGGTTGCGCAGACAGCAGATCCGTCACAACCGGCTGCAGCCCTGCGCCTCTCAACGTGGTGAGCACATGCGCCATGGACTTCACTACAACATTAAAGTGATTGTTCAGCATTTAAGCAGTATCATTTGTTAGCACTATGTTAATTGGTTGGCTGTAAGCTTGTGTTCACTTGTCAGCTGTGTTAGGCTCCTTGCTCCAATGCCAAACTCATTTTAAAATAGGAGTGTGTGCACATTGTGGAACATTATAATCATGTGGCTGGTTTTATCTAGTGTAAAACATTGTGCAAACACCTGGATGTGGAATTTCATGTTGCTTGTAAACACTTATTATAAATATAAGTACTGTGAGTTTACAGATTCACATCTGTTTCAGTTAAATGGGAGCACCAATAAGATATTAAGCTTTAGAGATGTTTTAAAAACACATTTCTGATGTATTTTGAAGGTGAGTGGAGCTGTTGAATAGCAAAAGCTGCTTTGGGTGGATTTTTGGGGGTGAGACAGTTTTAAAGTGTTTGTGTAATGCAATGCTTGGTATTGGGGTGAGGTACCAGATGAGTCTGAAGAATGCAGTGCTATGGTAAAAACTACCGTATTTTCCAGACTATAAGCCGCTACTTTTTTTCCCACGCTTTAAATCATGCTGCTTATAATGAGGTGCAGCTTTTTCTTCTTATATATGTTATTTTCCAGTTTTTTTTTAAGCTTTGTGGGTGCGGCTTATATTCCGGTGCGGCTTATAGTCCGGAAAATACGGTACTAACCTTTGGTTCCCACTGCAAACAAATTTTTCAGGTTTCAGAACCTATTTGGTGGAAATGCACCACAAAAACACCACAAAAGAGAGAGCCAGTGCAATTCTTGGGAGATCAGCGGGAGAGTAGAATACTTCCATATTACTTTTGTATAGTGTTGGGAGTTAAACCACAATTCCAAAATGAAAGATCTGTTGAGTATGACACTGTTTAAGAGGACAGTAAATGTGAATGTGTGCACCCTAATAAAATACTAAATGCTACACGTAAGACCACAGGAAGAACAGCCATTACCAGAGCAAGTATCCAGGTACTATTTCAGGTTCATAGTTTTGGGAGAAAGGCTCATGATTGTGTCTTTTCTTTATCAGCGTTCACCTCCACAGATAGTGGCTCACCACTCAGCTCCCATGATTCCTTTCAGCACTCTGACTCTGGATCAGCTGAGGAGGTGGAGGACTTTGAGCTAAGAGGTAGGATGTGTCTTTGTGTGCTCTGTGCTGCTGATCAGTCAATCCATTTTGATTTGCTTGATTCACTCAATCAATCATCACTGTGATGTCATGAAATATTACCTGTAAACTCATTTTAAAGCCTTTGTGTCTTTTTTCTGTGCAAAGACTCAGATCAAGCTTTTTTTTTAAACTAAAGACTAAACTAAAGAGAACTATTTTTTATGTATGTATGGTGATATAAGAACTAAAACTGCTCTAATTTACTAATCTTTATCAAGGTTTACTTCATGATTTAGTACGTAAGCACGGCATTGCAAGTTTTGCAATACAATGAAAATATATTGTCATGATGTATCATTTTTATCATACACAATATGTATCGCAGTATTTGACTCATAGAGAAATATTAATTTTATTCTAAATTAGACTCAGTAAATCCTGCTAAAGTGGACATTACAATATGTACTAACTTGCAGTAGGACTGTCTTATGAAGACTCCTCCTTAGTAGCTTTTTGGTGACACAGCTAGATCAGTCTAATGACGCTGCATGATGACATCACTAGATGACATCACAGCCTCTTGCAGTTGTGGGGCGAAACTTGTGAGGGGACTTAAATTCAGTAATAAAATTCTAAACTAATGTTTTTAAATTGACCTTGCCCCCGCTCTTTGGTATGTATGTAAACTTCCTTCCCCTACATTGAGAAGTGTACTTCACCTTTGCACTTCAGTTGTATATACAAATTAGTCTTTTAGCTCCCCCTCATTGACACCTATAAGTGTTCTAGAGTTCCCATGTAGCTGCACCAAGGTTCTATAGTGCAGTAGCAGTGTGGCAACTCTGCTCCCAGACTGTAAATGATGAAATGTAGTTCTTCCTGTTACAGTCAATGGAGCATCAGTATGATTCCGAAGCTTTTTAAGGCAATTATGCTATGTAATGTATTTTTAAGCACTGATCACAACCACCGCACACTCAGAACACATTGTTTACCACCTTGTGATTTTTGTCATACTAACATGATGCAAATCTGTACACCAAATGAGAGGGGTCCCAGTGGTGCAGAGCTTCTCCAAAGGTTTAAAACAGTTTCAAAGAGCCAGTAACAGTGTTAATACAATGCTCTGAGTATCAGAGTATTTGATTACTGAACATCAACATTTCCGGTGGATGTTGGTGGTAGTGGGTCTGTTAGTATGTGTGTGTGCTGAGTGTAGTTTGTGTCTCTCAGATGGCTGTGATGGTCAGGCCCTGCTGGCGTGTCAGAGTGGACTCTCATTGTCCCTCGCTTCACTTTTCTCAGGTACACAGAGAAGAGAAAGATAAACTATAGAAAGAGATGCTAATGCTGCTCTCTCATGAACCTGGTTGGGGGTGTTGGGGGAGGGGTGGGTTTTGTGTGTGTGATTACACTGCCATAATTTATGGAGTGATTAATTTGCTCCGTTCTAAGTCAGGATGGAGCTCAGCTCCACCAAGTTTTCAGGCTTTCTGGATGGGAGTAGTTTTTACTTGCTGGCTATGTGTGAGTGGCTTCTGCAGCTTTACTACTTTTCCTTAGCATTCAGTGTTTCTCCTATTGTGAATGACCCTATATAAATTTCCGTTGTTCTAGATCCAGTATGATGGCCGTGTTTATTTAAGTGAATAAATCTGTACAACACTAGAGATATACAATAAGCAATAAATAACCTTATTAGCCATAATAACAGTAAACACATTTAAAGTAAATAATTAGCATTTCTCTGATGATTTGGCTGCTTTTTAAACATTCTCACCATCTGCTGAGTTAATACATTTGCACTCACTCTTCTCTGCTTGTGCATCCTTTAGCCATTAGCACATTAGCATGCAATTTTCATTTGCATCATTGTGTGTTTGTGCATAACTCCGAAGCAGTAAACAGGAAAACTGAACTGACTAAAAGTAATACATAACTTTTATAAGTTTATTTTAATTAGCTGATAGTTGATTACTTGATGTCTGTTTTTATATATTGTTTGGTGAGTAACTTTATTGTTATAATCCTTTTTCTCCCCTTTGAAACTTGTACTTTTTATTATTGATGATAATTATGATTACAGAAGTCATAGGGCCCTATTTTACCCTAGGAACTCCCTCATTGGCCTAGAATGTATTCTTATTAAGTTATTCTAAAAAGAACATTCTGAATGTGTAGAGCTGGTCTGATTTATAGTAGATAGTTGCAGTTCTAGTTCTAGAGGCTCTAATTACAATACAATACTTACAGAGTCTGTAGCTGAACTGATGCAGTTCAGTTTTCCCTATTACTGCTTCTGAGATGAGCAGATTAACAAATAATTTGTGAATAATCATGATTTTTTTAATTCTTTTTATTATTACTGGGGTGTATTTACTGTCTGTAACTGACTACCTGTGTGTTTCTGCCTCAGATGCAGATATTAAACCCAGTGTGACTCCCAGCAGATCCTTCATCAGCTCAGAGTCTGTGTAAGTACCCATCCCCTCCCACACACACAGAGCTGCTTTAGTAAACAGAACCAATGCTCTGATTGATGCCAATATCAGCACTGACACTCACCCTGTTAAACTGATCTGATGTCAGTAAGACTGACCGACATGCACTCAGTGCTGATCCTTACCGATGGTCATTCCTTTTTATTTAGTACAGACTAAATCAGAATAATTAATCTGCATGGTTGTGGTACTTCTGGATGCCTTCTTTTGCTAATATGTGTGTGTGTCTGTGTGTGTGTGTCTGTGTGTGTGTGAACATGTGCACACAGTTCTACGTCTCTTCTGCAGTCAAACTCTGCTGAGTCGGTAGCAATGGGTCTGTTGAGGCAGTTTGAGGGGATGCAGCTCCCAGCAGCTTCAGAACTCGACTGGCTGGTTCCAGAACATGATGCTCCACAGAAGGCATGCACTGGTTTCTACAAAGATGTGACTTTTGACTAAAATCTCACTCTCCAAATTAATCTTATTGCTACCCCAGCCGTTCCTGTGTTGTAGTCTATCAGAATGACCCTGTAGATCATTAGCATTCTAGAGCATGCCCATACTTTGTCTAATGTTATTAGTGTATCAAAATGACTTTGTGGCTCATATAAACATTATGGTGTACCCCACTCTTCCTCTAGTGAATTAATGTCATTTGTATGACTAGTTTAAGTAAACAATGTAGATATTGAATGTTTCAGACATAATGTAGAATCGACTTGACCAAACAGTTTATCTTCCTCTCTCGTTCTCTCCCTGTCTATTTCTCTCTTTCTCTCAACCTGGCTATTTACCTATTTCTCTCTGTAGCTCCTTCCAATCCCTGACTCATTGCCGATTTCTCCTGATGATGGAGAGCATGCAGATATCTTTAAGCTACGGATTCGGGTGCGGGGGAATCTAGAGTGGGCTCCACCAAGGCCACAGATAATATTCAACACTCACCCGGCACCAAAGTGAGTCCAAAACATGCACACCTGAGAACAATAGGTTTATAGGACTCGCACACCTGGGTATATTTATACTAAAGTACAGAACTGTTACTCAACTGTTACTGTAAATGTGTGTGTGTGTGTTTGTTTCAGGAGGAAGGTGGTAGTGGCTAGGCAGAACTACAGATGTGCAGGGTGTGGTACGCGTATTGATCCAGGTGTGTGTACTCTCCTGCTCCTGTGTTTAGGACCCAAATGTGAATGTGATCAAGGGTTGACTATCGGTGCCTGTTTTTTAATACAGAATCTATGCTCAGGGGAATTCCATTCTGCTTTAACACTAATGTGGAACCTCAGTAAACTTGATTTCAGTTTACATTTACATTTACATTTGCGGCATTTAGCAGACGCCCTTATCCAGAGCGACTTACAAAAGTGCTTTGCTGTTTACTTAGAACATCCTTAGCTAGTAGATAAGGCTGGAATCTAGAGATTCCACACATTTCGACCGTGTTGAAACAACAGTTCATTCTGTACAGTGTTCTGTTGATACTGACCAAAGGTCAGCAGTCAGACTAGTAGTGTAAGTTTGATGAATGTGTGATGGTAGTTTAAAATATTTGGATGTAGTGCAAAATTTTGTTTCTCTGTCAGATTACATCAAGAGGCTGCGGTACTGTGAGTATTTGGGCCGATATTTCTGTCAGTGTTGCCATGAGAACGCTGTTGCAGTGGTGCCAGGACGTGTTCTGAAGAAATGGGATTTCAGTAAATATTATGTTAGTAACTTCGCTCGAGACCTGTTGGGAAAGATTGCAGGAGACCCGCTCTTCAATCCCAATGACATCAACACTGCACTGTACAAGAAGGTCAAAGCACTAGAGACAGTACGGGTATGTAAACATCAATAATCACAAGAATATAAACAACTACAGTAATAAAAACAAATTATATATATATAATTATTTTGCCCTTTGATATACTGATTATCAACCAATAAAATAAATGGATGTAGTTTTATATAGATACAATTGTTATTCATAATAATATCAAATAATGTTACACTATATTGTTTCTAACTGCACATTAATACTTAGTATAATTAATCTGAATCAGTGTGAGAATAATGTGACTCTGGACTCTCTCAAGTTCTCTGTTGATATGTTTCTTCTAAGACACTGCTTCTGCTTTTGTGTACTTGTACTTGTGTGAAAGGTCTGTTTCACAGTGGTGCTCTACCACAGTAGCTACTTCTCACTACTGGTTTAAACATGCTGATTAAGCTAAAACAGGAGTGATACAGCAGTGGGAACCTGTATCTACATGCTTCTGGTGGCATCACTTATAGTAAAGAGCAGAAAATAGACACGGAAACACATTTTACACACACGTTTAAAGTGTTCAGAGGAAACATTGAGGAACTTCCTCACTGCAAATGTTTAAACCAGTATACAGTATTCTGAAACTGCTTCCCATGGCTGCAGGTGCTAAAAACTGATTGACAGCAAAAACATAGATGGATCCAGAGTACTGATTCATCTATGTTTTACCATTTATTCCATTAAAAATGACCTAGATCTGTACTAGCGTTACAGTGGTATACATGCAGTGGTTGCATGAAAATTAATGGTTGTCATACCGAGTGCATTTGCTTAATACTGTATAATAAATTTCTTACTCTTTTCAGAGTTGTAAAAAACAATCAATGCATGCATTCATGGATAAATATTCAGCAGATTCATTCATAATGAAAATAATTGTTTTTGAAAATGAACAGTTTTAAAGAGCTCCATTTCACTCCACTCATTTACTTCTTTATATTTTTTAGGGTTTGTTTGTCTTTTTGTTAACATTCCTTTAAGGGATATTGTAGCTGATAAGAATTGTAAAATACTGTAAAACCATGATATTTTCTGAGACATCCGAACTCTGTACTCATCATGTTTGTTCTGTTTCAGGTTCTGAGGGTCCAGTTGTTCCATATGAAGAATCTGTTTAAAACGTGCCGCTTAGCCAAAGAGTGAGTTCCGAAACGTTCTGCTGTTTAAATACCTCATTAAGGAGATTTGCTGCTCTGTCTAAATAGAAGTTACACAGGTGTGTGTCTTTTTCAGAGTGCTGGAAGATTTTGACTCCATTCCAGGTCACCTGACTGAGGATCTGCACCTGTTTTCTCTGAATGACCTCACTTCCATCCGTTCTGGAGAACTCGCTCCAAAACTGCGAGAGCTGCTGCGTCTGGGCTCTGCCCACGTCTCTGGCTGCGTGGTGAGAACTTAATTTGGGGATCAGTAGAATCTGTGGGTTCACACAGCATATTAAACAATCAGCCTGTCTGCAGATATTCTGGTCATCAAAGTGGTCTCATGAGCCAAATATTTACTCTTACAATAATATTTCACACAGGTAAATCTGGCTCTGATGACATGAAGTGATTAAAATAATGTACTTTTGGCAAATGTGTTTGTGTATCATGATTCATATCATGATAGTTCATATTTCAGGAATTTGATTTACAGGAATAGACAAAAGATCAAGTGGTCAAACACCAACCCTTCAGTAGATTTTAAAAAAAGGTTTTCACACATTGTGTTCCTGTAAATCACACAATTGTGCTCTGTAATGAAATACACAGTTTCATTAGTTGAGATTCCCTAAAAAAAAAAATCGAATTGTTTTTCAAAGTGTGTGCGTGCACGTGCGATATGCGCATGGGGAGCTATAATGAACAGAAACCTAAAGCTGTTCTGTTGTCTCTGCAGCTCTGCCAGGCCAAGGGCTTTGTGTGTGAATTCTGTGGAAACGATAAAGACATTATTTTCCCCTACGAACTAAACAAGTGCCTGCGGTGTGAAGGTGAGTACCCTGTGCTGCTGGGAGGATAAACCATTTTTACAGACATCGCTGAGCTTTAAAGGAAACATCAACAGCATCCCAACCGTATTACAGCCACACCAGTATCAAGCTAACGCTGCCATGAACTGCTGTTAAACGTTTTTTGAACTTTGGTTGAACTCCACATAAACACCACAGTGCTCTGTTGAAATATTCCCAGCCTTTGACAGTTGTACTGGTTATATGAACTGGTTATATTTCAGTTATTCAGCAGCATCAGGGTGAGAAAGCCTAAAGCCCCATTCAAGCTGGATTAACTTGAGCAGAGGATGGCCAGTAATGTCATTTGTAAGGCATTTTACTGGCTGCTTTGTAAAATAAAGTATCTGAACAAAGGATCCCCTAAATTGTCTCTAAATTACTGCAGACTGCCTGAGTAAAAAACATCATGAGTCATGATGGTGACAAAATTCACAGTCAGTGTCAAAATACTTATGAAGTATAAAGTACAGTTAATACCACATGAGGTAACAGAACACTCATGCCTCCAAAAAAGAAACAAACAAACTGTATCTAGCAATCTCGTGCCCTTTATTGAGAAATCAATAAGTAGTCCAAGCTCTGTGTGCATGCAAACATAGTATCAGAGCTACACCTCATTATTTTTCTTCTTCTTATTGTTGTTGTTGTATTTGATTTGCCAAGAGGATTGTTTTATTTATTTAATGTTTATATTATTATCTTTTTATTTTAGCTTTCAAATGTATATATTTTTTATATTTACAATTCAGTAATTGTAAAGTAAATGTTTGTTTGTGGTGTTTTCTAGAGTGTAATGCGTGCTACCACAGGACATGCTTTAAAAGTGGCCAACAGTGCCCCAGGTGCCAGCGGCTCGCTGAGAGAAGAGAGAGGATGGCCTGCAAAAACATGGAAGAGGATGAAGATGGAATCGGGACGTAGCAGAAATGGAATTAAATTACAGAGGTGTCAAGTAAAGTTAACTGTATAACTTGAGTCCAAAGTCCAAAGGTCCTGAGGTGAACAGTAATAGGCACTTCTTTGCAAAGCTGAATTTACCTTAATGCCTTGAGCCTAGGTAAACAAGAGTCTGCTTTGTGAAATTGTGCCCCCTTTTGATACCTGACCTGCATTACACACGCAGCTTTTTTGGCTTTCCTGTATGTATTACTTCCAAATGCTTTGGGTCATTTGTTGTGTGAGCTGATGTGTGCGTTTTCTGAGATGATCTTGTTTCTGTCTTCATCTTGTGAGTGTTATTGCAGAAGTTGTATTCTGCCTCCGCCCATGTTCTAATAATTGTTTGATTTGCCTTTGTTTTTTTATCATAGAAACATGCAGGTGAAAAGTAAAGAGGAGATTTTATAAGTCACTGGAAGATGTTCAGAAACATTTGATACCTTAAATCACTTTTATTTATTTTTGTAATTGTTATTTGTCGTCTTTTACATTGTGACAAAGCCGCCGTGCCTCTTTCATGGCTGCTGCTCCTCCTGCTGCTGCTGTTGGATGTTTTGCACAGTATCTGTGTTTGCAGAGAGCAGTTGGATGCTTTACGACAAAATGACACTCCGGAATTTCGGGATATTTTGTTGTAAAGGTGTGTTTTTTTACACCAGCTTAAACAGGCACTTTGTGTTTAGAAAGATGACAGTCTGTGTGTCTTTGTTTTGGGATTACTTTAATTTGCACTTTTACAATATTGCTTCAAAGAGAAAAGTGTCAGGGACACTCTTAAAAATCAAGGTTCCTGGTTTGGACCTGCAGTTATATTAAAAATACTTTAGATAAAATATAAAGACAATATATGGAACTTTAAAAGCATCTTAACACATCTCACAATAATTCTTATTGCTGTTTAATAGTTATAATATTTAATCATGTTTTTTTTGCAACTAAATTAGATTTAGACAACATTTATTCCAAGTTTCTGAACTGTACTGTGCAGGAACAGCAGTTTCCTTACAGGACCATCCAAAGGTTCTTCAGGGAGCCCAAACCAGTGGTTTTCTACAATCAACTTTTGGAACCATCGTTTTTAAGAGTGTAAAGAACAAAAACTATCTCACTAAAGCACTTCAGAGCAGTCACGCTCCTCTCTCTGCAGCTGTTCTGAGGTTATAATTAACCTCAGTCTCTACACCACAAAAATCAGTGTTTTACTTAAACAAGATTTGCTTGGTTCTTGCCGCAATCAGATAATAAACAGGAGCTTTAGGTTTATATTTTGCTTCTGTAGAATTTTATTAGCACTAATAATTAACGTCTGTTTATTAGCATGAAGCAAATGAAACAATCCACATATTTCCAGTGCTAAGTACTTGAAACTTGATATTCCATAATGATAAAAGACTTCCATATTTCCTTATTGCAGTTTATTTGCCGTGTTTATGATTAATAAGGTTATAAACGGGTGTGTTTAATCTGTGTCAGACTCGTCTCTCATCAGCCTCAGAGGTAAACTCTAAACCTTGCTCTGGGCCAAGTCTTAATCAAGCAAATTAGTTTTTTGGTTTTAAAGAGTTGTTTTTTTAGGGTCTCAGTTTTCAGCAATAAGTGCTGTTCAGTTGCTGCGTTAAAGTGATGCAGTCGATCTGAACAGAAATGTTAAACTGTGACTGGTATCTATTTGTTCCCAGTAATCATCTGTAAAATGGGATTATTGTTGCCTGATATGCCTTTATTCCTGCGGAGGCTGGAGAGGAGATTACATGCACTACTGAAAAGATGTAAAGGATTCAAATAATAATTTACATTGTTATATAAATTTACAATTAAAGACTGTTCAGCCTGTCTTTGTCATTCTGTCTGAAATGAACATATTATTTACATTTAAGTTTTTCTGAGCTACATTGTGTCTGAAAATGGAAGTAGCTTGCTGAATTGGTGCCTTGCTGCCCTTTCTGTCTCACAAGGCAGTTTAGCAATTAAGGTCTCTGTAATCACAAAGGCAACAATAAGTTTTGCCGTTGCCAAGGTATCGATACCTTGCTGCTAAATACAACTGTTTACCTGTTGTCGTTAGCCATCATCATTTTTTGCCCAATGTTATAGAAGGCTATATTACTACCATTTGATTCAGACATAAATTAATGCCGTCCTGCCTCTGAAACCTTTCTGAGTAGGTAGCATTTTTTATGTATCATAAATTATGTAGTAGCTGTACAAATTGTAATTTGTGGTGGTGAAGAGGTGTGAGGTGAATGAGGGTGTCACTGGTACATCCAGATGCACCACATGAGGATGATGACGAGGGCATAGCAGGTGATTATGATCAGGTAGATTCTGAACAACAAGAAATCCAAGATGTATCCGACATGACACCACTGATCCTGCAGCCTCTCCTCATGTTGCAGGACATTCAGATGAGACCGCATCGCCCGCAGATCTGCACAGATCTCCACCAACTCTGGTACAGCCATGCCCCCTGACACACACACTGAGGTACAGAAAAAACACACTGATACAACACATCGGATCCAGTGGTGTCAGCACTGACACTTTTAAAAGCCCTTTATCCCTTAGAATTTAAATGTTTAAAAGACATTAAGCTCTGGAAAAACGAGACCACATAACCAGTTTCTTTTACTATTTACAGGCATGTATATAATAAAATAAACGTTTTAATTTTATTCTGTATAGCTTTGGCAACATCTCTCACAAATTCATTTTGGGGTAGAAATGACAAACTCCGTTTAAGTGGCCTGGTGGTTGGGGAAACAGCCTTGTGACTGGAAGGTTGCTGGTTTGAATCCCTGGACTGATCCCAGTGAGGTACCCCTGAGCAAGTTAACTCAGCTGCTCCTTGAGTGCTGTGAGTAGGGCTGCCCACTGCTGTGGACATATGTCCTCACTAGCCCCAAGTGTGTTTATCACCGTGTGTATGGGTTAAATGTGGAGGACATATTTCCCTGTGTGCAGTGGTTCAGTGTGCACCTTACATTAGAGATTTAAGGGATTATTTTTCCCCCAGTGCTGTATATGTTAGTGAGCTGTGGTTTGATTGTTTTTTGAAATATGCAATGAGTTCCTTTTGACAGCAAGGTACAGAATGATGGATGGGGCTACACTGCTGTAGGTTTGATTGGGAGTTTAAAAAAATTGAGAATACTGCTCCGTAAGCCCAAACACTATCCTCAAATATTTCATTAGAGATTCTCTGGCAAGGATACAGCACTGTTGTGAAAGGTTATAAAGTCAAAAGAGCTACCAGATTGTATTTTTGCAACTTTTTCAGTAATTTGACACCGCCCTAACAATGCTGTAACAATTATATATATATATATATATATATATATATATATATATAAAACCCCAGATAGTGAGCATATATTGGTCTGCTGGCTTGATAAGGTCAGCCACTGCTAACCCACCCATACAAATACACAGTGACTTTTATTTTAGAAAATAAAGAAAAAATTAAAAACAACTGAACAAAAAAATGATTATTTTTGACACTGCTGAATGGAAATTACTAAGTAAAAATAATTTACAACAGAAAGCTAAATTAATAACTGGACTGTGAGGGGAAAGTGAGTGATAAAAATTGCCAACAGTGGTCTGCTACCTAATTTCTGTCTGGGACTGGTCCTATGTACACCACTGCGTGAACGTACGTGTGGGTGTTGTGGAGCCTCACCGCTGTTGGCACTCAGCTGACTGGACATTGTGTGCGAGGTGTTTATGGTCCAGGGATCATTGCTCTCTGTTTTTGTCAGTTCTGTTTTGCCTGGTTCCTTTGGCCGCCTGTAACAGATGAGGCGAGCAATGTATTTCAGAACTACCACCTGCACCCAGTGCGGAACATTTCGGTACTTCATGGAGTTGTGGTGAAGAACGTTGGTGATGATGACCGTCTCCAGCAGGCTGATCACCATTAGGGCCAAACACACAGAGAAATAAATACCTGGATAGAGACATGGCAGAGACTTATTACAGTGACAGTTCTTGTAGTTTTATTGAAACTTCACACGGTTTGAGGCAAGACGAGGATGAATGTGCTTTCTTAGTTGTAGGCTTCTTATTTAAAATGTCCATTCCACCTTAAAACATCCATACTGTTCTTTCTGATGTCTGAACAGTATGGTGTAGTTGGTGCTAATTGGTGGGGTATGAACCTGAGACGCCACAGCGAATCTACTATATCATTAAGATCGCCTTTGATTAATTATTAGTGGGTTCTCTGACCTATGATGGGTGTGCCATTAGCCGTGCTGGGCAGCAAGTCGTTCATGATGAGCAGAAACACGGTGTACCCCAGGATAAGAGTCATTTTGAAAGAGGCACGATCCACACTGTGTGGTGGCAGATAGAAGGACAGGATGTCGATTATCATGAGAAATGAGCTTGGGATGAGGAGGTTCACCACGTACAGGATTGGACGTCTTTTTATCACCACCTTGTGAACAGATATAACAATGCTAATGGGTTAAAGATTTAGATGAGCTGCATGAAGACTCAAATGACACAAATTTAGTCATCATGTTCAGCATGTTCCACTCTCACCCAAAATGTGATAATGTCCCACTCATCTATTCCAAACTTCAGAATTCCTTCTTCTCCCAAAATCACCACCAGCTCCCATTCCCCACTTGCCTCCAGGTAGCGTTTGGAGTTCTCAGACATCTCTTTGAAGGGCAGAGCTGTTTTTATCCTCACATCCTTTACTGTACATGACACAAACAGGAGAAGAGGCCTGATTACAGTGTTGAACAGTTAACTCCTGCATGTTTACAAACCATATGTCTTTCCCACTCAGGGTTTGTTGGTAAATGTGCTGATGTTTGATTTGTGTGTTATGCAGTGTGTTACAGAGTGCGCTGTGGTGTGCATTACTGGTGTGCATATAGGAGCCAAAGGTGAAGGTGCAGTTCTGGATGTCGAAGGGGAAGCTGAAGATCTGCAGGTTACAGGCACTGACCAGCCTCAGCATACGGTCATAACGGATATGACCCGTGTGATTAACATAAACATATGGGCAAGCCTGGGACACGTCATCATCAACACTGAAACACACACACACACACACACACACACACACACACACACACACACACACACACACACACACACACACACACACACACACACATATAAATGTTTGCCTGATTACTGTAGCTGAATTTTTCATTGTAGTTAGTGGTCCAGCATTTAGAGTGCACTTACAACTCATAAACAATAATGTCTGGTGTCCACAAGTTGCTCACAGGGAGAGAGATTTTAGTGACACCATCACAGTCGTCAGGGTCCCAGATCAGAAATTCATGAAACCAGTACTGCAGAAACACACACACACACACACACACACACACACACACACACACACACACAGATTTAATAGAAAATATTCTAATCTCCACCCTCTCAAATGGCAACTTTGGTTTCATGTTAGTAATGCAGTGAGTACAACTATCCGGGCTGATTAGGGAAGTTTGACACACATGTACCTGCACATGGCTAGGGGGTAGCAAGCCTAAACACATTAGCTAGGGGGTAATTCGTATGGTTTAGGGTTTGCATTGTACCTGTAGGAGCGTTCTTACCAGGTAACTTGGCAGGGTGCCACATCTTCTCCATGCAAACTCTCCACTGGTGTTGACAGTACTTGGTCCTCATTCCCTCATTCCCTTGGCATATTAATATCCTCTCATGGGTTTTCTTACCACTGCTATGCTGATGACACTTAACTCATCCTCTCTTTCCCACTTTCTCATACCAAGGTTTCATATCCCATCTCAGCGTGCCTTGCTTATGTCTCATAATGGATGGCAGCCCATCACCTTAAACTCAACCCCTGCAAGACTGAATTCCTGGGGGTCTGACCTCATTGTCTTCAAATGCAGACTAATGACAAATCTCTTTCAAATGCATTTAACTAATTAAAGGTTTATAATTATACTGAATCTTGCTGGTATGGAGGTCTCCAATCTGACATATGGTTTGGCAGCACCTAAGCTTGAGGTGTCTCTGGATTCTAGCCTTTACTAACTAGCTAAGAATATTTTCTGAGTGAGCAGCCAAGCACTTTTGTAAGTCGTTCTGGATAAGAAATGTAAATTTGATCTCTGATTCTCTGAAGAAGCTAGATGTGATTACTGGAGAAATGTTAAGTTATGTTAATGTTAATGTCAAGAGAAATGTTAATGTCCCTCTGGGATTAACAAAGTAATTCTGATTCTGATTCTGAATTGCTGCGACCCGTTTGATGGTCATTATTCTTACCAGCCGCAACCATAGGAATGTAGTGAGGATCTGTGTCTTCTCATTCTGCAGGATACAGAAAAACAAAATCAGGTGTGTGTAAACACCACAAAACACCACAAAAATTCAAATCTTTGTATTACGAGTAAAAGAACAACAGTAGCATCATAATAGCTAGGTAGTCACAGTTACAACTGCAATGTTTTAGAGCAGGGTTTCTCAACCTTTGGGTCCTGAAACATTCTCTACTATATACTAAAAATGTAAGGTGAAATGGAGAATTCAGGTTTTACACACACACACACACACACACACACACACACACACACACACACACACGCACGCAGGTGACTCACCACACCCAGCACAGCATAGAGAGTGAAGGAGATGTTGGCAATGGTGGGGTTGCTCAGGTTAACAGCAGGTCTGAAAGGCTTTCTGTCAAACACCTCTTGCATAGATTCGTATGTTGGTCCACTGTGGTCCCCCCGACACTTCAGCTCACACATACTTAGAGAAGCTAAAGCACACACACAGACGTAGTCAGATGGCATGTCGGGGTGTTTGTGAAGATGATGATAATGATGAAGCTGACATCACTCTATTTTATGCCAATTCTTTTTTTTAAGAGTGTCTTATATATATATATATATATATATACACTAGATCTGTTCTGAATGGCTGCCAGGCTAAAATGCATCGATAAATTCACTGTTAAATGAAATAATATAATATACTGAAGTGCTCTAAAGAATCTGAACCCTTTACAAAGTTTACAACATTAATATCTCAGTGGGGAAAAAGTAAGTGAGCTGATGCTGTTATTAAAGGTGCACTATGGTCTATATAGGGCCTACTAGGGTCTCACATATACAGTATGTGCACAGCAGAAGAGTTAGATAAGAAGGCACCACTTTCAACAGTGTTTTTCAGGCCATATTCCTTAAGTCTCAGATAATGGTGGCTAAGATGCATGTGTATGTCTTGCTCCAATGCTGCTGTCTCTAATAACATCACAGCCCCAACCCAGAATTTCAGTTAGCCTGATACATAGAATTGATTTATAGGTTGGAGACTTTTTGGTGGTGAAACATTTTCAATGTAGAGCAATCTTGCATGAGAGGGTGTGTGGCTTCATTATCATTATAATGTTTATAATTTATTTATTTATTTACTATTTTTAAAGCACACTTCTTTATACCACTAAAAATGATTCAGGACTATATAGAATATTTTTGGCATACACTGTACAGCTCCAAAACCTGTCCAATATATGATAATATAAAGAATACCTTTAATTAAATAAACATACCAGTTTAGCCCGGTTTTCCAAAAGTATGAATGTATTATTTAATATAATATATTATAAATATGTATATTTAATACATATTAGAGTTTTGAGACCTCTGCAGTATCAGTGTGATAATTAAATAGTCAGAAATCTTCAAACTCCAGAACAATATCTACAGATTTCAATGTTTCAGGCAACTCATATTGTAAGGGAACTGTGTTTTTTTTGTATATTTGTTTTAAAATCTTTAAGCAATACATTTCTGATGTATTAAAAGTACAAAATAAAAGTCATATATGCAGTGTTATTTAGCATTTGTTTTTGTTTTTTTTTGGTCAAAAGGTCAAATTAATACTCAGTTTTAACAAATTTGATTTTTTGAAAATAATTTGATGGTTCTGGCTTTAAACCATTAACTTTCAGTGTAATGCTCACTCTGCCTTTACACCCCTGATCAATAAATCAAATCTAAAGCTAAATCTAAGAGACCTGATGGTGAATAAAAACGTTTACCTGTGAGGAGAATTAAGACTGCAGGTAGAAGAAAAGCCTGAAGTCCTCCCATAATACACTGATAATACACTCGTCTGATCCCCTGTTGTTGCAAAGAGAATATTTCTCTCTCTCTCTTTCTCACTCTTGCTTTTAAAGCTGTTTTTTAGCACCTGTGATGATGACGATCACTCAGCCGTGGTGTTTGTGCCACAGATTCGTATCGACTCGCCTGTTTTTCCATGAACTGGACACTTGCGCACAAACACTTTTATTTCAAAATTATTACACCTTTAATTAACCAGACCAGAGGGACAAGTTAGAGTTACAGTCTGTTGTGCCTTATCTAACCCTGACGCTGTTCTTCTAGGCAGGGCTATACAGGACGTGTTCATACGGACCTATGAGTTCAGTACTGTGCTATGTTCTCCCTGTTTAAACACTCAACCCCAACTGTATCAGAGTAAAATGTGTTTTTGGAGGAATGCAGTCACACACATACACTTCCAGATACAAAAACCGAGATTACACCAGCACACAAAAATTCAGTTGTCAGAAAAAGAATCGAGAGTGGTTTATTCAATGGTTAGTTTCCCAACTACTATACAACAAGCAGGATGGTGCATACAGTATTTGCCTGAAATTTGAAGTTTGATTTCATTAATGAAATATCTGGTGGTTTGCAGAGTGTGTTTACTCTTGAATGGGTTCTTTTGAGAAGCTTCATTACTATCTAACTGGGAAGATCAGTAGAGTCAGATGCTGATTATCACAGTAAATTATGTTCCACTCTTTCTGTACCAGCTCAGCCACAGGATGAGGATGGAGATGAAGCTGATGACAATGAAGATGATGTAGAGGATGAAGAACATCCGGTCAATGACCAGCCCCAGATGGATCCACTCCTCCACTCGCTCATCCGTCCTCTGGTGTTCCTCTGCCTTCTGCTGCATGGAGAATAAATCTCTTCTTATTTTCCTCAGCTCCTGCACGAGCTCCCGATCGCTCCAGTGTTCACTCCTTGCACTTTCACCCTTATCACTATCTGTCTCATTCTTCTCTTTTACCAGAGCTGGGTCCTCCATGTTCCTGCACTGTGAGGAAATCTCAGGCTCGTTTTCTGTTGGAGTGAATATGGATGAGTGATTAGACTGATCAGATTCATGAGTACACATGATTGGACTTAAATTGAAAATTGAAATACCAAAAAATTCTATAGCTTTATGTAGGAGGAAGGTAGCTATATTTTCTGGAAATGTTTTGAAGTAGTGTATAGATGAAATGGAATCTGGAATGCAGTCAACCGAGTGTAATGTCATTTGCAGGAAAGACAATGTGAAATTGAAAGGGAGGGAAATCTGGAAAAATGATTAAAAAGATTGTGCTGGTACTATGGTGCCATAATGGTGCCATTACAATGGTAGTGCCGCATATGTTAGTATAGCAACACTTCATCCCTTCATCATAAATTCTAAAACTTTTAGTATTAGTGTCATAGTATTATGAACTTGGGTCGCAGCCCAATGTTCCTCATGTGGATGTGTGCAGTTATGAGTGGTGCAAGTTTCCACAGCAATTTGGAAAAAGAAAAATCCATAGGATACAAATGTAGTTGGATGCGTGCCTTGTCTGGGGGGAGAAGTACGGATAAAATGACCCTTGAATATGTATATAATGTGGAATTATGTCAATCTTTTACCTTCAGTGATTAGGTCTTTACTCGAGGATTTTTTTAGAAATATGAGTTGGGCAAGATAATGCAGCAGCAGTACCCTGATCCAGCCTGGTAACCGAGGGTAACCACCAGAACCGCACAGCAGGTTAGTGATTAAAACAGTCTCCAACAGACTGCCCACCATCAGCGCCAAACACACTGAGAAAAACATGTCTGCACACACACACACACACACACACACACACACACACACACACACACACACAGGTAAAAAAAAAAATCTAATATTCTTTTTTAATTGTTGTTGTTGGTGTTTCTGCCCAGCTGGAACTGTCTGACCTTCAGCATTGAAACTCAAAGAATTGCTGTAAAACTTCTACATACAAGCTCACATATTGTTCACTGTCTAATGAAAAACGTATGGACTTTACCGGAAAAGGCAAAACTTTGGTAGTTATATATAAAATAATCTCTACTGGTCTGCTCATCAGTGTTTACACAGTGTACAGAGCAGCTACAGGGTTCAAACGATGGAGGAAACGAAATGATTTTCATTGGACAGCAGCAATATGCTTATGTTTTTTTACAAGCTTCAAATACTAAATGGAAAGACTCCTGAAACAGAGCATAAACAGCAAAGTGGTGGATGGGATGTGCTGTATACTCATGAGTGGTATGTTGTTTCCTGTGACGGGCAACAGGTCAGTCATCAGCAGCAGAAAGACGGTATAGCCCAGGATCAAGGTCATCTTAAAGGCTGAGCGGTCCACGTGTTGAGCGGGCAGCAGAAAGCTGAAGACATCCAGAGCAACTAGGAAACAGCTGGGTAGCAGTAGATTTACCACATACACTTCTGGCTTCCGCCGCAGCACTATCTGACCAACGCACACATTATAAACACACACTTATTCAGTATCCTCTATGCATTGTTCAGTTGATTAGTGTCCACTATGGATTATCTTGCTTCCACTATGAATTACTCAGTATCCTGTATAAATTATTTTACCTACATTATGAGTTATTCATTATTCAATGCACATCATTCAGTATCCACTATGAATTATTTAGTATCCACTATGAATTATTTGGTATTCATTAGGCATTGTTCAATAGCCACTATATTTAGGAACCTATTTGATTTGTTCATTAACTATCATAAAACACAAGATGAAGCTGAATTAGTGGAGGCACAAAGGCTTAGCTAGTTACAGAAAATCACTCCACAGTTATTACTGTAAGACTATAAAATTACTCATCCTGCAGATTCATACTGGATTGAGAGATTATGTTTTTATATGTATTTTGAGTGTTTCAAGTACAATATGAATGCTCTTCTGCAACCTACAAAATAAAAATATTTCTTAATAGTGTAATGTTTAGAAGTACACTAACATAGTAAACTAGGCTGTCCCACTGCAGCTGAATGCTAACATTTGGGTCCATCTTTGGCTTTTCAGGAATGATTCCAATCAACTCCCATTCTCCATTAGTTCCTATTGTCAATAGGGAATCTTCAAATATGGTCTTCACATCATCAGTGAAAGATAACAGGACATCAGACACTGTAAACAAAAAAGCCGGCAGTTGGTGATGGGTACTGTGAGTGAGTGTGTGTGTGTATGTGTGTGTGTGTGTGTGTGTGTGTGTGTGTGTGTGTGTGTGTGTGACAGAGAGAGTGATAGAGTGTGTGGGTAGGTGGCTTACTGGGATGCAGGTAGGAGTTGAAAGTATAAGAGCAGTTCTGGACGTCAAATGGAAACGTGTAAATATCCAGATTACAAGAGCTGACCACATTGTAGGGAAAAGAATCCTCTACGTGGCCCATTTTGTCAATATACAGGTAATATGTCGCTGGAGCTTTATTTTCATCCATGCTGTGGAATCACAGAGAACAGCACATTACAGACAGACAGACATGAGGACACACAGGCATTTAGGTGGATAGACTAATTGTTGTCATTATGACCGCAAAAGAAAGGCTTCCTCACATTAACAAGAACACAGTGTCAATGCTGTGAACACAAAATTCATCACTGGGGTATAGAGAGACACAGAAGCGGCATCTCCGTGTAGAGTAATACTACTGGATTTTACACAAATGTAACTTGAGCCTTATGCAGTTCTGCGGAGAGGTCTTCAAAGTTACATAGCGCAGTAGCAGTATTACAGCCTAAAGTGGGAATGATAGAGATCAAATGATTCTGAATCTGCTACGGTGAAATTGTTTGAAAATGTTTTTTAAAGTAATTGTCACTGTATTGACATTATGCTCTTTTAGTGAAAGACATAGTTTCCTTTTGCATTCTTGAGGCATCATTCTCAAGTAATAAAGCTGTTAATAAATTTGTTAGACCTACTAACATTTCTGAACCTTTTTAATAACTAATAATTATTTGTAATAAAATAAAAATAATAATGGAACTGTAGAATATAAATCATGAGTCTAAAACTTACAATTCATTTATAACAATGTCAGGCATCCAGATTGTATTTCTGGGCAGTGAGATCCGCTCCGTCCCACATTCAGTGGGGTCCCAACTCAGACCTTCAATATTCCAGTACTACACACACACACACACACACACACACACACACACACACACACACACACACACACACACACACACACACACACATTACAAATGTAGTTCTTAGAAAACTCAATGTTAGGAACGTATGAGGGGAAAGAATGAAATTCCTTGCTTTTAGCATTAACAAAACTGGAATCCATCTACCTATCTGTCCAACTGTCTGTCTGCCTATATCACAATACCTACATTTAGAGTGATAATACATAATACATTACATTAATAATGTAAACATGGATAATACATTTCATTTAGAGTGATATTAATATTAATAAGAGATTAAAGACTGTAGAGAGCTACAGTTGTCCAAGTAAGCAGCTAATTCTTTTATTTCTTCAATAGTTTTACATTGGAAAGGGCTGTTCTATTAACTATAAACAAAAAGAACAGAAGATTGAATATTCCAGAGAGGCAGCATACTGATGCTGCTGACGGAAATGGAGAAAGGAAGACACTGAGAGTAAAGGAAGATGAATATGACAAATTTAATAAAAGTTTCCTTATCAGAATTTCTGATGTTCTACATTTCACTGGAACGAGTCTCCAAATGAATTTTCCATTACAGATGACCAAATATTAAAATTAATCAAACCAAACATTAATGTT
>CM067514.1:13794946-13907972 GCA_034509495.1 Acestrorhynchus altus | reverse complement strand
GACAGTATATATATATATATATATGTGTGTGTGTGTGTGTGTGTGTGGGTCAGGATATCTTAATAATCTATTATTTCATGTATTCCATTAATATAAAAATATAAATTACATTGAAAAATAAAATGTAAATAACTCCTCACCAGATAGAGCCAAATGAACATCTCAAGAACTTGTTGTTTTTCATTCTGAAGGAGAAATACAAGAGTTAAATACTGTAATTAGAAAAAGGGTCAGTCTGATCAGAAAAAGAGCAGTTACTGACCACTCCTAAAATGCCATAGATGTAGAAGTTGAGGGAGATGATGGTGGGGGTCTGCAGGCTGATTACAGGACGAATCTCACTTCTGCCCAGCACACTTCCTCTCAGAGCAGTCAGCAGGGCAAAGGCGGTGGGCTCAGAGCAGTTTAAACACTCGGTGGGTCTTCGAGTCAGCACTGGGGGGCATGCATTTTTTTTATTTTTATAAAATGAATTTAGTTTATTTATTAACTGTTTTATTGAATATGGGTTGGGGTAGGCAGCCCTGGTCATTGAGTGCCAGCTTCCTTCACAGGTTTGCCGATTTCCCTGCTCTAACAGACCTACTAAACCTGCCAATTAACAGTTGAGTTGAATCAGGTGTGCCTCAGCAAGAGGAGCACAGAAGGACCAGAGCTGCTTACCCCTGAATAAGTTATTCATTTTTCTTTTAACTGAAAACTGCAGCTCCTTAGGGCTGCTTTAAGAGCTGTAATTCATCACACTTGTTTAGTTTTAAATAAATTCAGATATATATCTTCTATTTCATGCAAAAAACAATTATCTTTAACTTGGCAACTTGATAACTTTCAATTGAATGTTTTATTCCAATTAATTTTGGAGCATTTCTATTGGTCCATTCATCATATTATTGTAACATAATGTAAAACTGAGAGATTCACATCATATCAGTTTTACACAGTTTTGGCAGGACAGCAAAAAGTATTTTAGGGAAATCAGCTCTTACAGATGAGGACGAAGCTGATAGTGATGACCTGGAGCTCCGACTGTTTAACCTGCAAAGACCATCAAAGTTTATTGAAATACTCCATATAGATCTCAGAAACAACACAACATACAAAACACACAGTTTTTTTTTACCTGATGTGTGTTTACTGCAGTCATGTTCTCGGAGGAGAATAAATCAGAATACGTAAATCAGAGTCAGAGCTGAGCTTCTCTGGACATTTGTTACTTAAATATTCACAGCTGTTTAGCATAAACAAAGTGTGAGGTTTTATGGGAACTGCTGGAATGACCAAACTGCATGTGCAGCTTTTAGGGAATGCAACCTGTCACCACTCTGCTGGGATGCAAAACAAAAAAATGCAAAGTATAAAGCATGTTGTTTCTCACAGCTGATGTTCTGGTTAGTTGGCCAGTCAAAGGGCTAGTCAGTGGGCTGAACTGTGGACTGGTTAGTCATTGAACTGATCAAAGGGCTGAGCACTGAGCTGGACAGTGAACTTGTCGGCAAACCCATTAGTGGGGTGGTGAGCAGACTGGTCAGTGGATTGGTTAGTGGGTCAGTCAGCAGGTCTGTCTGGTCACCAAGCTACCAAAAATTGACACTTTTCCTTCTGTCCACATCACTGTCCAGATGATGTTCTAGTCCACAGCCAGGCACATCACAACACATCTCACCTGCCTCATCGCACCACATAAACCTTTTCTGCACCTGCACTTTAGTCATTACGGGAGCAACAACTAGCAAAGACCTTCTCCTACTACAGCTACATTTAGTTCTATACCCAGTGCACATGTTATAATGTCTATATACACAGTAATGTACAGTACTATAATGAATGTATAATGTATATTAATGTGTATATACTCAAATTATATTACTTAAATCTATTTTTTTATTTTCCTATATATTTTTATACATCTCTTTTACTACTGTGAGGGACTTGCACCTCAGTTTTTCAATCACCCTTACACCTGTGTAATGTGATGTGACAATAAATTTGACTTGATTTGACTTGACCTTTCCCTGACCGGCTGTCCTCAACAGTAACACACAATAAATACAGTTATTAAGATCCAGATAATGCTTCTGTGCTTCTTGTTACATGAAATCATTATTATTCTGGAGGGCTTTATGATTCAGGAAAAACGTCAGTCTCAAACACAGCATAGGACAGATAAAGATGGAACATGAGAATACAAGAAAAGGGGAGAGAAAGATAAAATGAAAGTGATGGAGAAAAAAGTAATGAAGAAAATGAGAGAGAATGAATACTTTGGGTGAGTTGGTGCAGGGGCATTTCTCAGAAAAATCAATTTTTCAGTTTCTCTCTGAGCAGCAGAGAGTGGACTTAGAGGTAAAGTAGAGTTGGTGTAGAGGTAAAGTGGAGTTAAATAGTATTGTTTGTTTAATGTACAGTAGTTTGAATTAAGTAGACTATGCATTAAATAGCATACTCTGTAGTATAGAGTTAAGTAAAATTTGAGTTGGTGTAAAGATATTAAGTTATAGATTTAAAATAAATGTACGGACTTGTGATTTAGAGACCACTCTGGTAAGGTCTCCTTGCAGAGTGGATGAACTGTACATTTTGCAAGTTTAAATTCAGTCAGTCACTGCTTTCATTCATATCAGGACACATAGCTCTTGCTGCATTTCTGAAGCCAAGCCAGAAAACCTACCAGATCACTTCAGAATTTGGCCCCAGATGCACAACAAAGGTCACCCAACCACCTCACCTCCACTATATATATGTATTAGGCAGAAGTCTGGCACTTCAGGACCGGAGCTGTTTACCCCTGAAATATGTTATTAATTTTTCTTTGAAATGAAAACTGCAGCTCCTTATGGCTGCTTTCAAAAGCAGTAATTAATCACACTAGTTTAGTTTTAAATACATTCAGATATACTCTTTCTGGCAAAAAAACTCTTATCTTCAACTTGGCATCTTAACAATTCTCAATGGAAATCAGTAGAAAGATTTTATTCCAATTAATTGTTTGAGCATTTCTATTGGTCCATTCATTGTGTTATTTTAACATATTGTAAAACTGAGAGACTCACATCATATCAGTTTTACAAAGTTATAGTTTAAACTCGTTTAGCTTTAAATAAATTCAAATACATATCTTTGTCGGGCAAAAACCTCATATCTTCAACTTGGCAACTTTCTATGGAAGTCAGTGGAAAGTATATATATCCTTCAGCTTCCTCCTGTAGTTGTTTTTACCATTTCTTATTCTCCTTCTCAGCTCTGCATAGCTTTCAGCTCATCCTTGTTACCTGACCTGAAGACCCTCTTCTTCTCTTTTTGGAGAGCCTCTATTTCAGGATTTATACATAGCTTCTTGTTGGAGAAACACAGAATGGTCTTAGTCTTAGTATGCTGGCATAAAACAGGTCCAGTGTTTTATTGTCTCTGGTGTGGCAGGTTACACACTGGGTGAAGTTGGGCAAAGTGGAGGATGGAGAAACATGAGAAGATGAGGGCTTGTGGATGATATTTTTGATATCCCTCAGGTAGTGTGGTCTGAGGCAAACATCTAACATCTAAGTTCAATGTGCTTATAATAGATTTGTTCTTTAATAGTGATGTGCCCAGAATTACAGCATCTGTCATTCACAAGTACTGCTAGTCCACCTTTTTTCTCTTACCACTCTCCGCTGGCATGTCCATCCGATTGAGGCAGAGTTCACAAAAATATATAAAGCTAGATTCTTACAGTTTTGGGTTACAAATATAAGTTTAAAACATTTTTTATAATTTCTTTAAGGATCTAGGTTTTCTCTAAGCAACATCTGAGCTCATAAACTACAGGCCTGATGCCCACCAATGTAATTTAGTTTAACTGTATTATTGATTATAAGCTGTGTGTAAGCTGTGTGTGATCTGCAGTGTGTTTGAGTCATATCAGATAGAAACCACTATCCTAGGTTTGACTCACAAATAAGGTTCTGTAAATGCAAATCATTTAATCAGACATTTCATACTGATCTGCTGTGTGTTTGCATGTTGTGTGTCAGGTGGGCAGGGTTGGGGTTCTTGGTTCTCTGAACATATGGTGATTTTTGAAAATCCTTTTTCCAAATAATCAGAAATGTTTGAGCTGTACTAAGATAAGCATGTATTGTCTGACATATAATTGTCCAAAGGTGCCCAGTAGTTTAGTTTCTCTCCAAGAGAGAAGAAATTGTTTTTTAATATAATCTAGAACTTCAAAATACTGCTATTATTATTATTATTATTATTATTATTATTATTATTATTACTATTATTATCATCATCATCATCATTATTGTTGTTGTTGTTGTTGTTTTGTTGTTATTATTATAACTATTTATTGTTAGAATGAAGTCTTTTGCTTACATTAATAACAATTCTGATTCATGAGCCATTACAATCACATCACTCCCTTGTTTACAGTATTGTTTGTGTGTAATAATGGCTATCACAAAATCATTATTCCACTGAAAAATATGCCCCTTGAAAACCCTGTGAGTATGGCTGCCTTTCTTTATATTTGTCTTTAGGGAACAGAACTCCTGCTTCATGCACAAACTCTCAGTCCTACAGCAACATAATAACAGAGTGGGATACTAGATCAGTGTACTGTTTATTAGAAGCAAACTTGCAAGTGAGCATGTATTGTACATAGCAGAAAAGAGTCTGTTAAACCCACATACCACACAGAAAACAATTGTTGATTTAGAGTTTCACACATTTAACCCATTTGTTGCAACAAAAATCTTTCTAATGAATACAGGTAGTACTACAGTAGTACAGAGTTCAAACACAGGCATACATCCCTTGAGAACTCACTGGTCACTCCATCTGCTGAAGCACGGAGCCTTGGTGTAGTAGTGGATGACCAGTTATCGTTCTCAGCTCATGTTGCAAACCTGACTCGGTCTTGCAGATTTTTCCTTTACAACATCATTTCAAGACTTGACTACTGCAACTCCCTACTGGCTGGCCTTCCTATGCAGACCATCAGACCATTGCAATTTATCCAGAATGCAGCAGCACGTCTCGTCTTTAATGTTCCTAAATTCAGTCACACAGCTTGTCTGGTGCGTTTCCTTCATTGGCTCCCTGTAGCTGCACACATCAGATTCAAAACCTTGATGCTGACCTACAAAGCCAAAAATGGACCAGCCCCTCCATACATGATGGCAATGGTCGGCTTGACCCACCATCTCTCAAAACACAAGGGAAACATGCATCCAGACTCTTTTCTGTTCTGGCACCAAAATGGTGGAACGAACTTCCCTGGGAGTCCGAACAGTTGAGTCCCTCACTGTCTTCAAACGCAGACTGAAAACTCATCTTTTTCAGGAGTGTTTAACTTCATAAAGACATTTGTTTCAACAGGAGCTAAGTGTGAGGAATCTCTAGATTCTAGCCTTGTCTACTAGCTAAGGATATTTTGAGTGAACAGCAAAGCACCTTTGTAAGTCGCTCTGGATAAGGGTGTCTGATAAATGCTGTAAATGTAAATGTAAATGTAAATCCTAGGAATTCCTAGATCTTTAATGAGCATCTAGATGGTTTCAGCATTCTGTCTGCAAACGCCTCTCAGACAGGCCTCACAGTGTAGTCTCTCGTGGGGTCCTTCGATTCTGTCATCAAATACAAAGTTTCGGTTGGACTCTGGCGGTGTCTCTCCATAGCATCGGATCCTGATTTTTCCTATCAGCTTCCCCACCATCTCTTCGATGTTCTCTGTAGAAAAGCTGGGTTCCTCCATCTGTGCCATTGAGCACTGCCGACACTTCTGCTTAAACCGCCTTACTTTAACCGTGCCATGATGTTGTATTTGGTTCAAGAAGAAGTGGAAGACCACTTGAACTCGCTTGGAGGGCCACATGCGTCGGCACAAAGAGCAGCGGTACCTGTGAGTGGAGGCAGAGCTCATTCAGTACTCATATGAAATACTCATATCAGTCAGGTTTTTCAAGCTCATTAATGAAATGTTTTATTGGTCATGTTCAGTTAGCACAAAGTTCAGACTAGTCTCCTATAAAAGACATGTAAATATACATATTTGACTAAAAGAGCTTTTCAAGAGTTTTACAATGTGTACTAAATGTATGTCAACCGCTGTGCATATGCAGGAAAACTGACCTGCAGAAATAAAGTAATTTGAACAGAGATATGAAGTAAGCAATGTAATTATAGGATATAAATCTACACCACCACCTAAACATAACCACAACCAGAGTTGTGGCAGTGTGGCAGTCTTAGCCTGTGTGAATGCAATTCTGTTCATTAATTCCTTTTTTGATGAGCTCCAAAATGGTGAAAAAAAATGTTTTTGGAATTTTTCGTTCTGTATATGAAAGGCTGTATTTGGCAAGACAGTGGCACCAGTGAACAGTGGAGAACATGATGAATAACCAGCAGGTCACAGAATATGTAAATATATGTGTAATGGGGAACATACAGAATTATGTACATATACATGAACTAAATAGAACACTGTATTGTCTAGTTTATCATCCAAAATAAATCAGGTCTATAGACATGGAGAATAAAATGTTCACACAAAATTATTGTAATTTTTCACTTTTTCTAAAATATTTAACAGTGGCAGTTGTTCTTGATAGTTTTATTTATTTATTTATTTATTAAATTAAATGATTTACACAGACTTCCACTTATTAAGAAAGTTTATTTTTAAAAGATTAAAATGAAAAGTGAGAGAAAAGTAAAATGGTAGGGAACAGAGCTCACTTGTCCTGATTGGATTCCTTTTGGTTGGGCATTTTAAGATTTATTTTATTCAATTATTTTCAATTTTCTTTCATAATAATTGAAATCTTTAATCATAACTGAGTAACTGTGTGTGTTATGGTATATGTTTAGCATTATTGCACCATGACTATTTAAGCTTGGTTGTCAGTTCAGGCCACAAATGTTAAAACTGGGTCAAAGCAATATTTTTATATGCATACAAAAGAAAATTATAATTTCAAGTTTATTAACTATATATTTATCTTTACTAAAGAACTTAGTTAACAGAGGCCTTTAAGCATGATTTTTGTGTTGAAGCTGGTCTGTGTATATGTATCTTACTGTGCAACTGCAGTTTGGATGTACCGGTTCCAGCCTCGCTGAGTTCGATCTGGCTCAATGGAGTCGTCTAACTCCAGGGTCCACACATCTCCGTTCAGCTCTGTGGCCCGGCTCTGAAAAATGTGGTTCCACTGTTCAGCCATAACACACACTCACAAACACTCCACTATCTCCCTCACACAGAATCCTGCAGTACTTATTGAGCCTGACTCAGAGTCAGAAAGGAAACTGAAACTCAGGCTTTCAGCAGAAACAAACTCACACTGGAATGCTGGAGCTGATCTGAGACCTGCAGTCAGCTGCTTATCTTCTTGCTCCTCTGAAGTCATATTCTGCTTCACTTGACTTTAATTAAATAATTCAATTTGAATTTGAACTGTTTTTGACAAATTGTGTTACACTAATGTGGATCTTGAGTTCAGTGCAGTTTTGGAGGTATTGCAGAGTTAAGGCTCTTCTGTAGAGAACTAGGTTTTTTTTACTTCCTTTTGTAGATGAAATGAAATGATTTGTTTTTTTTGGAGTATCCACATTTGTAACCAAACACAGGGCAACAGAAACAGGTTCAGCTGGTATTCATAAGACTTTAACATGTGCTGCAGTTCATCTTCTGCAAAATTGGTTTGAACAATGTTTGTTGTTTATGTCTCCTCAGGACAATTGGATTGTTACAGTCAAACATCATTAATATATTTGTTATATGTTGGTTTATTGGAAGGTAAATCAATGCAAGTGAAGCTGTTATGCTAAGAACCTGTTTCACTGATTACAGCCAGCTTATCTTTGAAATAAGGACCATCATTACTTTTCTTTTGGTCAAAATGTAACCAAACTCTGCAGCTAAAATGGTCATGACCTCATGGGACCACCACAGAGCAGGTATTGTTTGCATGGTCAGTCATTCTCAGAACAGCAAGGTGTGTTAGTGTGTGTGTCTCTGGTATGAGTGGATTAGACACAGTAGTGCTGTAGACACTAGTTGGGGTCCACCATCTTGAAATCCGCCTATTGGTTTGTGTTGGTCATGCATTGTTGGCTGGATGTTTAGGGTTAGTTGACTTATCTCAGTCCAGCAGTAATCAGAATCAGGTAGAACAGATCAAATAAAAAAAAAAACTACAAAGAAAGAAGCAGAAGAACAGAAATGATTGATGTTAATGTTATGAGGACATCTCCTGTGTACCAGTGTGTGTTTAGGTGTGTATTAAGCATAGTTGCATCATGTCTATTAGAGCTAGACTTTCAGAACTTGATCATAAATAAATTAGTAGAGGTATTTGTACAAAACCCTCTTAAGACCAGGCTGGCCTGGAACTGAGCCCCACACTACTATACACATGTATGTACCCCTGAACATGTATTGGCAAGTATTGGTTGTGCACATTTACATGTCTCTTATAGGACTGGTCTGAAGTATGTGCACCATGATAAATAAAATACTCTGTTACTGTACTTTGTTGCCGTACTTAAGTTGATTTTTGTACTGTACTTTACTTTTCTGTACTTTAACCAAGATTGTGCAGCAGTAATGGCAGCCTGTTTCACTAGCCCCTACTCTCTTCTGAGTTTTTTCTAATGTTTACCCGCTTTTTGTTTTATTTACATTTACTTCTACCACATTGGACACCAAACTTGTGGTGCTTGTGCTGGTTTTTGCACTACTCTTTTGAAATGTGAAGGATTACTGCAGAAACAGAACTAAAAAGTCTGAAAGACTTGCCCAACTGCAGGAGGTTAAGGAAATTAAGTAAAGTACATTAAGTGTGACCACAAACGGAGTGTCAGTGTTGTAATATATGGAAATGGATTTCCTTCACACACACAAACACACTAATCCGGTCGGGCTTGTGGGCCGAATGGAAAAGTTCTCAGTGAGATTGAGTGTGTTTGTGAGGGAGCGCAGTGGTTAATGAGCAGCGCTCTCCTTGTGCTGAGTGGGTGGTGGAAATGCTGAGGCATCCGCCATAAGCAGGGTTTGGGTATATGTGTCACAGTTTAGACTTTGTAAGGCTGAAATGTCACACTCTTGAACTCACATTCTTTCAACTCCTTTTTTTCAGAGAATGTACTGAACTGATTCTTCAGCTTCAACCTCTCTGATCTTATCTCAGAGATACACACACACACACACACACACACACACACACACACACACACACACACACACACACATACATTCAGCCTACACTTGCAGCTTGCTAACATTACAACCTGTATTTAAATGTATTTTGAATCTGAATTGTGTGATGCATCTGCACAAGATACTCTAAAATAGTGAATGAATGAAATGTGAAATGAGGAAATAAAATATATATTTGGAAATAATAAACAGAATGTTGCCATGTGCATACATATTCAACCCCTTTGCAATGAAGCCTGTAAATAGTTCTGGTGCAACCAATTACCTTCAAGAATCACATGCTTAGTGAAATGAAGTCCACCCTGTACAGCATGTACAATCTAAGTGTCACATGATCTGTCAGTATATACACACCTTTTCTGAAAGCAATAGGCAAGCTCATAGTAACTTATCCAAAGTGAATTGCAGCTGTAATTGGCTCAAAAGGGGGCTTTATATAGTACTGACTTCAGGGGTGTGAATAGTTATGCACACTGAAGTTTTCTGTTATTTTGTCCTAGTTCTTATTTGTATCACAATAAAAAAAATGTTCAAAGATGCAGGCATGTTTAAGTAGTAGAAGTAGCAAAACAAATGTCAAGGGGGTTAATACTTTTACAAGGCACTGTATATGGAGTGTGTGTGTGTGTGTGTGTATGTGTGTGTGTGTGTGTGTGTGTGTGTGTGTGTGTGTGTGCACCTTTTTGTGGTTGGACAATTGCTCACACAGTGTCATGTGAAAAATCGTATGATATTTATACATACAATTAGAACCAGGTACACCAAATCAGCTGCAGATGTTTAGAACATGGTTAGAGAGAATTGAGATTTAAACCTCAGACATTAGTTTGGTTTGCTCTTGATTGTTGAAGTGAGTGCTATCACCACAACAAGCAGATGCAAAGAGCTCCCTGAGGCCTTCTGAAAGATTGTTGAAGATGCATACGATTTTAAAAAGGTTAAAAACAATGAGAAATCAGCTGTTCCTTTCCACAGTTCATGTTGAAGTACAGAATCTATCATCATAAAGAAAATGTACAGGTTTGATTTACATCGGAGGTATGCAAGGAGGAAAGCCTTTCTGTCAGAACAAAAAATAAAAATATAATCTGTCTGAAGCACATTGTTCCAGAATTCCTGGTGTTTGTCCAGGTGTTCACAGTCAAACTTTAGTCTTCTTCTTTGCAAACCTCTCGTGAAAATGGGAACACATGCAGTCTCTGAATTGCTGTATCTGTTTTGGAATCAGTTTATAAAGACAGTAAACACAGGATTCACAGACTTGTGGGAATATAGTGTTTATTATATTACACAGAAGCCCCCGATTGTCTGGGTCAGACGAGGGCGTGTGTTGG
Source organism: Acestrorhynchus altus (assembly GCA_034509495.1). Lineage (NCBI taxonomy): Eukaryota > Metazoa > Chordata > Actinopteri > Characiformes > Acestrorhynchidae > Acestrorhynchus > Acestrorhynchus altus. The sequence continues at coordinate 13,897,436 of CM067514.1, read as the reverse complement.
TGTGAAACTTGAGCAGCATGACCCCGATGGTTTCTCACCAGGGGCTTTTGTGGTTATCGCTCCTCTAAAATGCTGATTAATTTCACTACAACACTGTGCACATACACTTACTTATGCAGCACAAATCACATTATAGCTATCTCTTAGAATATGAATTATTTACACATTATTGTCACGTTTCTCCAAAAATAGAATTCAAATATTGCATTAAACCACTGTGTTTACAGTAACTTCCTCTGTCTCACACATACACTTCCTGTAAATGCAGGTTGTTTTGAAGGAGTGAATCATAAATTCCCTGAATCTCTAAAGCAGATCACTTCAAGTGTTTAAAGGCATGCTGTATGAGGAGTAAAGCAGGTTGTGTTTGTTGAAGCACCAGTTCTAATTGGCAGAGAATTAGAAAGTCAATAATAGTGAGATAGAAAATGATTTACACATCTGTAAAAACTCTCATGAGCTGCTCATTTACTCTGCATTCTCATGCTTATGTCCTATTTTCTCACATTCCTTTTTTCTGTGGTAGAGAACATTATTGCAGCATACTCCACGTTCCCCTGAACTGCCTCCACCTCCCTACTGTGCCTCTCAGGTCGGCTCGGCAGGTTCTGGAAGTCCAGAACCCCATATTCCACACAGCTGACTACAGATACCGTGCTTGGCTTTGGGCAGCTCCCCTACACACACACACACACACACACACACACACACACACACACACACACACACACACACACACACACACACACACACATACCTTTTTAATGGCTACAGAGAACAGCAGACAGTACACAGAATAGCCACACCACATAAAATTACAAAACATGAAATTCAATTTCAGTACAAATTCAATTTCAGATGGTGATGATATAAATTTCAAATTTGTTGATGACATTCAAATTTCATGTTTTGTAAAAAACAAATCTGGACTTTAAAACTGAATTTGACACTTTAAGGAAGTGAAAATTCAAAAAGGTGTGGTTTCTCCATTCATTCATATTTTTAGATTCACTTTCAAAATAACATCCATGTTCCTTTCAAGTAAAAGCAGTGGGACACAATATTTTCCCAAAAGAAACCAGATTTTTAATTCAGATTTTCTTACCTGTTGTGCTATGCTGGGATTCGGAGCTGGCGTTTCATCTGCAGGAGAAAGTTCAGAGACTAGCTCAAAAAGAGAACCCATGCTCTGGATAATGCACTTAGGACACAGTAGAGCTACTATGGGTGGCAGAAGATGATCTACAACATCATGGTCAGATGTCAACCTCCAGAAACTGTTGAGTGGTTGTGTCCTCTGCATCTCTGTGCAGTATACAGTGAAATGGTATTAGCGTACCTGATTTAGTTCTGTAAGTCCGGAAGAACCAAACCAGCAGTCCTGTCAGCACCAGCACTGGAGTGGTCACTAACGTACAGAGGATCATCCAGTGGGAGATTGTCCTTGAGGAACGTATGTGTGGGGAGCTGTCGTTGTTGTTGCTGGAGTTCAATGCTGGAGCTGAGAACATAAATGTACCAGATCGGATATTGTAGCAGGATAACTGTAGGTAAATATGAATATTAAAAAAGTTTTTGTATTTATAAATATAAAAATGACAGCTGTCTAAACAGAATATTTGGCCTTTACATGTTGAAGTGCATAAGAAAATGTAATTATTTTAAATCATTGATATTTTTCGATGTGAATTTATCATCCTTAAACTGCAGTAGCAGACTACAGACATGACTTTCATTGTGCATAGTGTGTGGGAGATTGAATATACATAAATATACATTGTGCGCCTGTTTACAGTAGACAGTGAAATAAATCAGTGTTTAGAATATTATCTAGCACTTTCTTTGAGTTACCATGTTTTTACTGCTGTAAATGCTATGTTTTTTAAGGGGTTAATTGGCTCTACTGTGAGTTCTGAAAGAGGCATTTTACCTGTTGTGGTGTTGCTTGGACGTACAGTCAGAAAAATCTTGTCACTCTCAACAGCTGCTTCTTTTATGCGATCAAAATAAACCACCAGATGATAGATGCCACTGTCATTTGCAGCTGGATTTATGAAGTGCAGTGTTATTGCTCTATTGGATGTTTTGCTAATGCAGAAATCCATCTTCTCTTTCTGCACTGAAGGGGATGATGGGCAGGAGCTTTTAATGTTTAGAAAATTTTTGATCTTAATGTCATTTCTGTGCACGCTTAAGTTGTTCCCATTCTCGATGCTGCTTTTGGAGACAAACGTAAATGTGATCTCTAAATCCTCCTCGACTCTTCCTTCAACTCTGTGTTTGAGATCAGATTCCACTGAAAGAAGAAATAGAAAAACATCACATGACCTTTCTTAGTGGAAAACATATCTGATTATTTGATAACCACAATGAAAAATCTGACACATTCAATCAGTTTCCGTTAACACCAGATTGTTTCTAAGATTATTGTCCATTTTATCAGAACCTCCTACCACACAGGAGCACTTTGTAGTTCTATTATTGCAGACTGTAGTACATCTGTTTTCTCTCCATACTTCAAGGTGCACGGTTTGTTAATTTGTCACGCACATAGTTATACGCTGTACAACATGCAGTGAAATGCTTTTGCACGACTGTCTTCACACACAAATCAATAAAAGAAGTAGGGAGAAGGCAAACAGAATATATCTGTATTGTCAAGATAAAACACTGTTCCTAAGAAGAAGAAAAATAAATATATAAATCTAAAAACAACTTTACATGGAGGTAGATAGAGGTGCAGATGTATGAATAAAATTATGAATACATTGCAGTCAGGTTACAAAGTGTAGAACCATGAGAAGTAAATATTATATAAAGTGCAGATATGCAAATTGGTTGCACCATAATGCTGTGCAAAAGAGCAGTAAAGTATTTGACAGATAAGAGTCCATTTGTGTGATGTGAAATTTAAAGTTAAAGTTGGTTCTGGTCCTTCACGATCTTCATGGCTTTTGACCAACAACGCTTGTTGTAGATAATCTGCAGGTCTGGAAGTGTTGTCCTCATGATGCCCTCAGCAGAGTGCACCACTTTCTGCTGGGTCTCTCTGTCCTGTTTGGTGCTGTTCCTGAACCAGCTCACAGAGTTTCCTGTCAGGATGTTCTCAATAGTGCAGGAGTAGAAGTTCTGCAGTACCTTGGAGGGTACTCTGAAGTCCCTAAGGCATCTGAGGTAGTAGAGACGCTGTTGGGCTTTCTTTGCCAGGATGCTGCTGTGGCAAGACCAGGTCTAATCTTGCGAAATGTGAACTCCAAGGTATTTGAAACATTTCACTCTCTCTACTGCTGCATCGTTGATCCATACTAGGTGGTAGCTCCTCACCTGTCTCCTCACGTGCTGCAGTCCACTATCAGCTTCTTGTTTTTGTTGACATTGAGCAGGAGATTATTGCCCAGACACCAGTTTTCCAGGCACACAACCTCCTCCAGGTAGGTCTTCTTGTCATTGTTGGAGATGAGGCACAACACAACTGTGTCGTCAGCAAACTTAATGATGTTGTTGGAACTTGAAGTGGTCATGCAGTTGTGGGTGTACAAGGAGTACAGTAGGGGTGATAAAACCCAGCCCTGAGGAGCACCAATGCTGAGGGTGAGAGTGGGTGAGACATGGTTTCCCACCCACACTGCTTGTGGTCTATCAATCATAGGAGTCCTAGATCTATCTGTTCTCAACAAACAGCATTCTAACATAACCATTCCTACCAGTGTCCAGATGTGACCGAGTGGTATGAAGCAGATGTGTAATGGCATCATCTGTTGAGCGGTTCAGGCGATATGCAAACTGTAATGGGTCCAGAGAGGCCGGTAGGGATGAAGTGATGAAGTCTCTGACAAGCTTTTCAAAGCACTTCATCACAACTAATGTGGGAGCCACAGAGTGACAGTCATCGAGGCAGGCTGGCTGTGATTTGTTTGGGACAGGGACAATCACAGATTTCTTAAAGCATCTGTCTGCTCTCACTGCTCCAGAGGATGTGCTTTGTTTTCAGGACCCCAGCAAGACATTCAGCAAAATTAGTTGAAGTGTTACTTGAAAGTTAGAATTTCTTACATTTCAGCATGGATTTGACATAAAACTTCAGTCTCTTAGGTCAAGTAACAAGACAACAACTCTAAGCACACAAGCTGTTCTAACATATAATATTTCAAGAACAATAAAGGTAATGTTTTGGAATGTCCAAGTTATAATCCTGACCTTATTCCAATAAAAATGTTGTGAAACAACCTCAGGCAAACACCCACAAACCTAAATGTATTTTATAGTGATTTTATGTGATAGACCAACACAAACACAAAGAAGTAATTATGAAGTGAAATGAAAATGATACATATAATTTATAGTGTATATTTTATTCTCAGTATAACTACAGTGAATGTTTGTTAGCGAACATTAGTGATCAAACAGCATCATGAAAACCAAGGAACACACCATGGAAACCGAACACTGCTCTTCACCCTGAACACACAATCCCTACCAGAAAACGTGGTGATAGCGTCATGCTGTGGGGGAGGCTTTTCTTCAGCAGGGACAGAGAAGCTAGTCAGAGTTGATGGGAAGATGGATGGAGCTAAATACAGGGTAATCCTGGAGGAAAACATTTTAGGGCCTGCAAAAGACTTGAGACTTCCAGCAGGACATCACCCCTAAACATACAGCCACAGAACAATAGATGCTTTAGATCAAAGCATATTCACTCCATCCAATCTGACTGAGGTTGAGCTATGGGCAAAAACTTTTAGCACCTGAAAGAAACATACCTCAAAAGACTCGCAGCTACAACTGCAGATTTTTATTCAAATTCATATCCCTGAAAATATGTATAATTTTCTTTTCATTTCATAATTACTTGCTACTTTGTGTTGGTCCATCACATAAAATACATTTACATTTGTGGGTGTAACATTACAAAATGTGGAAATGTTCAAGGGGTATGTTGGAACATTGCTATGAGTAGGATTTGTTTGCATTCAGGCCTAAAAGCGAGAACATCTAAACTGCTGATTTAGCTGCAGATGGTAAATGCAGTATCTGCTGAGGTGGAAAACTGCATTGCATTGCATGTGGTCACTGGTGGCTGGTGTGATTTTGCTATTTGCACATGTTGTTAGTGTTCTTCTTTCTTAACTCTTCAAATCCAACAAGAGAAACAGTTAGAAGGTTCTGAACTTCAAAAGGACAAAGTAAGGTAACACTGGAGCGAGTAGAGGAATGTCACAGTTCTGTTATTCATCTTGTTACTGATAAACCCCCACACGCTGCTGCCTACCGCTCTGTGAGAGAAGGCGAGCAGAGAGCAGAACTGTGTTATGGGGCTGTAGCTACAGGCTTTGTGTCTGTGGGACTGCAAGTGTGTAGGTGATTTGTAGCAGTGGGTGGTAAAGTGTGCATTACAGGCCAAAAGCCACATCAGATGCAGTTGTCAGCAAAGAGCTTTTGAGGCTCTTTGGGCCACAGGTGAGAAAGAAGCAGAAAGAAAGCAAAGAGCAGCTGAATAAGGACACACACACACACACACACATACACACACACACACCATGCAGACACACACACACACACACACACACACACACACACACACACACACACACACACACACACAAACACACACGCACCACACACACACACACACACACACACACACACACACACAGACACAGACACACACACAAACAAACACACACACACACACACACACACACACACACACACACACACACACACACACACCACGCACGCTCACACACACCACGCGCACACACACACACACACACGCGCACACACACACACACACACACACACACACACACACGTTTAATAAATATTTGTTATATTTCTGTATCTACTATAAACAATTCAATATCTATCATGAATTATTCAGTGTTTGTTATGAATATTTCTGTGTCCATTATAAACTATTCAGTATCCACTATGAATTATTCAGCATCTACAGAGAAGTCCACAATAAGTGGAGAGTCTATAATAAACAGATGCATCATAAGATGAAAACATTTCACTGTAGAAAATCCCGTTTTGTTTCCTCAGCAAGAAAAAAATGCTTCACTATCACTTCATCCGCCAGTAAAAGTGTTGTTCCTGCAGTGACATGGCACTAAGAGTAAAAGCATCTTTCCACAAAAACAACACGAATAGAAGACCAAAAGTTGCAGCTCAAAAAGGTATTTCTGAGTAAGTTCTAGAACCGCAGTGGAACTTCTTAAACCTGAAACTAACTTATTTATCCATTCCACCATAGAAGCCAGTTTCAGGTTCATTTGTGGCTTCTATGCTAATAGATTATGGATATTCTAAGAAGTTGCATTGCAGTTTTGGAATTGCAGCAGTTACATTCCAAAAAATGAATTGAGAGCAGACTGAAACTGAACAGAGGAGAAAGTATATCCTCACTGATGTGGGGAAATCACCACTGTGTAGCACATTCATGCTGCAGTTTTACTTATGCTAAAGACAGCAATGCCTTCAGAATTCAGTAATGATAGTGAATTATCATATCAGTTATTGGTACTATTAAGAACCATTGTTTTCAGGATTCTATATAGAACCAGAATATAGAATTTAGATGCCTAAAATGCTCTTTTAGTTGTTTATTTATTCAACAAGAGTAATTTATCTCTGAAAAAACTGAATACCTGCAAAGTGCAAAAAAAGTATGTGAACTCTTTTAATTAATAGCTTGTGGTACCTCCTTTTGCAGCCCTTACTTCAACCAAACATCTGTAACCACAAACGAGTGTCTCACATCTGCTTTTTGCCCACTCCTCCTTGCAGAACCCTGCAAGTTGAAAGAGTTTGGATTGACTGGGCCAATCCAGAGTAAGAATCTTTTTTCTCTTACGCTATTCCTTGGTAGTTTTGCTGGAATGCTTTGAGTCATTGTCTTGCTGCATAATCCATTTCTGTCCCAGCTTCAACTCCCTGATTAATGGCAGAAGATTCTGGTTTGTTGATAGGCCTGAGAATTGATAGTTCCATGAATAGAGCATAATAATTCTACTTTGGACTCATCTATCCAGAGAACGGACTTCCGGAAGGCCACCAGAAGTACTTTATGTCAAAGTTTAAATGGCAACTTTGTTCTTTTTAGATAGTAGAGGCTGCTAGCAACTATCACATGAATGCCATGTCTATGGATTTTTTGCCTGATTGTTGACATATGTACATTAATTCCAGATGCTGACAGAGAGGTCAGCAACTCTCTGGAGGTGATGTGTGTGTTGGTCTTGACCTGAATTATTATTTTTCTGGGGACACTTTTTGTAAGTTTTCATGGCTGTCTACGTCTGGGCAGAGTTGTGGTGATGCAGAGAACCTGGATGGATGGAGCTGGAAGCTTTTGGTGATGGTCTTGTAGCTTTCTCCAGACTCACGGGCTGTTACCACTTTCGTTCTGATATCCTTGAATGTCTTCTTTCCTCTCAGCAAAGTGTGCTTTACACCTTGGCATGACAGTGGTTTGGTTGGTTTCCTCTCCCTTTTAATCAGTGTGGCTCAAAACATTTCCCGAGGATGTGACTGGTCTGCTTAATTGATTACTTGAGCACCCACATGTGTTTTACCTGAGACTTTTACCTAATTTACTTTACCAATGCAGCTGTGGTTCATTTTCTGTTGCTAATGCTCCGAATCTAAGTTTCATGTAGTCTGCTGGCAACTCACACATTTCCCTCAAAACAGGTAAATGAAATTGACAAATGTAAACCTGACATTCCATATACCTAAACTGGTGATGATAAATTAACAGAATCATGATAAAACAGTAGAAATATCTAAACTACTCAGGGAGTTTACAAACTTTCTTGCCTTTATTAAATGAGTCCTTGCAGTAAATTTGTATATAGTATATATAAGTATAGATGTATAGTATGTATATGTATAGAGTATATAAAAACATTTTTGCTTAGTGATTACAAAATTGTCCTGCATCTAAGAGAGAAAACATCCAGTTCTTTGAACTTTTGAATACTTGGTTTAAACTGAGAAGCACACGCCAAGTATATTTATATTTAATCCTGGCCGAGTCCTCGCTGGAGGACTAACATTGCTGTATAGTCACTTTTTCCTTCAGTTCCATGGTTTTGATTATTTTCCTAATAAAGTTATTTCCTTTAATTAAAATGGTTTAATAAATGAATGAATTTTTTTTTTTATGTTGTTCAGTCACAATTTATCATAATTAGACAACAGAGCATTTCATTTTCTGCTTATGTATTTATAGAGTTATCTCATCTTTATAAATACATGAATACACATTTCACAAATTTGATTGTGAATACTTTTCTGACATGCAAAATTATGCTTTTACCCACTTAAGTGGGCGCACATGAACGAGGGGTGCAAGTGTAAAAAAATGGGTCAGGACTTTAGTTTAGTTTAGTTTTCTTGTCTGATCTCACTTTATAATTAAAATTTGATCATTTTGTTTGGTTATTCAAAAATTATACTTGGACTAATTCTGTTTTTTGTGATTTTGGTTTACTAGTTCCTATTTATGTTTTATTTTAATGTTTAATACTTTCATATTAGTGTATCTATTACTGATATCAGTTACTCTTATTTTTGTCTTTACTTAAAGTTGATACATTTTTCTTTTTCAATCCCTGTTTACTTGGCTACTTTGAAAATAAGGGTCACTCTCAGTGTACTTTATCGTGAAAATGAAAGTTGATTGCCAAAAATGACCCATGTTTGTATTCAGTATTCTTGCCTAATACATAAAGGTTACATATACTTGACTAGTAGTTTGAAATATTTAAAGAGTCAAAGGTACATGGGTGAAACTGAACTTGATCCTTTATATTTGGATAACTGACAATTCTTGCCATGTTAGAGAGTACTTATATCTATAAGTAGACTTTTAGTATAGTTCACAGTTGCAGAACAAAATTAAATTGTAAAATAATTGTGCAAATTAAAAAAATTATAAAGAACCACTGCCTTTAATAAATACCCTTTTAATATACCTTTTTAAGAATCTAAGCCATTTGAGTGATTATTAATAGCTTTTTACACCAAGTATCGCCATAAAAACTAGTTAAACTAGTTAAAGGACTGTTTCACAGAATAATCTAACAGTAATTTAAATCTCCAACAAACCAATTTAAACTAATTTAAGCCCAAATGTATCTCATAATGTAATACAACTGGTTAAGACATGTTTGGAGTCTGAAGTGTGTGGATTCAGCTGTACACTAGAGCTATGAAAGCTATTTCATTTCATCTAATGGTAATGTACAATCTTAAAAATTGGGTACTTTAGTGAAAGACGTTTTTACACAGAACCATGACAACATTTATACGTGTAAATGGTTCTCTTTCTTGTCTTCACATTGGTAGAAATACAGCTTAAAGATATATATGGCACCACAATTATTCCACAATCTTCTTTTAACAGCCTTTAAGTTCTATTAGCTTATTTGAATCATTTGAATATTGCGATTCATATTCCGAATTTCATTCAAAATTCAATTCGTATTTTATATTCATTACATGTAAAGGGAAATATTTCATGCCATTTTGTTTAACTCGATCAGTATGGCTTACTGTTAATGGAATTTCAAAAATCAAGAACTATTACTATTACTTATTAACTTCCAAAATAAATAAATTAATACAATGTCTAATTAATACATTTCAATTAATACATTTCAACACAATTGAAATGTGACTGTAAATGTAATAAATGTAATACAGTATTCCACAAAATCCACATATCTCCAGTGATCTACTACATTGAGGTTAAATGAGAAAATGTGTCATTATGAACAACTCCATAGCCACAGTTTCCATGAGGACAACACTCACTGTTTCTCACTCTATAGTCTACATATAATATTCAAGCCAAACAGAATCCTGAATCATGCAACAGTTTCTATGTAGTCCTGAAAATTGGTTCTTAAACTCTTTTCGGTGCTACACAAAGCCATTTAGAGCAGGTCCACTAACAACCAATTAAATAATCAATAACTTACATTTAATCAAGCAAGAAATCGTTGAAGCATCCACGTGGTGCTTTTTAGGGTTGTCATGGGTGTACCACTGCCTTTGTGTTTGTGTTTGAGTTTATTAAAAACACTCACCAAAAACTTTAACCTCAAATCTGCTTTCACAAAAACATCTAAGGAACTGCTTAACATGTTCTATGTGGAAAATCTGTTGCAGGTGTTTTTAAATAACACCAAAAAGGGTTCCTGTTCTGTTATGAGTAAGTGGGCCTTTTAACTAGGTACAGAACCATTAAGCATTCAGATAGATCTTGTGGTTGTCATGGTTCTACACAGAGTTAATATCTTTACATTGCCTTTGAAATAACCTTTAATGAACCCTTGTGTTCAACAGTAAAATACAACCCTATTACTAAAACCATTTCACACCAAGCTGTGACCATAAATCTGTAATTAAAGAACTGTTCCAGTGACACAATCATTTCAATATTGTGTTGATAGTTCTATACATCACCAAAAATAGAAAGAGAAATCTTTCACCTGTAAATCATGTCTTTTTAAACAAGAGGTGAAATGTGGTGAATATAATGGTGTTAAAGTAAGTACAGAAGTGTCATTCTCACCACTGAGGCTTAGCTGTAGCAGGACGAGGAGCGGCAGGACTGTTGTCTGGCTTGGTTTGTGCAGCATGGTGCTGAGAGGCCCTGAGCTGAAAACGCCGAAACACGTCTGGTTTCCTCTCAACTCGCGTTTAGTTGCCTTTTCCTGTCGTCTTCTGTTTATGAAAAATCCCATATCAAAGGGGAGATACACATGCGCGCGCACACACACACACACACACACACACACACACACACACACACACACACACACACACACACACTTTCAGTTCCTGTGTGTGTATGTTCAGTCAGAATCAGTCACAATATTGTACTCTTTCTGAGGCTTTGGCCTAAAAATCCATAACTGCATCAACTTCATGTTTACTATTTTCATCACAGTTTGATGGAAATGGAAATGGTTTGGGAACACAGTGTTCCACTATTATTATGAGAGAAAAAAACATTCAATGCACTCTAATCCAAAATAGCTTAAAATATTAGCAAATAATATGAAAAAAGCTCAACCCACAATACATGTTAGGTCAGTCAGTTGTCTGATTGGGAAATTAATATACTGTATGTGTGGTTTGTGGGGGTTTATGAGGTAAGGGGGCTTCTGGTTTCCTGCTGTAACCACAGGGACCTCCACAGTCCTATGACACACACACACACACACACACACACACACACACACACACACACACACACACACACACACACACACACACACAGAGAGACACACATTGTAAATAAAAGGTAAATAAAGCTGTAAAACAAATGAAAGAAAACTGGTACACAGGGTGTTGAAGTAGGTGGTGGTACTCACAGCTCTTATCTGCATCACCTCAGACGTGTAAAACAACGTCAGAAAAACTGCTGCTGCAGTCAGAGCAGCATCACTCTGCAAGATAACAAACGGAAGAGTCATTCTTTATTCTTCTGTGGTCTGGGTTGGGGATTGTTTCAGCTTGATATGGCAGAGGAAATATGTTTTAGAGACGACAGAAAAGATCTGTGAATCTGTGATCTGCACTTTTACTGCTCTGTCCAAACGTGCATGCTCAAATTTCAGAATAAACATCCCGAGAAGGTATAATTATATTTTCAGCTTGTTTTTATTTGTATGACTCTCAACAATAAAAAAAAAAGTATTTTAAAAAAATAATTCAGCAAATTCTTGCTCAAAATCACTCTGGAGGATTAGATTTCGACATGTTTACTGAGATCTAAAGTGTTTTTAGTCCTTTTAAGCAATAAAGTAAATTATTTATCAGAATGTGGTCAAATTCATACAAATATTTAAATTTTGTTACTATATACAGTGCCCCTGCACTTTTAGCAGGTTTACACATTTATAGTCAACTTAGCTTTAAGAAATTTGGATCATAGATAGGCCCGGACACTTTCACTGCAACAAAAAATGCACAAATTTTTTAATATTTTTTTACATTTATTTCTAAGTTTACCAGAGACCAAGATCAAGCTCTTTGATGCCAACCACTCCTGGGGCATTTGGCATGAGGATGGCACTGCATACGACCCCAAGAATACCAACCTACAGTTAAGCTGCCACCATCATGCTTTGGGGCTGCTTGTCAGCCAAGGGGCATTGGCATCTGGTCTGCATTCCCAGGAAGATTGATAGCACATCTTACCTGGAGAAACCTCCACTCCCTCATCAAGGATTCTCATTTCATCTTCCAACAGGACAACGACCACATGGTCAAGAAAACTAAGTCCTAGTTAATGAGGATAAAGATCAAGTTGTTGCAGTGTCAGTCTCCTGACCTTAAAGCCAATTGAAGACTTGTGGAAGTACCTCAAGATCTAAGTCCACAAGAGATGCCCCAAGAAACGAAACAACTTGGAAAAGATCTGCAAGGAGGAGTGGGCCAAGGTTACTCCTGTGCCAGCCTGATCAGGTCTCATACAACATTATTAATAGCTGTAATTGCCAACAAAGGTTATTCCACAAAAAAATAAACCCAAGAGTTGAATAATAACTGATCATGATTTATTAAGTAAAATATTAATAAAAATGTATTGTAATTTAATTGAGCAACTTCTATTTTACTTGCAAAACTGAGTGAGACAGTGTAGGAAGGAGTTAAATATCTCTAATGAACAATATATAACCTTAATAGCTTATATTGCTAAATTATTTCATTTCAATTTATGTCATAATATGAAATCAGTAAAAACACTATTTATACCACCATTTTCATGCACTATTTCACACCATAATAAAATAACAACATTAATAAAATAAAAATTTTGATTGATTGATTTGATTGAAAATTCACTTATTTACATTTGTGTTTCAGCATTTTTAGGCTGTGGTGGGAAGCGGTTTGACTAATGGTTGATGTACGTCCTGGTACATGTAGACCAACAGTGGCTATAAGAAGGCAGGATGTAGAGATGTGTTTAAAGCTGTATAAATGTGCACACATAATTTGACTGTAGAAGCAAATGCTGAAGTGAAATCAATGTGAAATCCATTTTCATTTTTTAAAGCAATGAAAAGCAATGAACAATGTAAAAGTGTGATTTTTATAATACATTAATCAAAGGCTAATTTACAAGCATTCACGCTCTTTTTTGGTTCCCTCGCTCTCCTGTTCAGCATGTGGCTTTGTTGTGTTCACCTATATCCAGTGCATTCAGAACACAAATTAATGTTAACATGCTGAGGTTGTTTTCAGATATTTTTGGATTAATAATAATAATAATAATAATAATAATAATAATAAGAAGAAGAAGAAGAAGAAGAAGAAGAATACATTTTATTTATTAAGCACCTTTCTTGACATTCAAGGACGCTTTACAAAATACAAAACAAATAAACAACAAACAAAACAGATAAATAACAAACACCAGAGAGCAGCAGCAGCCATACGCGCACAGCATTCACTCAACCAGAAAGAATGAATTAGAAAAACATGAGGTAAGGAAAAACAAAAAAAAACACACCCAGACTATGTTCCAGGAGGAGCATGTTTGTGTCATTTAAAATACTAATACTAATGATATTGAACAATGATTTACCCACATTAACTCACTTTAACCAGCGGTGACCTACTTTAATAACCTGCATACAGATACTGATGTTGCTAATATAATGTGAAGTCATGGAAACAAAGTATTTCAGAAAGTTTAGGGGAATTTCTTACTCACCAGTGTCTCCAGTTTTTCACCTTCTTTAATACAGCAGCCGCTACAATTTATAAATGGTTCCATTTTGTGTGGAATGGAAAATTTGAACAACAATGGCAAAGTGTCATCTCATCTCCATCTCACATTTTAATAAATCACTTCCTTTAAAATACGTGTGTTGAATATGTGTGTCATGGATGGTAAAGGAAAAAGCTCATTTAACTATTCAGAGCCCATTTACCCAGTGCTACTTTCACCTTAACTGGTAGAGAGAGTGTAGGGAGTGTAGTGCAGTGCAGTGTAGCATAGTGCAGTGTAGGGCTCACTCAACCAACTCATGTTCTGTGAGACCAAGCACATACTGGTTGAGAAGTGATGATATTTCCTTCCAATGTGTATGTGAAAGAAAAACAATAATGGGTAATCTGGAAATTCATGCTTTTATTGCTCACAGTAATAAAATTGCTTGGTTTTATGTTGGGCACCTTAGTGGCTCAGCAGTTAATGTGTGTGCAGCCCAGGTCCATTTTTCTGGATAGACTCAGCACTGACTGGAAGAAGCAGATAAGAAGATAATTTGATGTTTTTGTGTTTTACTGCTAATATTTTTTAAGAATATGGTCATTCATCACTCAAATAGCTCTATTTAGCCTACTGATTTTAATACCCCTATCCCTTCCCCATAACAAAAATAGCAGCATTTAATATTTTTTTATTACACAGACTGTAATAAAAACTGTAACACACTGTAACACTATGGAATTAATGGGCTTAATGTGAATTATTGAATTAATGGGTTCCCCGGTAGACAAAATGAAACAAAGTGAAACAGACCCTCACACTCCCATCCCCTTGGTTCAACAAAATGAACAAGGGCCAGTTGATGTAAAAAATTAAGGTACCAGTCCAGTCCTGCTACTCAAAATGATTCTGAAGGCAGCTCTACCTCTGAGGCAGAACAAGTGCCATCGATTGAGAGTAACTAATTGAAAATCACCAATAGGAGGAGTTTTAGAAAGGTGTATCTGCTCTTCAGATATGTGGGTGCACTGCATAACAGATGTGCAATTCAGTCTGTGATTTTGTATGTATCTAAGAAATGTTTGTGTGGTGTTAGTTAATAAAAAGTCTATCCAGTTAGCTACTGAGGTTTACTTTGGTTGCATGATGGCTAGTCCAAAAAGATTTCAGTTTCAGCCACTAAGGAGTAATGCCTAGTTCTTCTTGTTTTCTTAGACAGTTGATTTGAGTAAATTGGGAGATCCTTGGAATTTCCTCCAATTGATCAGTTCTGATGATATTTGGGAACACAGATGATGGGGGACCTTACAATATTCGGATACACTGATGATGGAGGACCTGATGATATTTTGCACAGACCGATGATGGGGGACCTGATGATATTTGCACAGACTGATTATGGGGAACCTGACAATATTTGGACACACCAGTAATGGGGGGACATGATGATATTTGCACAGACCAATAATGGGGGGACCTGATGATATTTGCACAGACTGATTATGGGGGACCTGACAATATTTGGACACACCAGTAATGGGGGTATCTAACGATATTTGCACAGACCGATGATGGGGGACCTGATGATATTTGCACAGACCGATGATGGGGGACCTGATGATATTTGCACAGACCGATGATGGGGGACCTGATGCTTACTTGGATACTGAACATGAGCATTTTCTACACTAATGCCATTTCAATGTTCAGTCATCTCTCCATGCTGTGAAATGCTACCACAGAGTCTATGTAGTTTGATTAAGTTAAAGAGACAGTCATCATTAAACTGCCTGGTTTAAGTTTCAGAACAATGACTAGATGCTGCATCCACTGCAATTGTACACAAATGAAACCAGAATGAAAGATTCTGCAACCTGAGTCAGCGCCGTAAACACCCCCCCCCCTTATTTCCATTGAAATGTATGAGAACGGGCGGGGCTAAAGTCATAATGAAACCAGCCAGTAGAGGCGCTAGACCACCTGAGAGACGATGCGCTGCCCAGCCAATGATGAAGCACTTCAGGCCTACACGCTGTAACTCCCGTATTCGGACAGAGGGGGCGATGGTGGTCGTTAAGGACGTACGAGAGCGCGACAGGGTACGTTGTTATGGTAACAGTAGCTGCGTTCAATATGGAAGGAGCAGCGAACATATACAGCATTAGACCCAGCCAGCAACACAGGTGAATCAAAACATTCATCACAAACAGCGCAGAGGAATCACATTTATCACAAACAGCGCAGACATCGAGCTGCTGAGGGAGCCTGTGAGCTTCTGTTTTTAGCTTAGCTGCTGAAAGAGACCCCAGAGGCTGCACGGGGTCAGCACCGACGAGTTTCTGAGAACTGTGGGAACTGTGCTGGGCAGCTAAAGCTACAGTGAAGCTGAGGTTGGGTTAACTAGTGAGCTGCAGCTTTCAGGACTGAGTCATGAAAAAAGAGGATGTGTGCAGGATGAAATGTTGCATTTTAAAGGTTACAGAGAAAGTGTAATGCCAGTTTGTTAGCTCTCTATTTGACATACAGAGGCTGTGAAACACTTCTAACCCCAAAGCTTTTAATTTACAATGGCATTTAAGAGTTGAAGAGCTCAGCCAATTCCACTCAACAATTATTTATTTGATTATTATTTATTGTATCTTATTTGTATCTCTTGTAAGCTGTGCACATGTTTTTATTTGTGTCTGCTCCTGCATTATTGCTATTTTTCATTTATAATGATGCTGTAATATGTGACTTTCAATCTAGGATGAATAAAATGATGTATCAATTAATTGAATTACCCCAGTGGGGCAATTTGTGATCTTACTGGCCCAGTTTACTACTGTGTGTGTGTATGTGGGTGTTCACTTCCACTGATGTGTTTAGTGTGTGAATTCTGTTGTACTGTGCAGTTGTGGCAATGGCAGAAAGTGTGCTTAACACAGAGGCTGTTTCGTGTGTTCAGGTTCCGGCCAGCTGTGGTGTCCAGCTGTATCCGGGAGCTGGTGAGGGAGCAGCTGAGTGGAGAGAGTTATGACTCAGAACGCAGTGCAGACACTGCACGGGCTCTCAGCACCCACATCACTGACCGGCTCAAAGGTGGGATAGTTCACCTAAACTACAAAGCCAAACTCAGCGCCAAACCTGGGCACAGTTTATCCAAAGCATCTAATTGTTTAGATCCTATAACCTAAACTATGGATCAGACCTGAACATAAATAATAACCTTATATCTGGACTTACCAAGCAAACCTGAGCAAAACCCAGGACTAAACCGAAACCAAAATATTAACCTAAACCCAGGACCATATCTAAAGCTGAGCAGTAACCTAACCCAGGACCAAACCTAAACTTGAACCATAACTCCCAATGACAAAATGTAATCTGAACAATGACCTAAATTTAAGACATATTTATCCTTAACCCAGTACTAAATTTACACCTAAAAATTAACCTAAACCCAGGACCAAATCTAAAGTTACATATGAATCTAAACTCAGGACTAAACATTAACTTAAACCCAGGATAAGACCTACATTTTAAACCAAGACATGAACCCAAACATACATGTAAAAATTATTGTCAGGACCAAACCTAAATCTGAACTGCTTTCTGCTCTGTTTGTAGAGTTGGGGCTAGACCGGTATAAGCTGGTGGTGCAGGTGGTTATCGGGGAACAGCGAGGAGAGGGAGTGCAGTAAGTCTCTCTCACTCTCTCACTCACACTCACACTCACAAAACACAGACATACACACACATAGGCACACACACCCATGCACAAAAGCTATGACTTAGTGACCTGTTGGCTCTTGTTAGCTGCAGGCTATTACATGAATGTACTTTTTACTGTCTAATAGAGAACAGAGTTGATCTTCTCCAGTGAGAGAAGCTGAAAGATATCTGTGGTAATGTGGTTGTTTACATGGTAATATCATTGTCAGTCAGGCAGTCCTGTGGCAAACACTCCCACAATGATTATACGGAGTATTAGTGAGGATGTGGTATATTTCTTTTTAAATCTAATAACAAACATTGACATATCTGTAGTATCATTGGCATAATTATAATAATTATCAGCTGCTTTAATGCGTAAGACCAGTGGAGCAAGTCCCAAGATCACAAGACTGTGAGAAAGTGTCTTAATCTGTGTGTGGTTGCTTTATAAATTAGCAATGCATTGAGCAGTTTTTGGGCTTTGCTGTAATTATTTTACTCTCTGTTGTTTCTGCTGGCACACAAACAAGTGTTTATTCTCTTTGTGTAGTATGGCGGCTCGATGCTTCTGGGATGCAGACACAGACAGCTGCGCCAAAGACATTTACATGAACGTAAGCTCGAAGAACCCAGTTCAGTGAAGTCATAGTATTGTATAGATGTTTCATCATTTTCTTTTTGTTTTCACTTACAGTAATCTTTCTCTCTTGCAGGACAGTTTATTTTGTGTGGCTACTGTATTTGGGGTTTATCATTACTGAAGAACTGCAGAAGAACAGGCTTTCTGGATTTGGCAGAAGAAGGTGTGCCAGGGGCACCATCTAGGACTTTACTATTGAATTACTATTGAGGTGCACTTTGCATAATTTTTTGTAAGGACTATGCAGAGCACTGACTCTCTATTCCAGGCACGGACTTTAATATGACTGCTGCTGCAAAACAATGCATCATTCATCAGTTTGTAGGAATTTTTACTTTTCATTTCAAATGAAATCTATTTTCAAATAAAATGTATGAAACAATAAAATTAAGCCTATTTTCAGCTCTACACATATCTGCTATGCTTGTATTGAATAATGGGGGAAAGACACTAGTCATAATTCTTAATCAGTGAATTATGGTGGTTTCCAGCTCAAGACTAAATAAACTAATTTTTGAATTTTGTTTAATATTATGAGGCCAAAGGGTTATAGAGGAAAATTGTTCTTTGCTCACACAGAGCTCAAAGATCAGAATACATGTTCTGAGACGGATAACAAAAGTAATACAGGACACTCATGGTATATTATTTGACGTTCTGTCAAGTAATTTGAAGAACATATTTTTATAAATATCCTTTTCAATCTAATCATTACAAATAATTAATCAAAGTGCTTGCACTTCCAGCTCAAAATGGATGATTCCAACAGGACTTTTCAGATACATTTTTCTTCCTAGGTTCTCAAAAAATAACAATGTCTCCTATAAAAATGTGTTTAATTTTCTGGTGAATAAAAGTATGTGAAGCTAAAAAACACCCCTTCATATGAACAGCTAACAGCTTCTTCAATTCCGAAAGACACAACCCTACAACCCCAGATCAGTATGGACCACAGGGTGGAATCAGTGAGCCACATTTGTCAGGCCTCTCTTTTCTATCGCACATCTCTCTCACTCACTCACTCTCTCACTCACACACTCACTCACACACACACACACACTTGTACTTTCCTCCCATCCTAAGGGGTTTGATAATGCCCATATGATGTTACACACATACATATGCAATATACAGTATATCGTTTCCATGGTGCACCTGAGCCACATGAAAAAGCCACTCTACTGAGAGTTTGTTTACACCTGCTTGTTTCATTACCTCTCCAATTATGACTTAAATAATTTCTAATACAACCCCCTAGTACAATCTATATTGAAACAGTGTGATTATTAACATTTAGACATCAATACATTAAGACTGCTGGCTTTTACTATTGTACATTCAATATATGGTTTTAAACTACTGTTGGATGATTGGATGGACTACACTGTAAATTGCTAAAGTGCTGTAGCTCATCTAAATTGTTCTAAAGCTCCAGTATGCTGGAGTGTTCACCAAAACCAGACAATTTAACTTCTTATTCTTTCACTAGTTACCTGTCAAATTTAACCAAGCTGGGTTTTTATCAAAGGTTTCCACGTTATGTGCAATTTTCTACATTTTAGCAGAATAAAATGTGAAATAAAATGGTTGTGTTTCCATCTACTACACTAATGTGAAGAAACCTAAGATGACATAGACTATCATGATTAGAAATAAGTCTTTAGACTTTAGTCTTTGATTTCAGCAGAACCATCTTTACAAATATTTGTAATCTCTTTATGGCTGTGTGTGTACTCCACCTAATTAGGATTGAAATCTCCATGCCTCCCAGACTATGTCCACCATATACCATGCAAATGTACCAGACAATTCTGGGAGAAGACATTGCAGAATCATTTTTCCACTTTTCAGTTTGTTGAAAGCAACTATCAACAACTTTTATGCTCAAACTATCCATATGGCCATTCGATTCCAGTTACTGGCTGTTTGTGCCAACTGACACGAGAATTGTGTGACTTATGCCTTGATGTGTCATCATTTATTCTTTTCCTTACTGGCTTTAGTGATATTCAAATTGTAGCCTGATAAAAAAACATTTTGCAATATTTTGGGTGATTAAAATGTTTTTTGTAATTTTGTAACATTTAGGTTTTTTATGCACTTGCATAAACTGATGGAAAACCATATACAGTAAGTCTGAAACACTCCTCATGATTTATAAATGTCTTAGTGGGTTGGCCCCACAATATCAGTGACCTCATGGAATCATGAAACCTGTCACAAACACTTAGCTTTTAAGATACTGGCCTACTGTCAGTTTCTCAAATGAGAAGAAACTGTGCAGGAGGAATACCTTGGGACATCCTTCCTATTACAGTTTTGGACTCATGTTTGTTCCTGTCTCCTGACTTGTCACTCCTCTCAACTTGATACTGATGCATTCCTGTCTGGATACGTATTTTCCAGTGTTGTCCTGCTGCATGACTTTGCTTATATTTGTAATAACCCTGTAACCTCTCAATTTTTTCCATGTTCCATTTCCATTCTGACGAGTCATGCAGATTCATGCATGGGAGTGTCTAGCCTAATTGGACTCAACACCTGGACTTCTCTCTTTATTTCTTAAACTACTTGTTCTTCTCCAAGGGAGTTTTAACTTGTTCAAAAGGGGCTTGGGTCTGGTTTGCTGCAAAAACAAACAAAATGCAATACAAAGAAATTTGAAATGAACTGAAACTGAGAAGGTTTTTCACACATCAAGTGTTTAAAAAAGTGAGCACAGTTTTTCTGTAATACATATAAGTTGGAGGAAAAATACTGTGATTATGAAGAGATATTGGCATAAAGATAAATTGTTTTGTCAAATTAAGCACAGTATTACTTCATATGAATGCTCAGAAAGATTTCTCCTTTGGCCAGCTACCCTTCCAGATCACACCCGTAGACCTGCAGGAATCAAGATTAATATTTCCTCTGTAAAGAAAGGGACAAACTTTCTCCAAGACTGGAGAGATGTTGCACTATCCATACACCATTTAACAGTCTTTCCTCCCTACATCCTATATCACCCCTTCATCAGCATCACACCTCCTTCTTCCATCATCCCTTCATCCTTTATGATCCTTTCATTCTCATCATTGTCCATTCTGCATAATTTCTCAGCATCATCCTTAAATCCTCTTTCATTCCACCAATAGATTCACACCTTCATCCTTCCTCATTCCTCCATCAGCAACACCCCTTCATCACCAGCATCACCCTTTCATCCTCTATCATTCTTTCATCAACATCACCCCTTCACCCTCCATCAGTATCAACTTTTCATCCTCCATCTTTTTGCTAATCAACACTAACCTTTTATCCTCCAAAATTCCTCCATAATCCTCCATCATTTCTCTATCCTCCAAAACTCCTTCATTAGCATCACAATTTCATCTTCCTCCATCAGCATCATCATTGACAGAAAGGAAAATGGCAATCAATTGTCATCTGGCTGCATTTCTCATCTGCACATCTATCTGCCTTCATCTCTATTTACTGTGTTTAATGGAATCCAATGCTAATCTGGGCCTCTGAGGTGATGAGGTCTTTTTCATTTCAACTCTTTTAGTTACACATGAAGTAAAACATCAATTTAATTCCAAATTTCATTAAAATGTAATTTGATTAGTGGTGTGTGGGAGAAGAGTTACTGTGGATTAAACTATTAATGAGGAATTGGGTGGTTCAATGACACGGCTGAGGAGTAGTTGAGGACCAACTGCAGTAAGGCGATGTAATAATGTGATATTTAATGTTTTAGGAAGATTATATTAAACCCATTGAAGGTTTATTTAAACCAAAAACAAGCTGTGTGACTTCACGCTGAATGATTTAGACTCACTCAACTGTAAAGATCAGATGTCTTCAGGCTGGTCTACTCATAACCGCTGCTCTCAAATCTCTACTTTCTAACAGAGTGAGATGTTGAGCCATGGGAAAGGCAGGTGTTATAAATCAATACTGAAAAGAGTGATAATTAGTTATACTCTGTCTGGGGGATGCAAGCGGAAGAAAGTGTATTAGAGCAGATAATATCACACAAAAACTGTTCTTCCTCTCTTTACTGCTGGACTGATGTTCTAACCATGTTCTCAAGTGCAGAGTAGATCATTATTAAAGTGCAAACACACCCACACACAATCACTTGAGGATTTTTTGAAAAATTATGGCTATAATGTGGAATAATGGGATTTTTCCAAAGGAATCGTGACGGGCAGGGGGTATCCTCATTCGAAAAGAGAAGGATTCTGTAGTATGATTTGGCATCGGATTCAGATAGCAAAGGCAATTACATTGAAACAGCATGGAACCTGAAGGCCACCTTGGCTGCGTTTATACTGCCAACCCATATCTGCTTTGGATTCCAAATCTGGATTGTCTCCAGGTTTATTTTTCATAACTTTTACAGCTAAATTTTTTTTTTGCAAATCTGATTCAAATCACATTTGGACTGTCAGGTTTGCGCCTCAGGATACTCTGGCCAATCAGATTTCAGAGTCTTGCTTCAAGGACCACATTAAATCATGAATAATTGAAGTACAGGGATCCAAGGACAGCACCAAATGCTACTTAGCTATGCTGAAGCCTATGTCATTAAGCTCTAGTCACCTTGAAAAATGGGCATGGCTGCAAGTGGGGCCAGAAATCAGCAATGTGAACAGTCCCCCATTTTGGTTCAGTAGTTTAATGTCTTGATCTGTAATTCTGATTACCTGCTTATTAACCAGAATTTGACTGTAGATTGATGACTCTCTAAAAAACCATCACTCCATGTTACCTCAGCTGTAACTGTAATTCACCCTGGTATTACTTGGAGTAATTTATGACATTTCGATTCACATCACTGTGATCAGTAGGGACTAAAAAACCCAAACTGTAGTTTTAACTCACTACAGCAGAAGTTGAGAAGATACAAACTCAGCAGGAAACTGTATCATTCTGGAAGGCAAGGACTCATTTTCTTCTACACTTGTTTGCAGAACTAAGATTGTCTCTTGGCTACACTGCATAAACACTGAGTCTTTATCCACAGTTCAGTGCTTCCTGTCATTGTGCAGGGTCAGGGTGAGAACTGGAGATGGGGAGAGGTCAGGTCAGTGGCTGAATGAATTACAGTGTACTTTGAGTTTAATGTAATAGAGGGCGAAGCCTTGCAGGATGTGCTGTCTGATCTGTGTTGCTGTAAGAGATGTGGTTCATTAGAACTACCAGTACGGCTAATCTCTCCCTTGCCTTGACCTAGAGAGAGAATGATAAAGAGGGGGGGTGTTTTTTCTTTTTCTTAAAATAGAACTGATGAGTCATTTCCTCCAATCAGAGCTGATCAGGAATGCTGTCCCCAATCAGCCTTTAAATGACCGCACACATGCACATACTTTTCTAAATATCTTTAGGGGACAACAAGCTGGATGCTGCATTGTGGCCGGTCACACACACACACACACACACACACACACACACACACACACACATTACAAATGTAGTTCTTAGAAAACTCAATGTTAGGAACGTATGAGGGGAAAGAATGAAATTCCTTGCTTTTAGCATTAACAAAACTGGAATCCATCTACCTATCTGTCCAACTGTCTGTCTGCCTATATCACAATACCTACATTTAGAGTGATAATACATAATACATTACATTAATAATGTAAACATGGATAATACATTTCATTTAGAGTGATATTAATATTAATAAGAGATTAAAGACTGTAGAGAGCTACAGTTGTCCAAGTAAGCAGCTAATTCTTTTATTTCTTCAATAGTTTTACATTGGAAAGGGCTGTTCTATTAACTATAAACAAAAAGAACAGAAGATTGAATATTCCAGAGAGGCAGCATACTGATGCTGCTGACGGAAATGGAGAAAGGAAGACACTGAGAGTAAAGGAAGATGAATATGACAAATTTAATAAAAGTTTCCTTATCAGAATTTCTGATGTTCTACGTTTCACTGGAACGAGTCTCCAAATGAATTTTCCATTACAGATGACCAAATATTAAAATTAATCAAACCAAACATTAATGTTAATGTGGAAGGGTTCCAACAGAGACCGTTTCTAAAGATCTTTAACTGCTATAATTACATTGTCTATAATGTAGCTTCACTTTATGCTACTCACTTTTTTCTCCAATGTACTTCCAAGACTGAATATCTCCAGCTCTTCTGTTCTCTGGATATCCAGAATATATCCAGACATACATCCAGAAACAAGGTATAAAAGCAAGTTGAATATTCTATTGATATCCTTACATCAGTCTTGTAAGAGAGATACTGAATTAGTTAGATATGGAATCCCTCAAAAATGTATAATTTCCCTTTTGTTTTAGATTCAGTGTAACTGAATCCTGGGCATATCCTGAATTCTGGTGAATTTGGTGTTCTGGTCTTGGAAACAAGAGACAAAACAGGTCATTTAAACCACTGGATGCCTAAATTTAGATTCAGATAGTGAGCTAGCTAATTTACTCAACCTACACCAATCAGCCATAACATTAACACCTCTGACTGGCGAAGTGAAAAACAGTGATCATCTTCATCTTCAGTGGAATCTCTCAGAGGTGGGTATATTAGACAGCAAGCAAACAGCCAGTTGACTGTGATGCACTAAAAGCAGGAAAAATGGTGAAGTGCATGAATCTGAAACACTGAAACAAAAACCTAAGGGTGAGACAAATCTGGCTCCAAGCCTCAATTGAGTGAGCCAGTGGGCAACTGTGGTTCGTCTGGCACAGTAGATAACACTAACAGTGAGCCACCACATCATGTGGGAGACCTGGGTTCAATTCCAAGTCTGGGCTACTATGCTATGCTACACCAATAAGAATGTTTGGGCAAAACTCCTAACACTATCCCGCCTCTATAATGTGAGAAATAAGAATGTCAGCTAAATGCCATAAATGTAAACATTTATAAGGAAAAACCTGCTCAGGCTGTTGAGAGGAACCAAGGCTCAAAAGGGAAACCATCCTCCTCTGGTTGACACCAGATGGTAGAGCAGATGTAGCTAGTAGGAGCATGCTGTGTAAATGGCTGATGAATTATCTGAGAATGGAAGTGTTGTGGGTTTTTCTGTATGCAGTAGTCAATATTTACAAAATGTACTCCAAGATTGCTACAGGATCTACTGCTAATATCTTGTTACCTTAAGAAATTTTAGGGAGCCTCAGTTGGTCAGATCTGTTGAGGTAGCACAATAGGAAACAACTCAGTATTAGGCAGGGGATCCTATTGCTGTGACTGATCATTGTAATATGTAAAGAATTAGTACATATTTGTGTGTTTGTGTCACAGAGCTGTACACTGAACTGCAAGAACAGGCAAGCTATACATAATATATGGACAACAGACACCAACCGGAGTTGTAACCATGCATCAGCCATCGGAGGTTCTGGGAGCTGGAGCTTCAGTCAAAGTGGAAGAGAAATTTAATCACTGCTGTCTGTTCTTATCCAGCTCTATGCACACAGCAGGATGGTGTCATCACATCTTTTCCCCTGCCTTTAGCTCTATTCAGATAAGATTAAATTCTCAGAGGGAGGACTATAATAACATTTTTACCCATCTCGTTAGTGATAAAACTCTCACATCTGGAGTGAAATAAAATAACCACAGGACAAGGAAGTTTAATACTCAAAGCTTTGCATTAAATGATTTTGATTAGCATTGAATGTCATGACTATGCTCCATTCGCATCATGGGATCCAAATGACCAAAGAGACACTGACTCTTTTTTCATGCTGGTATGAATCAAAGTTGAATAAGTTTGTAATTCTGAAACTGTAGCTGCCAATCTGAGACTAAATATAGTCTGTAGCAGCAGCCACAAATAATTTTAAATTGTGAGGAAACATCTGCCTGGAAAAGCATATAGATATGTATTTATTCCCACCTTAAAAGATTTAGATTTTTTCTGCTTTGCATCAAGCTCCACCCACAACCACAACCACCACACATATATATTTTTTCATGCATATGGAACATGCTGTGTGAAAGCTGCCTAATAGTGTCTTAAGAGCAAGTGATTTGAGTGTCAACAACAACATATAACTACTTATTATAATCAATGAAGGTGTGTATGCAAGCCACATCACACTACTCACACTAGCTGAACCAAATGCCTTTCAATAAAACACGGGTAATGTAGCCTAACACAGACAAAAAACCCATTACTTGAAGAACTGGAAGCTCTAATACCAGTCCTTTAATGTTTAAAATGGATAAAAATTAAACAGATATACTGCTGGAATGAATTAAAAGTACTAGTGCATCTTAGGGAATTAGAATATCATGAAAACAACCTTTGTTTCATACCTTAATTGAATAAAAGGCAAACTGATGTATTTATTAGACATGAAGTGAAATATTTCAAACCAAGTTTTTTTTTTTTGTTTTACTTTTGGCTTATAGCTCATGAAAATGTCCGTAACCTAACCTACTCCCCAAATCAATCTCCTAGAGTCTGGAGGAAGAGTTGAGAGGCTCCGAATCCATACTGATAAAAAAAACAAACAAAAAAAAAGTATATATATATATATATATATATATATATATACTTCAAAAAATGCTCAAGTAATGGTATTTTGGTAATAACACCATCTACTACATCTTAATATTAAAAATTACTTCACACTGAATATAAGGCATTTCCTATCTGCAGACTACGTTTGAACACTCACTCACTGTGAGGACACAATGCTATACATTCCCTATTTGCTGCACATAATTCCATGTCTCTTTTTTGTGTTTATTTATACCAGATGAAATGCTTAAAGCCTGTACTGAAACAGAGCTTGAATTAGTACTTTGGCACCCTGCCTTCCGAGGTCAGAGCAGCCAAAGCAGTAGAGCTGTATATGAAAGTGATAGATTCCCATGTCAATCTTCACTCGTCACAGTGAATTTATGCATTTAAATTTTAAACCTATGCATTTTCACTCACAAACTTTCACTAACAGATAGCTAGCATGAGTGTGCCACTGGAGAGCTTTGATGGCAGTAGTGCTGATGTGTACGTCCCAGAGTTTTATGCCTCAGTCAAATGTGGTCTCATTTTCATGGCATTCGTAAAAGTCATAATCTCCATCTGCAATGACTTCACCATTGCCAGGGGCCACCTCGCTGATGACACTGCGTAAAGTCACCCGGGTCATGCTCAGAGACTGTTTCCTGGGTGCCGGACGGCGTGGGTTGCGACACATCACCTCCTTAAACATCTCCCTGAAGCGCGTGGACATCAGATTATAGAGGATGGGGTTGACAGCCGAGCTGAGATAGAAGAAAACTCCCGAAATCACATGGACGTATTCATACGCCTGGAACATCTCCATCTGCCCACTGGCCCACTGGTCCATGAAGCTCCACATCAGACGATCAGTGTGAAATGGAGCCCAGCAGATTCCAAACATCACCACCAGCACAACTGCAAGTTATATAATATACATTTTATTTATTTCAAACAATGCATAACATGATTCCCAACTTTTCTCAAATGTAGCTCTGAGGCTAATCTAGTTAATATATAATGGGAACTCACAGTTCATTAGTTAGCCTACATTGTCACACACTCACAGCAAGCCATGTTGAGTTGTTCAGTATTACCTAAGACTACATTCGTACAACAGGATAAGTGGCCTAGATCTGATTTTGTCATCAAATCCAAAACTATTTTGGTTGATCACACCTTTTTAATGTAATCTATATCCAGTTTATCACAGAGAATGTCCTCATTGTAGAAAGGGCATATTATTCAACCACAACCAGATCTCTGGTTTGTAATCTTTTTTTTTTAGATTTTTATTCTCCTTTGGCACTACAGCCATGTCCTCCTGTGAGGTCAGTTCTTTGGAAACACACAGCATTGGCAATGAGCATCTTCTAATTGTATTTTTCCACAAAAATGTATGAGGTCTATTATCTCACTTTCTTTAAAAAGTGACGCCAGTAAAGTGCTTTTGAGGTAGGAATCAAATTATAGGGGGTGGCATTTCAATTGTTGCTGGATATCAGTGATGATGTGTCACCTGTGTCCATTCTAAAACTACACACTTGATATAGCCTACATGAAGTAAGCAAACTTAAAAAGCAGCAATCCCCTGAATGAAATCAACTCACACAGCATCTTTGTGACTTGCTGCCTGCGTGCTTTCTGCTGCTGACCGCGAAACCTGCCATATCTGTCCTGCTGCTGTCCATCGGTGGCCTGTAGTGCCTGCAGCATCCGCTCCTTGCGTAGCTGAAGCCCAATCAGCAGGTACAGCACGCTAAGGGTCAGCATGGGCAGCAGGAAGAAGAACACCGTGGTGATCTGGATGGTCAGGTTGTACACCCAGCGAGGCTTGACCAGCATACAGGTGTCCGAGCCAGGTAGGCTGCCCTGGCCCTGCCCCCTTGGTTGTGGCAGAGTAAAGATACCATGTAGACTAGTGTTTGGCACTGCACACACTACAGACACACTCCACACACACAGGATTACTCGCCTGGCGTGGGTTCGGGTCACCACATACTTGGCCCTGAGTGGGTGGACCACGGCAATGTAGCGTTCCACACTGAGTGCTGTCACATTGAGGATGGAGGCAAAGCATACTGTCTCAAATAAGAACGTCTTGAAGTAGCAGCCACTCTCCCCGAGAAGGAATGGGTAGTTACTCCATAGCTCATACAGCTCCAGTGGCATACCCAGCAGTAGCACCAGCAGATCTGATACTGCCAGGCTGAACAGGTAGAAGTTGGTGGGTGTCCTCATCACCCTGTGTCGTGTAATTACTGTGCATGTCAGTATATTGCCCGTAACCCCCACAGAAAAGATCAGCAGATAGGTGATGCAGACGGGCAGGAAAACCGGGGAGCGCCGTGGGCCGAGGTATTTCTCAAGGTACTCATCTGGGTTGAGGCAGTAATCCTCCAGCTCTGATGGCGTGAAGTTCCGGGTGAAGCTGGCGTTACACAGGTGGTCCTGAACACATGGCAGAGCTGCCAATGAGCAGTTGAGTTTGGACATTGCTTTGGAGCTGGAGATAAGAAAAAAATACTGAAAGTTTTCCTCGCTCCTCACCTATTCAGCCTACACTCTCTCGCCCGACTCATTTTATGTACAGAAATCTTGTCACACCCTGTTCAGCTTACAGTATTTTACACTCACACATTTATCCTGTATAACCTCACCCATTCAGGCTGCATCAGTTTAACCCTCTTTAACCCTCTTCCTAAAGCAATTTTAACACAGCCCAGTCAGCATGCAGAAGTTTAGCCCTGCCCATTTGGCCCACAGGAGTTTAGCCCCTCCTACTCAGCCTTTGGAAATGTATTCTATTCATTTAGGCTACAGCCGTATAGCCCACCTACTCAGCCAACAGCAATGTAACCTTCACCCATTCCTGCTATAAAGGTTTAGGTCCACCCAATCCAGCTACTGCAACATATTCCCACCTATTTAATACTACAACAGTTTAACCTCCACCCATTCAGTCTACAGTAGTTCAGCTCCAACCATTCTGCCTATAGACGTTTAGCCCAACCCATTTTGGCAACAACAACATACCCTCACCTCATTTATCTTACAGCAGTTTAGCTCCACCCATTCAGCATACAGAAGTTTAGCCTCACCTATTTATGTTACAGAAGTCCCATTATTGATCCAGAATCATTTATCTGTATAACTGGGTTTTAATTAGTAGTGCTCAACTCACACAGACTTAATTCAGCTCTGTGTGTGTGTGTGTGTGTGTGTGTGTGTGTGTGTGTGTGTGTGTGTGCGTGTGTGATGTAGACCGATTAGTCTGTGTCCTGATAAGTTGATTGGCAAATTAGCAAGGATATTAGAATAGTAATGTTCTTTAAATTATCATTGCAACTGTGGATGGAAAACCAATGAGGAATAAACAGATGAAGTGATAAAAGTTATTATTCATCTTCCTTCTTCAGTGTTATGCAGTCAGCAGCTGAATTAGTGGGGGAGAGGGGGGGGGGGTACAATCTATCATGGGGTAAAATGTAAAATGGATATCTACTTCCAGCAGAACGTTTAATCAGAAATGTACTGTAGGTGTAATGGAAATTAAATGTAGTTCAGTTGACCTCCACCATTCTAGCTGTCAATTCTCAATTATGAACCAGGGAAAGGTCTCCCTGAATATGCTTTTCTGTCTTCTAATACACTTCTCTTACTTTGTACATTCAATAATTACATTCATTCAAGCCTTCCAGTGCCAATGAATACATACATTATCTCCATTTACCCTGGTCTTCAATGGTCAGGACCCCATCCTCTAGTCCTTCATCACTAGTCACAGGACACTGTCCACAGGACTCTTTTGACTGGATATTTCTGGTTGCTGGTGTATTCTCGGTCCAGCAGTGACACTCAGGTGTTTAAAAATTAGCTATATATATATTGATCAGTCATGAACATTATGACCTCCTCCTTGTTTCTACACTTTGTACACATTTTAATAAACTCCACTGATCATACAGGAGCACCTTGTCTATAATTATACTGTTTCTCTGTATAATTTATTAGCTTCCTTTCACACTGGTTCATCAATTGTCAGGACCTGCAGGACCACCACAGAACAGCTTTTATGTGGGTGGTATATCATTCTCAGCACTACAGTGACACTGACATAGTGGTGTGATAATGAGTTTGTGTTGGTCATACTCTAGTCCTTTCAGCAGCGCTCACAGGACGCTGTTGGCTGGACAGTTTGTTTGATGGACTATTCTCACTCCAGCAGTGACACTGACAGGTTTACAAACTCCAGCAGCACTGCTGTGTCTGATCTATTCATACCAGTGTAACATACATTAACACACTACCAACACATCAGTGACACTGCAGCGCTGAGAATGACTCACTACCCATATAATACCTGGTCTATTGTGGTCCTGTGGGGTCCTGACGAATGAACAGGGTGAGTAGTAAAACAGTGTTTTCCCACACACACATGCACACACAGACACAATTAATTGCTGTGATCAGTAATCTTAAATCTCTAAAACTGAAAGTAACTTTCATGCACTTCTCAATTTTACACAATGTCTAAATGTTCTTTTATTTGAATAGAATTATTTAATATTTTATCAATATCAATAATGATCTTACCTAAGGCTGATGTTCTCCATCTAATCTTGAAACTCCATTCATTCATTGAGCCAAAGGAGAACCACGGAGTGAGTACATCCTGAAAAGCAGTATGCACAGAGCACACACTATGACACTTCTACAACACTGCAGAGAGAGAGAGAGAGAGAGAGAGAGAGAGAGAGAGAGAGAGAGAGAGAGAGAGAGTTGCTTAGTTCCTCTGCTGCATGAAAGAAAAACAGCTCTCTGTGTGTGTGTGTGTGTGTGTGTGTGTCTGTGCGTGGCTGATTTGTCCATTTAAATCTTTTGACCGGCGTAGGTGATGTCCTCAGGGTAGACACACACGCACGCACACACAAAAAGACACTTATGCACACACAGCTGTTTCTCTATGACTAATTCCTCTATAGTCTAATGTTAATATCAACAAAAGGTTTTGATTGTTATTATTAGGTTCTAAATTAGTTCTCAGTCATCTCTCACCACTACTCCACCCACTCATCACATCACACCCCTAACTCTATGTATATATTCTGTACATACGTAGTCATATCAGTCATAACATTAAAACCACCTGTTTAATAGTGTGTATGTTTCCCTCAACCTGCCAAATCAGTTCTGACCAGTTGATACATGGATTTCAAAAGATGTAACTAGAAATTTTTAGTTCATGCCAGATTAGCTGTTTTGTGGGATCACACCAGATGAGCTAGCCTTCACGCCTTGCACATGCGTGAGCATAAGGTGCACATGACCCTATTGCGAGTTCACTGGTTTTCCTTCCTTGGGCTACTTTTTGTAGGTACTGACCTAATGAGTGTGTGGGTCATTATAGAGCACACCTTTCACTTTCTATGTATTACAGATTTACAGAATTAGTGGGTGGGTTATATAAAATATTAGAGCATTATGGAGCACACACTACACTTTATATAATATATTACAGGCTGTCAGTGTGTGGATCATATAACCAGTACAAAGTGCTGTTTTAAAATACTAAAGAAGCCAAACCAAATAAGTAAACAATGTGTTGTCTTTTTTAAATGATCAGTGTTGTGGAAGGATAATCAACTTGTCAGCTAATCGTTACAGTTGAATTTCACAACGTGACTCTTGGTCAAACAGGACATATGATGTCCTTAGAGGCTCCTCTCAGATTTATGTGTAAAATGTAGTGTACTAACCACTCCCATCTTCTGGAAATGGGCTGATGTGATCTGACACAAATCTACTCCAACCACCTTTTAGAGTGGCAGCAACTCTGTGGCTAATTTGCACCTGATGTCTGGCATTTTCCTTCATAGAACACAGCTAATAACAGCTAATAACACAGCTAATAACACAGCTAATAACACAGCTAATAACACAGCTAATAACACAATTAACAATATTCCTAACAACACAGCTAATAACACAATTAACAATATGCCCAAAACACCCAATTACACAGCAAATATAGTTAACATTATAACACACCTAAAAACACAGCTATTAAGCAATTACATTAGAAGCAGCATTTTAACAGTGTTAGGATGAATGTCCTTTCTTTTCTCTCTGCAAGGGCAAAATACCCTGATCACAGAAAACTCTGGCAGCAGAAAAGGCTAATAAATTAGAGATTTGACCTGAATGCTGGTGGATGTGTAGCTGTATTTGTATGGACGTGTCTGAAATGGCACTGTCTATTCAAATTTGGCTGTTTGGGATAGAACCTTGACAGGCTGGACTCATGGAACCCCATCTGCTGTGTTTGTTTGTTTATGTGTGTGTATGTGTGTGTGTGTGTGTGGGTGTGTGTGTGTGTGTGTGTGTGTGTGTGTGTGTGTGTTGGTTTAGACTCAGTTTCTGAAATCCACAGCTAACTGACCTTAAATGCATGGTCAGTTCACTTGTGCTAACTGAGAGACTTTCAGTTCCACAGGCAGCCCCGGGTGGGTTAGTGGCTTGAGCTTCAGACTAAAGTCAGAGGGCCAAGGTTTGATTCAGAGTGAAGTAAATCTGGTAAGAGTTCATTTTTAATTAGTCCAAATATAATTTATAATTAAATGTGAGAGTGATGGACTATAGAGACAAAATATACTTACATTATTGGAATATTTACATTATTGGAACAGTTTGTTAAAATATTTACATAAATGAATGTTGACCCCAAATGTTGCCAGTTTTGTATATTTTGTATGTGACCCTCTAGCAGCAGAAAAACTGGTCATGAATTAACAGATTAGGTATCAACAGATGGATATGTCTCTAATGGCATTGTCTGTTCAAATTTGTCTGTCTGCGATGGACCCGAGAGACTGGACATGTGAAACACTGTCTTCTGTGACTCGGGTGTGTACATATGTGTTGATTTAGACTGTTTGTGAAATCCACAGCTAACTGACCTTAAATTAGGGTAACCATATTTTGTTTATCAAAAAAAGAGAACACTGGGAACACACAGGCATATGCTGTGGTTAGAATATTGCAGCTGGGGGGCTTCAAGTAGGGCTAAGTTAGAGGGACTATGGCATTGGAGGACTGCATTGAGCACTAGGGGGTTCACTTATGTCAGAGTGCAAATTCCAAAAATGTTTTTTGGAAAGTGTGAGGAAACCCAGAAGGAAACCCATGCAGACAGGACCCAGATAGCACCTTGAACTCAAGACCCCAGCAGCAGAAGGTGATGTGGTAACCAAGAAGCCACTGGGCCACCCAAGGAGGACATGTCTACAAGGTACCTGCATACCTACAATGCAAAGTAAATTGTTTAATTTACTAAAAGTAAAGTTTTAGTTTACAATGGGAAATGCTAGGGTAACATTGCAAATGAAAAACAAGGACTTGGCCTGCCACCTCTGTAAACACACTCAAAATATCTTTCAACCCACCCAGATCTTCATTTGTTTGGTGCAGAAACAAATTAATGTTATTTATGTGGTGTGTCTAACTTTAGCCAACAACATTACAATAACAAATTAACTTCACCACAAAGCTGAAAAATCAAGTAACTGGAACTACTTTTATCTCAGCAGTTTGTGATTTGATTAAAGTCTTTAATGAGAAGTCTGTACACTTGGTGGTCTCCTTCATAATGCTGCAATGCAGTCATTTGCACAAGACCAGGCACCTATTAATATGAAGGAACATGATAATTTAACCTTCAACGCTGAAGGTACATCATCAACCATTCTCCACCCATAGTGTAACCAGCAAGCTGAATGGCTCTTTTTTGTTGCATGGCAGGAGTATAGATGATAATGTATTTCCAGAATTTAGTTCTGTTTTTGCTGCTTTGTTGATAATGAAATGAATTCCAATGAATGATGCAGCAACATACAAAGCCAAAAAAAAAAACTCTGAGTGGATCAGTTCTTCCCTTTCCACTTTTATTGGCATCTCATTGTCTTTTGAAATTTAGTCAATATTTAGTAATGCCCAATGGTTTTGCTCGATTCACTCATGCAAAATACATCTACAGCAGACAGGCAGTGCTGGACATCAGCAATCATTGCACAAATATTCAACCATCTATTTGTCTTTAACCAGTTCAGATTGTTCTTCCTGCCCCATGATTTCACCTGTATTTTACATGGCTGTTGTCTATATACCCCCAGATGCTAATACTAACATGGCTATGGAAGTCCATTGTACTGCTATTAGCAAAATACAAACTGTGCATCCAGCCGGAGCCTTTATTGTAGCAGTGGACTGACCGCAAAGCATTCATATGGGTGGTGAAAACTGACAAACGCATCACAAGCACCCAGTTACCCACCATTAAAGACATTTATCACAAACCCTGGGCAGGGTGAGAAACATAATCAAGGACACTTCTCTCCCAAACCATAGACTTTTCATCCTCACCCCATTTGGCCAGTCCTGCACCAACAGACTCAGGAAGAGTTTTTTTTCCTGAGGCTGTGACCTTGCTGAACTCTGCACAGCCATTTTAACAAAGAAGGATACTGCCACGTAATTAACATTGCACTGCCAAGAGATAAATACCCACAAGCTACCACACCATATGGGAGACTGGGGTTCGATCCCCAGGTTGTGTAACTATGCTGTGCTAAAGGAGTCCTTGGGCAAGACTCCTAACATTACTCTGGTCCACCTCTGTAATGTGAGCCCCCTTGTCAGATGCTCTTGATAAGAGTGTCAGTTAAAATGCCATACTGTAAATATTGTATTTAATTGTGTTCCTCATTCAAATTTGCACTATTATTGTAGATATTCATAATAATGTACTTCATTCATACAGTACCTGCCATAATTATTGCACTATCTGCATGGATATTACTGCATTTTATGTAAATAGTACTATTTTTTGCACTTCTGGTAAGATGCTAACTGCATTTCCATGGCTCAGTACCTGTACTCTGCACAATGAAAAGGTTGACTATAATCTAATCTAAAACATACAGTAGTTGCAATACTGGAAATTATGACCCTTAGTGTAGATCTGAGTAAAAATAGAGGTTGGTATATTGAAGGTTGAGTGAGATATAAGTTGTCTGTTTATATGAATTTCTTTCTTTTGTACTGTACAACAAGCACATTAAGTGGCAAAATTAACAATCACAATTTCATGAAAAAAATAATAATAGCTGAGCACTATTGACATCATGACAATAGATTCTTTAATTGGTGGAGCACATGGGAAAATGGATCTTCATTCACACAGCTGCAGTTCCTGAAGCTCCTCTTCACTATAATGTGGCCTTACACACTTAACCTCAGGGTAGCTTTTGTTCTGTCGTTTTATGTTCTTCAAAATAGCATATTGTCCTTAGTTCCCTTCCAATACTGAAAAAGTGCTTTTACAGATTTAGAGCAATATTCCAATATGCAGATGATTCAAATGTATAGAGTTTTTGACATTACAAGCAGAATAACATCAAATAGGCTGTTTTTACCATTTATTGTACCTGGATCATTTACAACTAGCTGTTCAGTTATTCTACATCCACCAAAGACTGTCTCCCACTGTCTCCCACTACCTCCTCACACTACAGCTAATTCTAATTCTAATTCTAATTCTAATTCTAATTCTAAATCTAAATCTAAATCTAAATCTAAATCTAAATCTAAATCTAAATCTAAATCTAATTCTAATTCTGTACCCAGTGAATGAAGAGTTTCTACATACACATAACATCTACAGTGCAATCATGTATGAATAATGTAAGTATAGTGTACGTTAATGTGTAAAATTTCTATTTTTTACATTTAGCTATGTTCTTTATCTTTATTTTTATTTATGTTTTTTACGCATCTTTTTTACTAAAGCAAGGGATTTGCACCTACGTTTTTCACTCACCCTTACACCTGTGTAATGTGATGTGACAATAAACTTGATTTAAACTGATTTGTTTTTTATTCTCAATTGTAGTTTCCTCGCTATAAACGAGGGTGGTTCTAAGTTATATTTTTCCTTCTCATTTGAGAACCAGTTTTCAGTTCACCCCTCCGACTTGCAGCTCTTCCCCTGGTCTGTGCTTCCAATTTCTCAGGTGCTCACCTGCGGAGTGCAGTGCGTGAGCTCACGGGGGTTCGAACCCCGGGTCCTGTGGGTTTGTTCATTTGATTTTTTTCTGTTTATCTTTATAAACAAGCCTCTTTATTTCCAGTTCAGATCACTGGTGCACTCTTCCTCCAGTGTTGTTTAACCCTTTCCTCTCTCAGTTCCCCTCACATGTCACCAATCACCTCCCCTCATAAACCCTACCTCCATAAGCCTCTTCCAGTTCCGATAGAACAGTGGTATAAGCACCACCCTACACCTGAGCAGCCTGGGTTCAAGCCCACTTAGAGTAGGTCTGCTTTGTTGCATTGAGTCCAAAATTAATTATTGAAATCCCGGTCTCAACCCAGGTGTGCTTTTTAATTTATTTCCACCCAGGTTGTGCCCTGTGACACACTCACTGTATGTAATTGCACTAAATCTCTTTTTGATCTGATATCAAGCTAGTCACTTATCCCCAACAGGAATTCACTTCTCCTTTACTTGCAACTCCTTCACCCCAACCTGCAACTTACTTATCCCAGCCTCAATCCACTCATCCCCAAGCTGCAAATCATTCACCTGAATGTGCAACACACTCATCCCCAACCTGTGATTCATTTGACTTGCAACCACCTCACACCAACCTGTCATTCACTCATCCCCAACCTGCAATATACTCACCCCAACCTCCAAACTGCAACACACTCAACCCAATCCTGCAATTCAGTCTTCCCCAGTCTGCAACACACTCACCCCAAACCTACAACCCACTCAGCCCCAACCTACACACTCGTTATCATACTAAGAGAGAGTCCTATTTTATTCTATTGGCAGTAATGTTTTGCATGAATCTGTGTCAGTGAACTGAATGCATGCATTAGAACGGGTGACTACAAACATATGGAGATTGAGTGTGTGTGTGTGTGTGTGTGTGTGTGTGTGGGTGTGTGTGTATGTGTGTGTGTGTTTAGTATTCATACAATGTTTATTACACTGCTTCTTTTCTGAGCTGGTTGTTACATGTGACTGTGAATAATCTGACACTCTACCTGTATAAACATAACCTGCCTTTGAAGGTGAAAGAACACCATTAGTGCAGAAACTGAATAAATAATCTGCCTCTGCACATCGTATCGGTAGACTGCTGAACCATATTGACCTCAATGGGACATTTTGCTGACCTCAGCCTCAACAAGGGAGAATAAGTACAACTAAACTTTTATCATGTTCTTGTTGCGTACACACACACACACACACACACACACACACACACACACACACACACACACACACACACACACACACACACACCCACACACACACACCACACACACACACACACACTCCATAACCCTCCCAAAAAAAACAAACAAAACAAAACAAAAAAAACAACAACCAAGAAAAAACAAACAAACACAAAAAAACACGCAAAAAGATTTTAGACCCACATTTTAAAACTCACTATAGACAAATTGCTCATTGATCTACCTTCATGCATAATGGGCCCCTCTGCTGGCCTCAGGTAGGATAGCACATATGCAAGTCATGCGCTCCACTGATCTTGAGTCCATCTAATCATCACAGCACCTCAGCGCTTGCTGTGAAGTCCCTGTGTGTCTTACCTGATATCAGAGCATTGTTGTTCTCTGATTTTCTGTGATTTGACCTGGATTTTGGAGACGTCTTCAGTACTGTTAACTGCTGGTTTCTTGACTCCTGCATGTCCTAATACTTGGAATGCCCCTCATAAATGCCCTCTGCATGTGAAGCCTGTCTCAGCTCCTTCGTTACAGCTTGACACAAACACACACATTGGAGTTAGTCAGTGTTTTATCTTACACATTGTGTCCAGTCACTTCAAACAGTCTAATTCTAGTTGTTATTGCTTTTATCTTTCTGCTGAGCTGATCTCCATTCCTCTCTGGACTGATTGTAACATGATAGTAACCATTTTCCCAGGACATGTCCTTTCTGGGATGTGAACAATGTGTTCAACTGGGATTTCTAAATTCTGAGTTTACATCAGAGTTTTGATGTAAAATGCTGCCTTAGAGGCTAGTTTTCCAGGTGGTATTTCTGAGAAATCAACACTATATGAAAACACCAACAACAACAACAACCCATGCACATTTTTCATCAATATATAAATCTCTCAAAAGTAGATACACATTTCTAAAACTCTGCCCCTTGGTTATTTTAATTGGTTATACTCTGAACTGCTTTGTTCTGCCTCAGAGGCAGCACTGCCCTCAGAACCAGCTTGAGTATTGATTTTGCACATGAGCCTATGACACAGTGTTGGTCCCATATGTTTAATCAAGTCCAGACCCCGCAGTACTCTGCAGAGATTTTACAGTACTTTATGCTTCCAAGGGTGTAGTTTTAGCATGGACAGATTGACAGGTCCCCACCAATATCCAGTGAATTGTGCCCATCAATGCCTGACTTTTGCCACCACCCCGTCCCCAGCAATGTTAAGAGCAAAACTATGCCCCTGCTTCCATCTGCTGACAGGCTTTACTGAAATCTTTCTAGTAGGATTAGTGCCTGTATATTACTCTGATAGATCAGTCAGACAGCTCTCCAAACCTTAGACCGATAGTCCAAAAGGAATCTATTAGGTATCGTCAAGAAGAAAATGAGAAAACTGACTCAGCAATAAAGATGAGCTGGAGGCTACTATCAAAGCAAACTGGCATTTAATAACATCTCAGCAGTCCCACAAGATTGCCACCATACCATGCACTGATACAGTAACTCATGCTCAAGAACTTGCTTGTCGGACATTTTTGTATTGTACGTCCATTTCTGTTTGATCTTATGATTTGAATAAAATTATTAACAAAAGTGAATAATATTTTCATTTCTTGAGATGCTATTGTATAGTACTTCTCAACCTTGGTCCTGGAGGCACCTCTGCCCTGCATGTTTTTAACACACCCCCTGCTACTTTGAAGAGCTTGTTAATGAGCTGATTAGTTGATCCAGGGGAGGAGGGGGCAGGCAAACCTCTAAAATATGAAGGGTAGTGTGCGTCCAGGACCTGGGTTGAGAAACACTGCTCTAGTACCATCACTGGCCACTTTATCAGAAACGTCTCCCCTGTGGCACCTACTGGACACAAACACCTGTGGAGGTTTTCAGATTTCAAGCTAAAGTGGTGCTGGGTTTTCTTCTCTCTTACTCAAAGATGAAAACAATCAAAACAATCATTACTGTTGATGTAGTTTTAGGGGTCTACCAGGTCTTTAGCAGTAAAACTCACATCTTCTATCTGAACTCCAGAAACATGAAAACTTAATGATTGTTTTGGCAATAAAAGTAAATACTGTACTGTACTGTACTCCTCTATGGTAGGTGTTTCTGATAAAATGGCCAGTGAGTGTAAATACAGTATAGGAGTTTCTAATTATTTCTCAACATACCAGAATGTATCCAGATTATAAAGCTGGATTGATACAGATACAGTACATCTTGCAAAAAAAAAAAAAAAAAAAGGTAACATCCTAAAGAGACCAGACTTCTTGAGTGCACTTAACACCATTCAACCTCTCGTGCTTGGGGAAAATGGAGAAGATGGATACATTGCATGGGGATAAGTCCATGATAGCCTTGGACTACCTGTCTCAAAAGCCCCATTTTGTGCAAATAGAACCACTGAGTCTGATCTTCTAGTCTGCAACACTGGAGCACATCAGGGAACTGTACTCTGCCCCTTCCTCTTCATCCTGTACACCACAGACAGTACAGGTCAGATCTATGCCACTTTCAGAAATGTTCTGATGACTCTGCGATGATCGGG
Source organism: Acestrorhynchus altus (assembly GCA_034509495.1). Classification (NCBI taxonomy): domain Eukaryota; kingdom Metazoa; phylum Chordata; class Actinopteri; order Characiformes; family Acestrorhynchidae; genus Acestrorhynchus; species Acestrorhynchus altus. The sequence goes on along the minus strand of CM067514.1, from coordinate 13,857,008 downwards.
TGCATCAGGAATGGACAAGAAGTTGAATACCAAGACCAAGTGAGCAGCTTTGTGGAGTGGTGTGCAAAGAACAGATGGTTGCTTGGCTCCTTAATGTGACCAAGGCCAAGGAGATGGTGGTGGACTTCAGGAGGAAGAAGACCACAATCAAGCCTGTTACCATCATGGTTCAGAATGTTAAGCTAGTTGACACTTATAAATATCTGGGTGTCTAGCTTGACAGTAAATTGGACTGGAGGGTCAACACTGAGGCTGTGTACAAGGAGATGAGAAGACAATTTGAGGAAGCTCAATGTCCTTTAATGAGTGCAGCAGAAGTTGGTCATCTTCTACCAGTATGTTGTTTGTCTCTGTTAATGGATGCTTACTGGATAGTTTTGAGGTGTTGGTCTATCTATCTATCTATCTATCTATCTATCTATCTATCTATCTATCTATCTATCTATCTAGCTAGCTAGCTACTGGTTGTATTATACTGGGACAAGAATATGGCATAGTTTGTATTAAATTCAGTAAATTGTGTCTATAAAGTGCAGAAATTTTTAGTTCATTTTCAACAGGAGTGTACTGTTGCACACAACTCGATGTATGTGTTTGCTCGATTGTGGGTGTTTACCCAGTGGATGGCTCTCAGTCAGTGTGAGCAGGGGTCAGCATACAGAGATCCATTTATTCAGCAGTAAAATGTCCTTTAATGAATCTTTCCCATCTGTTCCCTCTTTAATATTCATCCACTGACCCATAAACTCATCACACTCCCAGTAAACGGAGAAGCACACACCATATATACACCACACACCATACATGCTGCCAACGCATCCCATAAGTATTGGATAGAGATTCATCATTCCAGAGTATAGGGTTCCACTGCTCCACTAGCACACACTTGGCAGTAGGCACCGTGCCAGAAGGTTCAGGTTTATCAGAGAGTTTTATTGTATTGGAAGAACGTCTGTCTAAGGCAGGGTTGGGCCATTCATTTCTAAAGGGGGACACATGAACAATCCTAACTGTTTTGGAGGGCCGAACCAAGTATAAATTGAACTTAATTCTGCTCAATACTAATTTTCTCCCATTGTAAAAAGTAGTAAATTATATATTTTGATAAGCTGCTACTGGTAATAAGAAGTTTAAGAATATTCTGTAAATATTTTTGTCAATTTATGATTTTTATTTTTGTGCAGGTCAAAGACAATAATGTAAGAATAAACAGTTGTAAACAAAAACAATCATTACATTACTATTTTAATGATTTTTTACTTAATCTTCACAAATACTAAACATGTGTTTTGCAGTTTGTTAAAGATAAGCAACTGATCAAATTTATACACCAAGGAATAAGTGCTTTTAATCTTTTCAGTTCACTTTACATGTTCAGAAAAATCCAGTCTGTCTTGGGCTTGATGAAGTGCACTGAAACCTGTCTGGATGTCTGAGGTGGCTTTGAGAAGGACAGCTGAGAGGTGATCATCAGTGAAAGAGGATCTGGATTTCTCAGTACATCAGCAAGCAGACACTGGTCAGGTACATCGCAGTATTAAAGTGATCCTCCAGTCAGTCAGTCTGTCTTTCAGTCAGTATTAAAGTGATCCTCCAGTCTGTCAGTGAGTCAGTATTAAATTGAGCCTTCAGTCTGTCAGTATTAAAGTGATCCTCCAGTCAGTCAGTATTAAATTGATCCTTCAGTCTGTCAGTGAGTCAGTATTAAATTGATCCTTCAGTCTGTCAATCAGTCAGTATTAAAGTGATCCTTCAGTCAGTCAGTGAGTCACTGACTCTGTGTTAAAGTGATCCTCCAGTCAGTCAGTCAGTATTAAAGTGAACCTCCAGTCTGTCAGTGAGTCAGTGACTCTGTGTTAAAGTGATCCTTCAGTCTGTCTGTCTGTGAGTGAGTCAGTGATTCAGTATTAAAGTGAGGCGGTTGGAGGTGTTGAACGCAGCTCTGCAGCCTTTGCGACGCCTGGTTCAAGTGTGTGTCAAGCAAACAACCCGCAGCTCGAGGGTCTGTAATTTAATATATTACACGTTCCTGAAGCCACCTAAAGCATCATTAATGTCGGCCGATGTCTGATGCGGTGCACTCTTTTCTGGACTGAAGCTTTGCAGGTGTGATGATATTCTGCTGATGGATTCTGCTGATGGATTTTGCTGATGGCATATAGGTGACGTTTAATGGTGAGATATTTAGACCGATCTGCGGTTAAAATGTAAGCAGTGCTGAATGATCTCGGAGGAGAAGGACATGGACATGTTCATGTCTGCAGTCACGAGTCTGCTGCAGAACGGCTGGGAAATAAATGAACTGCTGATGTTTAATAATTAAACCTGGTCAAAACGGATTGATAAAAGCTGTTCCTTGAACTTCAATCAAATGAAACCCAGTCAGCATATCTCCTCCTGCACACACACCTTTGTGAGCAGCTGTGAGCCTCTTCCAGCCGAATTTTCCTCTCATTCTCTGATATCTGTGTGAAGCCACTGAAAACGGTTCCCTTCCACAGTTATGTCTGAGAAGGTCTCCAAACCCAATCTCAGCCTTTCTCAAGCTACTGAGGTCGCTGGACGACTCTTCGGCCTGAATATTTCCAGAATCCGTCCATTACCCAGTTACGATGACCAGAACTTTCAGGTGGACTCTGCAGAAGGTGGACAGTTTGTGCTGAAGATCATGAACTCTGCTGACAGCCAGAACCTACACCTGCTGGAGGTCCAAACATATATCATGAACTTCTTGGGGGAGAAGGGGCTTCCGGCCCAGACTGCTCTCCCTACAGTATCTGGTCAACTGATGAGTCTGGAGGAAATCGGTAAAATATTGTTTCATTTAACATATTGAATGAATATAATAATAAATTAATATATAAATGAATATATGTAGTGAATATATTACACCTGTCATCATTAAAGTCAAGTTGGAAGGGTTCTTGCTTGCAGACCTGGTGGTCAGGAAAAAACACAGGACCGTGGATTAACAGAAACTGCTGATGACTGTGACCAAAATAGCTCTACAGGTCACTGCTCCCTAAAAGTGGATAATAAATGTTAATCCAGCTACAGCTGATCCCTCCAGCCAGTCAGAACAAAATCCGGTGACATATTTTTACTATTCGGTCCTGGATTACCCACCTCTGCCAGTGCATTTTGAAATACTGCTCTGAAACATAACTAGAGCCCATTTCTGAAGAAGCTAATGCACATTTAAGTACTTAAAAGAGCATTTTGTAGCTGCATCAGTCTTAAATTTACATTGTAAACATTGAAACATCCCTCCCTTAACATTATTCTCTAACAAAACCATTTGACCATAATTTGTGAAGCTCTTGAAATTCAAGTGAAGAGCAGGATGAGGTGCTTTGTGTTAGCACACTTTATTCATGTTAGTTGGAGAGAGAACACAGGTTTATTTAAACAGGATAAGACCTTTTTTTCATGTTTTTTTTATAATTTTCATTTAGCTGTTACGACTTGTTGCTACTTTATTTACATGTTTGGATACATATTTGGACAAAATAAACAGAAACACTACTGTGAAATACTCATATTAATGCATGGATTTAGAATAACCATGAAAATGTTGCTTTGTGTTCATAAATTCATCGATTAATTCAACAAAGCTACATTTATTTAAACGCAAAATGAAATATTCAAATAATTTGAAGTGCTAAATTTAAAAGTAAACTAAAAGGATTTGAAATATCACTTACATGTAATGAATATAAAATAATAATATATGGTGTTTTTTGTTGTAAAAAAGATGAAAAATAAGAATTTATTTGCTGGAAGATGCAGGCAGGAGCAAATTCTTAACTACAGGAATGCAGTTTGCTGTTCTAAACAGTGGGAGAACAACATCCTGATTTTGTCCATGTTCTCTCACAGACTGTGGTTTTGGGCGGCAGAAGTATTTGGTACGTTTGCTGTCCTTCTTGCCTGGAACAGTTGTGGCAAAGGTGACCTGTACTCCGCAGCTTTTGTTTGAAGCTGGAAAAACAGCAGCCACCATGGACAAAGTTCTACTGCAGGTAAAAACCTCATGCAGTTCTACCAGAAATATCATCAGTTCAGATGTTTTGGGTGTCCAAAATTTGCTTCTTTTCTACAGTTGGATTTGAACAAATGAATTCTGATCTTTTATGAGCAGATTAATTCAGGTATTTTATGAAACTATTCCCAATATAAATAGCGAGGCAAGTATGTGATGGTTTTGTAAGAAGAAGAACACTTGAAATTTACAAATAGATCAGTAATGTGAGTAATAATTTAAGCTCTCTGGACCAATCCTTTACCAGCTTTATAAAGTGGTTGTAATTTTACTCTCCTGCATATGGTGTTGGACATGGATGGTGATGTTACAAATAACTGCTGGGTGGAAAACAGGATACATTGAGTGAAGAGAGGTGGTACAGTGCAATGAATGGTCTCATTCAGGGTTAAACGCAGATGTTAATGATTGGCAAATTGGAGGGATTGCATTTGGGTGTGCCAAAGGCCATAGTATAAAGTTCCTACACAGCCATTTCCTGAAAAAAAAACATTCTGCATGGAACTGCTTACAATAAAACATATGATTGTCACACAAGAGGCCTTTGCCCAGTTACTGAGTTACAATGAACAAAAAAAAAAACCTCACAAAAATTGCACTGATTGTGATTGGAGTCATGCCAGGTGAATCTGGTTTGGTTCTTTGGTTTAAGTGACAGTAAATGTGAACTACTGAGCTGCTGGACAATCAGATTTTGCCTTTTTAATCATCTTAGTGAGGAACATAACATTCCTATCTCTGTATTCGAAGATGACAAAATCTGAATGATTGGAATAACAAACGTTCAGAAGCATTCACACATCAAATTGCAGCTGTTGTTTGTGCTTGTGGAGGTTGACTTTTCTGTCACAGGTAGCAAGTTCTTTTTGTCAAGTGAGCTTATTTTATGTTTAATGCAAAATGGTAATGACAATAATTGAAAAATAATAAAGAACTTTCTTATGTTAATATTAACAGTTATTATTAGATTATTAACAGTATTATTACTACTAGTGTTTACAACTTTTTTTTATTATTATAACTTGTCAACAACAAATACTGTTCAGTAGATAATTTAAATACATTTCTAGTGCATTAAACACAACTTTTCTCAAGCGTGTCTTTTTTTGAGCATCCTCACTTATAACTATTTCATAGTTCTGATGCAGCTGTAAATGGTGTTTATTCTATATCTATTGCTTTTATTGTGAATGCAATGCAGTTGGAGCATCCGCAGCTTGGTGTACTTCAGAGGGAAAACTTCATCTGGAATTTAGCAAGCATTCCCTTGTTGGAGCAGTTTTTGACGGTGCTGGATGGAGATCCCATGCAGGAGGTGGTGAAGAGAGTTCTGGAACAGTACAGAATACACATAGAACCAAAACTGCCCTCCTTTCGCAAATGTAAGAGAACTGAATTGTTGCTATCACTGTCAACCACCTGAACAAGCCAGTTATGTAAATGTAATCATAATTATTTTATTAATATCTGAGGGAAATGAACTAATTATTACAGCTGCTCCCATCTATTTAAAATAATAATAACAATAGCAATAATAATAATAATAATAATAATAATAATAATACAACAACAATAATAGTAATAATAATAATAACAATAATAATAGTAATAATAATAATTATTATTATTATTGTTATTATTATTTATTTATTTTTATTATTATTATTACTTTATAAACAGAGTAATATAAAGGCATTATAGAATTTGATGGCCACAGGTAGGAATGACCTCCTGTGGTGCTCTGTAGTGCAATTTTGTGGGATGAGTCTTGCACTGAAATTGCTCCTCTGTCATGTCACTATTTGGTAGAGTGGGTGGGAGTCATTGTCCATAATGGCATGTAACTTAGACAACATATGACACTCCCCACTCCACTCCCACAACATCACTGGTCTTGTGGATCATTGGTGTAGTGAGGGAGACCAATCAATACCTCCAAACAGTGAAGGTGCTTATAGAAATTGTCCTCTGAATTGAACCCATCCACACACAGTGGTACACATGCATACACACTGGTTGATTCAAACCAAAAAAAAAAAAGTGCCTTGTTAAAGGGCACCTCAGTCATGCCCTGCCAGTTCAGGGATTTGAACCAACAACCTTTCAGTCACAAGGCTGGTTCCCTAACCACCAGGCCACAGCTAGTTAGTTGAAATCGATTTTTTAATACATTTTCACAGCAACCTTACAATAACGGTTCATTATCTACATTATTTAGAAACATTGGTGGCCTTTGGCTGACATTTACACAATAAATGTCTTTGCTAATGGGTGGGGTATAAGCTTTTCATTACTTGCTACATTAGCCTCATAGCTCTAGTGCTAAAACTAAAGAAGCAACTGATCAACTACTTTTGAGTAATGGGGGAAACTGTAGGAAAGTGTTGTGTTGTTGAACTGTTATATTAATTTAATCTGTAATAGAACCAATGAAATAATTTTATTGTGGTGGAAAGTAGGATCAGAAACCTTGTTAAGCTGTTGTTTCTTTGATTTCCTACACAAAGTTAGAATTTATCAATGTGTAAAATGTGTAAACTAGATTTTGCAATGAGTTTTTGCACTTTCTTTTTCTCGGTCTGCAGGTATTAACCATGGAGATTTTAATGACCACAATATTCTGGTTGAAGTAGACGGGCCAATGTGTTACCGGATCAGTGGTATTCTGGACTTTGGGGATATGAGCAGTGGGTATTTAGTCTTCGAGCTGGCCATCACCATCATGTATATGATGATTGAGAGCTCCACACCATTAGGAGTCGGAGGTCCTGTGATAGCGGGTTGGGAGAGTGTGATCCCACTGAACTCTGAAGAGAGGGATGCAATCTACCTGCTGGTACTGTGTCGCTTTTGCCAGTCTCTGGTTCTGGCCCACCACACTGTTCGTCAACAGCCAGATAATGAAGAATACCTCATGACCACAGCCAGGACAGGGGTCCGGCTCTTGGAATTGCTGTGGCACATGGGCAAAGAGGAGGTGGAAAAGATCTGGTTTAGTGGTGCTGCAGAGTTCTCTAAGCACAAAAAGGAAACAATGACACAGAATTAATAATTAGTCTACAGCAGTCATTCAGCTGAGAGTAGCTTAGCGCATCACTTCACACTAGCTGTAAGGATTGTTTTGCTCTCAATGATTTTTGAAAGGTAGAGTAACCAATTAAACTTATCTTATTTACATACCATAGTCTTAATCTCACATAAAACAATTTCTGTGCTTTTTTAGAGGAAATTGAAACAGTAAGGATGTTGTGTTAAGAGATAAAAAAAGCAATGTTTGATGCAGTTTACAAAAATGCTTAAAAAGATTAATCATTATCCTTTAACATTGGGTTGTTGCTATGAGAAAACAAATTGTTGTGCTGATATACATAGATCATCTGAAAAATTGATCAAGAAAATATTAATTCATCTACAGTTACACCTATCAATAAGTGGGTCTTAGGCTGCAAGACAGAAATCATAGCAAAATGGAAAAATGGGCATAAAGTTAAAGGGTCAAATTTTGATGGTTAGAAAACTTGGTCAGGTATCTCTACCAGTCTCATTAAGCCCCAGTACAGCCACTGCACTGTCCACTGTGGGTGGTAATGCCTTCTATGATGTTTCCCTGTCACACATTGTCGACTGAGGAATGTTAAATACCTGCACCACTTTGAAAATTGAATGTTCCCTCCACCAGGCCACGTCAGTATATACAGTAGAACCATGAAATCTCAAAGAACTGCTTAAATTATAAATTGGTTCTTTGTCTGGTTAAATGTTTATCCAAAAAAAGGAAGACCTCTTGTAGATTATTCTTTAATGAATCTTTAAGTCATTCTACTGCTGTTCCAAGTCAGTGAACCCTTTACACTTTTCAGATTGCAGGACACTAGTGCACTGTTTGTGTAAGAGGCGGTGATTTGGCACACCTCTTGAGAGTGAAGGGGAGAAACTTTACAGGAGAGGCCTCTTTTCTGTCAGTCCGCACTAAAGAGAAAACACTGATCTGAGGCAGACAAGCGGAAATGTCTACTTTAATTATAGAAATTTTCTAGAATGTTCTCGGTCTGAGCTCAGAGATTATAATTCAGTGGGATGTTCACCACAGGAGCTGCTCACCTCCCATTATTATCTACTCTATATTTTAATTAATATTTTATCTGTTCTTACTCATGCTGAATTACAATCTGCTGAGGCTGGAATAAGGAATGCTTTCTTTCTGCACCCTACATAAGTACCACAAAGTCTTTTTTTGTTATTTAGCTGAACAGTCAAGGCACTGATGGTCACAGATGAAAATGTCTGCTACTATTAATCAACAAAATTCAATGACTTCATTTAAATTCTCTATAGTGAATAGTTGTTAGGATAATTAATGGTAAGATAGCCCAACATTACATTAATGAGGTCCTGCAACCAGTGGCCCTAGCATTTCTGCTTGCACACTCCATTGTGCACATGTCCAACTGGACAACGCTCGCATACTGTTGCTGTCTCAAGGGCTTCCAGATTCTATAGCATGACCAGTCACATTGCCAGGCCTCTGTGGACTGAAATATGTGGGACACTCCAACTGTACCACAGAATCTGCAGTAACTGGTCTAGTACTCTCAACATGGTAGGGGCAGTGCGGGCACTCAGCAGCATAAATATGATGGGAAATGTCGGGTTCTGGAGGAGTGGCCACTGGTTATGATGTGATTATGAGCAGGGATAGCGTGCCAGCTACGGCCTTTGTCCAGAACCACCAACGCATTAGCTTGCTGATTGCTGGGCTTCTTTAAATATCACTAATGTGGCATTACCATGCTGACTATAATGAACTGTCTTCATGACTTTATATTTTAATAAAGACCATCTGAACTCATCATTAGGGCTTGTGTACTGTTCATGTGTAATTTGTTTTGCTCTCTAGTAGATGAGTGTGTGTGTGTGTGTGTGTGACTTCGGGGCATGGCATTTGCTGACCAAAGCAAACACAGATATGGATGTGATGTCAGATGCCATAATAAATCAGAGTAGGGTGCATCAGCAAACCACACCAATGTGTGACCTCTAATGGCTCTAACATACATCAATCAATGTGACAAACTGGACTGTGGCCTTCAACTGACCTCTCCAGGCTCCATCCAACAACATTTGTGTTAATTTTACAGAATACAAAATCTCATGCAACACTAATGAGACTGTAGCTCCCCCTCAGTGTATCACAATACCTACATTTAGAGCATTATTAATATTAACCCTAATGAGAGACTGTAGCCCTGCCTCAGTTGGTATCAGAAAATCTCACTCTTGTTTACCCTTCAACATCATGAAAGTGTGCACTTCACAGAGAACCTTAATGCTTAAAGTAGACATTAGTTGGTCAGGTCCCGTGACCCTATTCAGGAATAAGCGGTTCAGAAAATGGATGGATGGATGGATGGATAGATGATCAGTTCTGGGGAATGTAAATGTCAAAAGTGTACAATTGGCTCCACCTGCTGGCCATAACAGTTAGTTACATCTGTATTCAATGAACGGTATGTCGAGGACATTGATATAAACAAACACAAACAGTGTTTCAGTCTCAGGCCTTTTGTTTCAGTGCACCAGTTTAAGGAATATGCAGATTACTATTCTGGTATTCAGTGTTGGAGTAGTTAGGCAAAAAAAAGTTACCTCTTTCTGATTAGTCATAAAATTGTAATGGAAATACTCATTATTTATGGGAAAATGTAATCTCAAATATCAGTTTTTCTTAATTTTACTGCAACATTACTTTGTTATAGAAAAAAGTAATCTGTAATGTGTTACCACTGTTACTCGTACATTTAGTGCTGAAACTACAGCTAATGAAGGAAACAAATAAATTGGACTCTTAGTGGAAACAAGTATCAAAAAGTGACATTATGTCTAATTCTCTGCTTAACCTCTGACAGGCTTCCCAGAAAATGGGAAACAAAATTCAAGTGGAACGCTAGCATTGCTTGTTGCTAGTTTGCATTGATACTAGTTTTAGCATTACTATTATTGTGGCTACTTTTATTGCTACTACTGTTCTTGATAGTTTTAGTCCCACTACTACTACTACTACTACTACTACTACTATTGTTACTGCTTGTTTTTGTCCCACTACTACTACTACTACTACTACTACTACTACTACTACTACTACTACTACTACTACTACTACTGTTACTGCTTTTAGCCTCGGATTGGCTATCTTCCATTCAACTGTTCTCTAGGCAAGCACAATCATTGGTCCTATCTGCTGCTGAAAGCACTATTTCTAGCTAATGCGTTAAGACAAACTAGCTAATGTATTAAGGTGAGCAAACCCTGAAATGAACAGGGATTTAACCTCAAAAGTTGAGCTCTCAGCTGTCTCCGCATAGGATAGGATGCTCCATGTACCCCCACCCCATGTACATCTTGTGCATGTGTCTCAAGCATGAGCAGGCATCACTAGCCAGCCTGGATAGTTGCGCTCACTGTGTTACTATGCCAGTGGCCATCCTGAAGAGATGTTTGTGCCTTGCTGCCTCCTCTAAGGATGAAGCCGTACCTGTACCAGGCACTGAGAAAACTACCAAACCCTGTCAGAAAAAGGCTTCTGTGAGTTGGACTGATATTATGGAGTCCCCCATCTATACACTGCAGTTTGAGCAGCAGTTACTGCTGATGGTGGAGAGTTGGATGAGGATGAGGAGGACGATGAAGCTCTTTAGTGCTTATTCTGTGAGAAGCCAGAGGAGGATGAGTATACTAATGCTATCCTATTGTCAGCTCAAACAGCCAGGCCCACTAGTGCCCTAAGCCAGACTTCCTGCTTCGACTGCCTGGTGGTAGGAGAAAGGGTGCTTTGGCTCAATCTGTCCAGTTTAAATGACAGGGAGAAACTGGAAATATGGGAACTCGAACAGCGTCTTGAGACTTCCAGGCTGTCCTGCCTCAGGTGGAGGTAACACAACACCTGGCAGAAAAGCCCTGACCACTTCCCGTATGCAGAGACTTACTACCTCAAGCCAACAGGCAAATATTTCATCCCCACCCAGACCTTCTGGCCTGTGACGGGTTAAACCTGAGCGGGTTAAACCTATGAATCTGCCAGATAATATCATTGAAACTATCCAACACATGAGATCCACGGCCACATGCACAATGTATGACAATAAATGGTATGTGTTTGAGGTGTGGTGTGAGCAGAAAGGTGTAATTTCCTTTCAGTGCTTCATTTCAGATGTGGTGTGCTTTTTGCAAAGGTTGCTAGATTGAAGTAAAACCTTTCCACCATCCAAGGTTTATTTGTTATTGTGGGTAAAAACCCTTTGATATGCCATTTTATAGGGGGCATGCATTGATTACACTCAAACTCTAGGTCTTTCCGTCATGAGACCTCTCCAAGGTCCTGGATGCTGTGTCACAGTTCATGCTACTTTAATTGCTACTATTAGAAGGGTCTATCTGCAGACCTGCATTACAGCACTCTCAGTGCTCACCCTCAATGTCATCCCCAAAATATCCATTAAAGTAAATGTGCACATTTTAAAATCATTACACTTCTTGTAAAAGAAAAAAGTCCTGTGTTTATACTCTGTATGACGTAGACGTGGAACAAACAGAAGCAGACTGAATAACTATTCCAGCAACAGTGACAATGTTGAGGTGTTTGGATGAAGAAGCTCAAAAAGGAATTTGCTTTATTTCTACTTGACAAGCAGAAATTCAGCACACCAGACTTATTCTTGTTGTTTCACACAAGTATCTTGTAGCTCATTGCTTCATTGTCTGATATTGTTTTCTCCCATTTGTGTAGGTTTGTGATTAATTAATCCACATGACATTACTTTCACTAACATTATATTGGTTATATTTGATTTGATACTTTGTGAAACATTTTGTGGCCAAAAGGACCTAAAAAGATATTCGTTAGCACCATGTTATTATGCACATTCATGTATAATTTGAAAGACTATGCTAGGTACCATTAGGTTGTTAGATAGCTAGTGTAGCTAACTGATCCCAAGCACCACTCCTCTTGTCAGTTGCTGTTATTCATTAGAATCAGTGTAAACTGAAGCTCCTCTCATCAGTCGCTGTAATTCAGTTGAATTGGTGTAAACAGAAGATCATCTTGTCAGTTGCTGTGACTCAGGAGAATCAGTGTAAACAGAAGCTCTTCTTGTCAGTTGCTGTATTTCAGGGGAATCAGTGTAAACTGAAGCTCCTCTCATCAGTCGCTGTAATTCAGTTGAATTGGTGTAAACAGAAACTTCTCTCGTCAGTCGATGTAATTCAGTACAATAAGCGTAAACAGAAGCTGCTCTCGTCAGTCTCTGTAATTCAGTAGAATCTGCATAAACAGAAGCTCCTCTAGTCAGTCGCTGTAATTCAGTAGAATTGGTGTAAACAGGAGCTCCTCTTATCAGTAGCTGTAATTCAGTAGAATCAGTGTAAACAGGAGCTCCTCTCATCAGTAGCTGTAATTCAGTAGAATCAGTGTAAACAGGAGCTCCTCTTGTCAGTTGCTGTGATTCAGTAGAATCAGCATAAACAGAAGCTCTTCTCGTCCGTCGCTGTAATTCAGTTGAATCAGCGTAAACAGAAGCTCCTCTCGTCAGTCGCTGTAATTCAGTTGAATTGGTGTAAACAGAAGCTTCTCTCGACAGTCGCTGTAATTCAGTAGAATGAGCGTAAACAGAAGCTCCTCTCGTCAGTCCCTGTTATTCAGTAGAATCAATGTAAACAGAAGTGCCTCTCGTCAGTAGCTGTAATTCAGTAGAATCAGCATAAACAGAAGCTCTTCTCATCAGTCGCTGTATTTCAGGAGAATCAGCGTAAACAGAAGCTCGTCTCATCAGTCTCTGTAATTCAGTTGAATTGGTGTAAACATAAGCATCTCTTGTCAGTCTCTGTAATTCAGTAGAATTGGTGTAAACATAAGCTTCTCTTGTCAGTCTCTGTAATTCAGTAGAATCAGTGTAAACAGAAGTTCCTCTCATCAGTCACTGTAATTCTGTAGAATTGGTGAAAACAAAATTAGCAAAATTTTTAAATCTGTGTAGATGTACTTCCACTGTTAAAACACCACCAGACTCCATCTAAGAGCTTCTTGAACTGTTGGGAGATAAAGTGAAGATTGATTGTGTGTGTGTGTGTGTGTGTGTGTGTGTGTGTGTGTGTGTGTGTTGTATGTGTGTGTGTTTGTGTGTGTGTGTGTGTGTGTGTGTCTGAGAGAGAGAGAGAGAGAGAGAGGGGAGAGAGATAGCTGGTAGTGTTGGCTGACAGTTAAATTAAAGTTTCTGAATGTTAATTCTCTGATCCTGCTCCCCACTGTGTGTGCTCCCAGATCTCCCTCCAAAAATGAAATAAAGTCAGGAGTGAAGATCTCCTATGATATTAAAAGAGAAAATGTCAAGAAAGCTAATCTTTTTTCTGACATTTCAGAATGCTTCACTACCCGCTGACATGAGCAGACAGCAATGCTGCATTACTGAAAGTGTGGAGGACAAAAATTAAAATATGAAAGATATTGTGTTCTGGAGCAGGAAGCTTTAAGTACGTTTATTTGTTTCATGAAACCAATTTATGGTGGTGTGTCAGGTAAGATGCATTATCTGTTCTGTAGCAATAATCAGCACTATTGAGGCAAAGTTCTGTGAGCGCTTTTTATGAACTGGGGACACTGTGTACATATTGTTTCACATGTATTCTAATTAAGGTTTATAACTACTCTTTTAAAATACATTTAAAGATTGTTCATTTAATTGCAGATGATTTTTATTAAAGTCTTGCTCCTGAATTCCCACACATGGTTTCATTCAGTGCATCATTTTGCACGTGCTGTCCAAAAGAATGAAATTAAAGCACTTTAATAATAAGTAATATTAGGCCTATGTTGTTTTTGGAATGCAAATTATTTGTTCTGCTCTTTTATCCCAACAAAGTTTCCCATCAAAATTTGTATTTTGAAGAAGAAAATGCATCATTAGGAATTCAATTCACACTGGTGTTTACATACTGCACTCTGAATGAGCTCTGATGATCAGGAAAAATCATGTCATTCAAGAAAAATGAAAGTTTGCATGTGCATAAAAAGCAATAAAAACAATGTAGTTCTGATTTACACACTGATAAACTTCAGTTTGTGTGTATGAGGACTTTGAGTTCCACAGGTTAAATGGCCACTTCTCAGGCAGCAACAAGAGATTAAAGAATCCTTATTGAAGGGAGACATAACTACAGTTTCCTTGAGGATCTTTTGGAGGTTCTTTAATTTGAAACTGTGGAGGAACCTCTTAAGGAACCTTCAATAAAAGGACGAGTGTTTTTTGAAGGTTCCTTGGAAGCATTCTAATATGTTTTCTCCAGTTTGAATTTGAAGAACTTTAAAAGATCCTCAACAATTTTGTACTTTTTACAGTGCATGAAGCTAGCACTCTGTGAGTATTCATGATGATAGGCTTGGGTTGTTTCCAGTTCCTTTCAAATTAATTTTAACTTTTACAATCGTAGTCCATTTGTTTTCTCTGCTCTCTTTTCTAAATCTTATATGTTATGTTCTTGTAGTTACAGTATATTTGGGCTGAATTTAGCTTGCAAAAATGATCATTACCACTTCACTCCCCTATGCTCAGCACACTTTTAATCGTGGGCCGCTCCTGGGCTTAAAAACAGCATCCACACTCAGCCAAAAGCCCTGAACTGTGAAAGCATACAGACCCAGTCCAGAAAAAAGCTCAACCCACCAGACCAATTAGCCACCCCTGATGGTGACCCATCGTTTCAAAAGCACTCATTTAGAGCAAGCAGCAGTGGTCAGTGTAATGATGCAAGTGTAAAAATGATGCTCAGATATAACTACACAGCAGAATGCTCCCCTCAACCAATCAGACAGTTGGGTGGGTGGTGGTGGGTGTGGGGGGGGGGGGGGTGAAGTTCAGCATGAAGCACAACGGGTTGTGGGCAGATGCAGCAGGGTGGTGAAAACCGCGGGAAGATTTACAGCAGTTTTTATTGAGTTATTGCGGGTTTGGCCATTGATTTGAAACGGGTGGAAACGATGAGGAGGAGGAAAATCACCCACATCACTGAATCCTGGGCCTTCACTCAGCAGTGCTAGATTCTAGATGGCCCAGAGAGCACCGGAACCGTTAAACAGTCTGGAAGATTCCACCAGCGTGTTTTCCCATGGCCGAGTTACAGATGAAGGCGGGGGCTTGATTTATTGGAATTCTCACTGGCTGTCAGATGTGGGCTGTCTCGCCCTGAGTTGGATAGTGTGTCGCAGGCCAAGATCATTAGGAGCTCCCAAATGAGTCACGTTCTCTTTCTCTCTCACTCTTACAGAGAGACACCCCCCCTTCCTCCCACACACACTCTGAAATCTGGCAGTTGGACAGCTGCTGGTTCTTTTTGCTCTCCGAAGACAGAACAAGAGGGAAACGACAAATCATTACAGTAGAATGCAGAAAAGCACAGTAACAGTAATCCTCAGAGTATCTGCATTTGGCAGGGAGGAGGATAATTTGTTCCCTCTGAGCTACACAGCCAGAAGAGTGTTTATCGTCTAGCATTTGAGGAATGAGTTCCAGTGGAAAGGCCTCTCCGTGAAAAGCAGCAATGCTGTAAGATGTTTAGACATTCTGGAGATTTTGCCAGTGTTGCACCCCTCCCCTGTCTGAAATGAATCTGGTTTTATTACAGTTAATGCAGATTCCTGCTTGTGCTTTGATTCTCCACTTTGAAGCCACTCTGGGAGGACTAAGGCCAGATCCATTAAAAAGCTTTTAAGGAAATGTTTAAGAAGTGCTCAAAATGTTTTTCCCCCATTCTTTTAACTTTTTAAATTTAAGTTTTTAATAATCATCTGAAGGCAAAATAAATCACACAGTGTAAAAAATGCTATGAGCTGTCACTGAAGCTGCTAGCTTGGCAAAGCTTACTAATTCTATGCGATTGCTAACATCTGTGTTGGTTAACTTTCTTTTTTTATGGTTGAAAAATATTTCTTTTAATAAAATAGGAAATCAAGGAAGTCCATTTAGCCCATTCCTCTTTACAAAACAGCTTCAACTCTGTATTGGTGGGTTTCATCTTGCTTCACATATTTCTAAAACATTTCTGTCAGATTAAGGTCAGTGTCATGACCGCAATACTTAACAGACTGGTTGCAGGTGGAAGTACTCACAGGGGTTTAATGATTGATAACATGAATACATGAAGGTAGACAAACAGGTAACATAATAACAATACAACCAGATAACAATCATTAGACATAACCATATATATAACGTTCCAGTAAACTCACCACACCAGACTGACAGGGAGTTTATATACACACTAGAATATTAAACACAGCTGGGACAGGATTACAAATGGGCAGGGTTACCAATCAGATACTGCTGGGAATGGGCAGAGACAAGACCAAAACAAGACACACTTGCTAAAACCGCACGGGAACTAAACAGAACTCCACGTGACAGTAGGCCCCTCTCCCGACGCACAACTCTGGGGCGTGTAAACCAACAGTCCCTGATGCTGGTGCAGGAGAGGGACCAGAAACAGAACAAGAACAGGACATGCAGGATTAGACATGAACAGGAGACATGACAGGACTAGGCATAGGAACAGGAACAACAGTTGACCTGAAAGACTCAGACCATACACAATGAACTATGGATGGCAGGCGCCGCCCCCTGGGCACTGGCCGCAGCTGGAAGCCCCGCCCCTTGGAGTCCGGCTCTTGAAAGCCCCGCCCTCTGGACATGACGTTGGCAGGAAGCTCCGCCCTCCAGATGGGAAGTTGGGAAGAAACTCCGCCCTCTGTGGGGAAGCTACGCCCTGTGGGCTATGATGTGGCCGTGGCAGATGCAGCACCAGACCTACGGCAGCCTCCGCTGCGGAACACGCTCAGTCCGTCTCGAGGCTCACAGCGCCCACCCTCAGCGCCCACCCTCAGCGCCCCCCCAAAACTCTCTCCACCCGCAGTCCTCCGGTGAGGGGGCGACCCGAGCACGCCGCCTATAGCACCTCCTCCGGCTGCTGGTCTCTGCCGCGTCCTGCCTCCTCCTCCATTCTTAGGAGAACGACTCCCAGCAAATCGCCAGAAGCTTCCGGCAAACCTGTAGTGAGACGGTGTGGAAGTACTTGCAGTGGGTTTAATGACTGATACATATTAAAGTTGTTTATGTATATATTAATTGTATTTAGATTTTTGTGGCCATAAAAATGTTTAGCATATGTTGCTCAATTGAATTCCAGGATATGTTAGGGAGAATATTATAGCTCTAGCTAGGTTAACGTTAACTAGGTTGTGGGTTAGCATAGTGCTGCTATGAGTAAAGCAACATCCTCATTGCTTTTCATGCCTTTCAACGTTTGGAGGTCTCTCCACCGTCCAAATATCTCACCAGTGTTTACACAGATTTTCACGCTTGCCTAATATAAGAACCCCTCCACCCCCATCATGTGCACAAGTACAAACACCCCTGGTTGCTATCTGTGGCTACTTTGTTTCTTTTCCATATACAGAGACAGAGATTAGCCTATGAGGAATAAAAGAGAATAAAAATTCCAGTAATTAGTGAATTACTGACATTTAATACCAGGTAACTGACTCTTAAACACTCTCTAGGCCAAAAGCTATCGGGTGAAATGAACAATGTGAGTAGGCTGCTAAGCAAAGGAAACATGATATTTGTCTCTTTATCTTGACCTTATCTTGTCTCTGCTGTGTCTGTCATGTTCTGGGTTTAATTTAACAGTAATGTGAAAAGCCTGAGTGATGTGTTGTGGTATTTGGGGAACACAAGCAGTTCTGTGAGACACCCAAGTGTCAATGCCAGTATTCTCCCCCTCATTAAAAACAATGATTTTGAATTCCTTTAGAACATCTTCCTTAAGGATGCCTGTTCCTCCAGGCACAAAACAGATCAAGTTCCTACAAAACTTCCTGCACACAAGTTCCACAAACTTTCTGCTTGTCCTGGAATTTTTGAACTAATTGGCACTACCGAAAGCAGCTTTCAATGACCTTTCTGTCATTTACTCATGATTTCTTCATGTGCTCGATGCATTGTATCTCAGGGTGATGACACTCGTGCTCTCATTAGTTTGTGTACGTAAGGTGAGGTGCTGAGGGTGAACACGCGTCATCTTGGAGTAAATCCGTCACACAGGAGCACATCAAGGTGACATTTCCTCATAAATGTTTCAGAGTTTGGTCTGAGTGTGTTCTGCCGGACAGCCCTGTCCATTCCACTGCTTCTCTAGAGGAGTTCAGCTACTCCACAGTAGCCTTATCTAATCGGTCTGTTATGCTGTTTATTTAACATCATTTAATAAGCCAGAGGTTCTGAGCTATAACACTCTCTAACTGTTTCATCCAAATCTGATGTAGATGTGACAGGCACACCTTATTGTCCACTCTGCGAGCTGGGTGTCACGTTATCAAAATGGTAGAGTTGTGACCATTTCTGACAGTTTTAGTTTTTCCATTCTCCACTTCAGTACTTATCAGTGAGTATTAGAACTGGCTCTCCAGTTGGACCACAGTGTTGAAACTTGCTCAAAAAAGATCAGAAGACCTACCTGTAAAATAATACTAATTTATGATAAACCATAACCTTTGATAACGTTTCTGCTGGCCATACTATAGGATTCTTGCAGTATGTTAGTAATAGCAATATATTTGAACATTTTGGACTGTTCTAAATTAAACATTAAATACTTTATTGGAAGCTTCTAATGGACATGACCATTAACTAGCTGTTTCTGCCCAGATACCACTAAAAAACAATCTTAGATTTTTTTGCATAGTATGTCTCGAAAGGCTAGAAATGAAATATTTTCATAGACTAACTAGAAGCCAATGTTAATAATACAAACAGTATAAAATAAAATTTTAGATATTTTTGAATTCCCTAAAAGCATTAGACCTTCTCTGACTGCCTTAAAGGATCTCAGGGTTTCCTGCTATTCCTCGCTTTTCTGTCTGACTTCTCTGTAATTCTTGCCAAATTCCAAACTGGCCTTCTGGGTTATACTGCTGATGAATGGGTTGCATGTGGTAAGAAATCTGTATTTTTGCTCTCAAAGACTTCTTTGAAGGCTGGATTGCTGTACCCTCATAACTTCACCGCTGCCCTGTGGAGCTTGTTATATATACACTACTAGTGAAAGGTTTTGACACACTGACTGACTGTAATATAGATTTCATAACTTTTTATATGATATTAAAATAATTTCTGCTAATTATAACTTGTCCTATATGTACAAAAATATTGGGACACCTTCTCATTCCTTCTGAAATCAAAGGAATTAAAAAGTTTATTCTGTTTTTCTACTGTCCAGAGAAGGGTTTATACTAGGTTTGGCAGCACTACAGTGAGGATTTGAAGGTTTGAATATAAGAGACCCTTTTGCTTGGAAACCTCAATATAGTGTATATGTCCAATACTATAAACCAAATGGTATGGTATGAACCAAAATATTTAGTTTATAATACTACATAAACATTGTCTTGTTGG
The DNA here is from genome assembly GCA_034509495.1 of Acestrorhynchus altus. Classification (NCBI taxonomy): domain Eukaryota; kingdom Metazoa; phylum Chordata; class Actinopteri; order Characiformes; family Acestrorhynchidae; genus Acestrorhynchus; species Acestrorhynchus altus. Next base: position 13,837,469 of record CM067514.1, on the reverse strand, counting down.
ACAGGTTTTTACAGGACTGGACAGGCACATTATTTTGTAAGATTTTCCTTTTTCTGTAAGAGTTGAAAAGAGTAGGTGTGTGTATAACCACAGTCTGGTGGTTCTAGACTTAATGCTCTGCAACCTCTTGACAGAGGGGAGCAGGACAAAAGTGTGTGTGCCTTCTAGCCAGCTTAAACATCTCTGGAGATATGTGAAAATGGCTGTGCACTCCTCATCCAATCTGAGGGAGCTTGAGAAGTTCTACAAAGATGAATGGGAGAAACTTCCCAAAAACAGGTGTGCCAAGCTTGTAACATCATACTCAAAAAGACTCGAGGCTGTAATTGTCAAAGGAGCGTCAACAAAATATTGAACAATGGGTGTGAATGCTTATGGGCATGTTATATTTTTGTGCTTCATTTTGTAATAAATTTGATGATTTGATTGATGAAATTGGTGTAAATTGAGAAAAATGACTTTGATGCCCTGAGGCAACATCATGCAGTATAGGTTTCATTAATATATTGGTGCCCTTTGGTGCCCCCTTTTGTTCCTTGTGCCCATGTTCTTTAATATCCTGTTATTGTAGGTTATATTTCACACTGAATATCCCACAGAGTGCTGCTTGTTTATCTGAGGACTTCACCCAGAGTTTCAGAGGATCAGCAGTGAGGATGTCATTTTCAGTTTCTCTGTGGTCAAATCTCATCTGCTTTCAACACCATGTTTCCTGACCTTTAACCCTTTTTGTCTACTCCAGTACTCGTAAAGATCGGGTGTGTGGAGTTTGTGTAGCTGGAGAAATTCAGATCAGCTTTCAGAGAAAAGTGTCTCCCCAGCATCCTGGAGAGAATAACAATCTGCTGCTGGACGCATGACTCTGTCGGGTCTGACCTGGGAGTGCACTGCAGTTGGGCCTCTAATGACCTTCACCTCACACTTCTGTCCCAGACTGGCTGAAACTCAAACTATTCTGAACAATTCTGTATCTTGATTTTTATCAATAGTACAGTCTCAGGTCAGCACGTAAGGCTCACTGAGAATGTGGTTATTACTGTTATTTGGTTAAAAAATAAATAAAGGAGAACTCTGCCAGTAAAAGGACTATTCTCAGCATATTTGAAAGGCTGACATGTAAACAAAATTTTCTAGAGTTGTTTAATAGAATAGAATAGCAGAATAGACCTTTATTGATCCCTTTGGAGGGTTCCCTCAGGGAAATTAAGGACGCTACCTTTTGTGAGAGCAGTGCAAGTCAAACAATGTGAAATGCTCTATTCTAGAAATGACTGAGAAACTGTTTCACCTTGTACTGAAAGTCTAAAATGTCTTTAAATACTAAATAATTAAATACTTGCATACTAAAATTGTGGAGGCATATATGCATGGCATCATGTGGCAAAAAAGAAAACAGATTTGTGTCAAATTTGCCACATCATTTTATCATCAGCACTACATGTATACACTGTTCTTCAGTGTAGGTTCACTGTTGAGTTAGGATAATAAATAAAATGGATTAATTTATATTGTAGTCATAGAGACCTCTATTTCCTATCATCAATTTACTGACTACTTTTTTATTTTTAAATTATGTGTATTACAACTTCACCTTGGGTAGGTGTATGTAAAATAATGCTTTTTTTAATTAGAAGTCATTCATTCATCTTCATATCTACTTTGTCCTGGTCAGGGTAGGTCCAGAGTAGTCCAGATTTGATTCTGATTCAGCAGCTCTGAATTTAATCCCATTCCCGATTCTAGTTTTGGTCTGATTAAGTAGGGATTCATTAGGCATTTCTTACAAAAAATAAAAGGTTTCAAACATGTCCATGAACTGCAGTGCTATGCTGTCGACTGGACTAGCTAGCATAGAAGCTAATCAGTGCCACATCATTGCCAAATTAATATGATAGGATAGGATAGAACTTTATTCAAACCATTGGAGGCACTGCTGTGCTGTGTGTGCTTTGAGGCAGCAGGTGTGTTATGAGGCATGGCAGCCTTTATTAGTACCAGCTGATAATTGTTATTGTGCATCTTAAAGTGTCATTTTAGTTTAGTAATATGGGTGTTTTTATGGTTTCTTTCTTTGTAATCCTCCAGAAAGAGCTGGTGCACTGTGCTGTTATATTTATGACTGAATTTTTTAATGGGTGGGCTTGCACTTTGACTGAAAGGCTGAATGTTTCTTGTTACTTGTGCTTCTCTCAAAACAGTTTAAAACAGATTTCACTATTTATATATTTAAGCCTGTCTAAGGTTTCTGATGGTACAAAAACTTTGGAGATATTTCAGCTTTTCCTCTGAATCTCATGAATGTTTATGCACTTAATTTAAAGAGTAGGCTTTGTATTGTGTATAATAATGTATACATGTGTGCATAAAACATCTACACCAGAGGACTTGTAGGCAGGTATATGTTGCTTATGTCTTATAAAAGCTTACTTAGTCTGTATTGTGTGTGGGAATAATTCTGTCCTGAAATGTCACATCCTCAACCAGGAGGTCTTGCTCTGTTCTTCCTAACGCTCTGCTTAGTAAGTCAAACTGAAGGCAAATTGAATCTATTTGACAGTGATTTATTCCTACACATCAAACATGAATTGCTCACGCCAAAATGGACATGTTTTTAAATTTGGGTGTCACATTGTTGCATAACGTCCTGAATATGAATGGAAAGAATGTGTTTGTTTCTAGAGATGCTCGCTGAGCTTTATTGCATTTTGATGCTGATAATCCAGTTGCTTTCTCTCAGTGTCAGGATCTGCTGTCTGAGATTGAAATCTCTTCCAGATGATTGGTACAGTCTGAAACACTTTAATTAAACACTTTTGTTATTTATGTCATGAAAGGGTTTTTAGGCTGCTGTAGATGGCTGTTGCAAAAGAGTTCTATTATTGTTACAAGTTTAGAAGAACCCACTTCAAAAAATGTTCTTTATAGAACCCTCGACAGGACATTCTCCATGAGTCTGAGGAACCCATTCATATTACAAAGAACCCTTTAATTATGCAAAGGGTACTTTAATTGTTCATGGTTCTATATAGAACTGGTTAATTTACTGAAGGAACCTAAGGATTAAATGTGTAAGATTAATGTAACTTACAAGTAATTAATATATATTTTTTTCCATTTAGCCCTGGAGCTACAAAGTTAATGTTGCTAAGTAAGAAAAGTTTATACAATCCACATCAAGACATTTACATTGGCATAAAATGACCCTTATTTGAGAAAATGTCACGTATTGCTTCCCACATTTCACTAAATAGCTGCTACAATCGCTGCTCCTCTAGGAAATGACTGATCGCCTGTCGCTCTGTGGCAGGCTAATGTGAACACTTGGTAACTCACGGCCTCTGCTTGTCCGCTGTGTAAAACAGTCTGTTTGACAAATGCTGCTCATTCTTTTTGCCCACTGCCCCCATTTTTCTAACAGAGCTGAAATACACTGCCTGTTGCTGTTCACTCCTCTGCCAGATAGAGGAGTTTCTGCTGATCCTTAACAAGTGAATATTTATATCTACTCTATCGTTCTGCCCTCACAGACAAACTCCATTATTAAAGCAACAGACACACACACACACACACACACACACACACACACACGACCGAGGAGAGATTATTACTGGCTGCTATTCAGAGGAAAGATTATGGGCCTTCTTTAATTGTGTTCTCAGCACAGACTAACAAAGCCTAGTGTGGGTGTGGTTACATTCACCAAGCAGATAAGTAGGTCAACTATCTTTTTCAGTGTCACAGTGTGAACAGCTAAAACAATCTGGCATTTTCAGTTCCATATTGGGCAACTTCTAATATGTGATATTGAAATTCAATATATGTTATATTCAAAGTTTAAATAAATCCATTATAGTTCCTGTGAATCTGGTGAAAATTAATCTAAACCTCCTGGAGTGGACCTTTGCCAGTCAGTTGAGGTTTGTGAAACTTTAGATAGTGTGAACAGCCAAAACAAAATACTGAATTTAGGCCAGTTTTACTGCTATGTAAATGTAGCTTATGTTTGTGACTTTTTCCTCCTATTTTCTTTTACACATGAACAAAACAGAGCATTCATACTTTGCTTGTAGTGTATTATCATCTGCCAGAATCATATGTACATTATAGAACATAAAATACTCCCTTCCAGTAGTGTAACTGTAGTCTGCCAGAATGGTCATCTGGATTATATGAACAATAAAGATCACCCCGTACACTTCCTTATAGTCTGTAAGAATGGCCATACTGAATGTATGACCAATACAGCATTTTTCAGTGCCCCCTATGCTTCCTGTAGGATATTACAGTATGTCAGAATGACAGTGTGGATCATATGAACCAGTCACCAGTCTTATCCACAAACAGTGTGGGTGCAGGTTTCCATTTAAACCAATCAGGAGCACAACGGTATAAAAGCTAAAACAAAGGAAAACAGTGAAATCAAGTTGCAGCCTGACTGCAGTGAAGGCCTATGGATACACCTGCTCTTTGTGAATAAGATTGGTGACCCCTGTTATAGAGCATTATGGAGTGCTTTTGTTTTTAAATAAATGGCAACAGCCTGTGCCGGCCACCGTTCCTCCTCTTGTGGTCTTGTAAAAGATTTATGGGCCTCAGGACAGGTTTTTGGGTTTTTTGGTAATCCTGCCAACTCCCATCCCTGCGCTGCTCTCATGAAACAGGGGGTAGGGAGTGGGCCCATTATTCATCACCATTCCTCTCTCTCACACACAGCTTGAATCTTCATCCCTCCATCATTCTCCCCACTTCTAAAGCCAAAACACAGCACACTTCACCTTTTTAAATCCAAGAACAAAATATACTGTCTCCGCACATATCTTCATTCCCTCTTAAATCTTCCTGAATTATTTTCTGACTGTGGGAAACAAAAGTCTGTTTCTGAATTAGGCCGCTGAGAGCAGAAATAATCCATAACAGATATGCAGCAGTCATATTGGACAACGGTCATGAGATCAACAACAAGGAAAGCTTTAAATAAAAATGAAGTTTTAGTTCAGTTTTATTATATTTCAATTACAGCGTTGGAATGAAATACAGCTTAAACCAGCATTTGATCATACAAAATAAGCATTCATCTGTGGCAAGCTAACCATGTGTGGTTATTCTGTTGTTGTTTTGTCTATGAAGATGGTAAACCTATTCAGTAAGGCTTCATTTCTTGATAATTAAAAGCTAGCTAATGTCTTGTAATTCTAGCGTGCACCTCCACTTGGCTACATAGCAGACTGCTGTCATGGGAAGCTAAGCATTTTGAAAGTTTACATGCAGGTACTTTAGTGTAGCTTAGGGTAGATGGCTAAACGTAACCACAGATAAGTGGTTAGTCAAGTTTGGATAGCTTTATTAGCTAACCCAAAGCCACTCAATATCTATTTCAAATAAGGGCCACTTTGGGGTCTTGCTCAATTCCTCTCTCACCCTTAGCTAATCGATTTTAAGGATATTGCCAGGAATTCCCAATTTTCCCAAATTGGTTAGCTAAGGAAACATTACAGTCCCATTCCTGTCAGATGAGAAAAATGAATCTGGCTACAGTGGCCATATTTAACAGTCCAGTTCCTTCTATGAACTGAAACTCTTGGCTGTGTGTGAGACGGTCTGATGATTTACTTTTTTTCAGCACATAAATTCTATGTGGTATGAAATCATATCTATCAGTTATTTGAGGATAGCTACTATGAACCTGAAGTGCCTGTATGTTCATCAACCTGAACATTTATTTCACAACTGGTTTACAGATGCTGAAAATCTTTCAAGATTTGTCGGAAGACTCAGATTATATGACTAGAGTTTATGGATTGCTTGGGATTCGGCCAAATACAGAGCCATAAAAATGGGGCAAAAAAACACACCGCTAAACTCTCTTACAATAGAAACCACCAATGGGCAGGTTCTTTAAAGTGATCATTACAGATATACCATATAAACTGGCAACACATTTCAGTGTTTAAATTATTTTCTATTTTCATAAACATAAACATAGCTATTGAAATTATTGTGAGTTTCATCATATACTACTGGTACACATGGTAATGGTAATGGAGTGAATGGACTGTTCTTTTCTAAGTTAAGATGAAATGTCGAAGTATTCCTTTAAAAACTAGGGGAGGCTGTGCTATTTGTAGAGTTCATGAACAGGGAGTCCAAAAGCAGTTATGTTAGTCATCTCCTCAGTTTTATTGAGGCACGGCTGAGTGAGACTTGATCAGACAATAGCCTGCCGATCGCAACACTGCGTTACACTCCCAGAGCGACCAGTACTGACAGACTGATGGGCAGCTATTGTTTCAGATCTCAATTGGAGGAAAGTGTGTTTTGCTCCTTGTTTCATTTCTTTTCCTGTGAGCATCTGCACTGTAAAACAAGGGTTACAGCTGAGCCAACTTCAGAAATGGTTCATTTTTAAATGTAATTTAAATGTCCCTTAAATGCCCTTTAAGCATCTTCTTGGCCACTCACAGCCACAAAGATTTTTTAAGAATGTACAGTATATAAATGTGTATCATAAAACATTGTGTTCAATTTATATAATTGGTTTTAATCCAGAAGTTATTTTATATGTCCCTCATTAATAAACTGTACAGGTAATATAACAGTAAATAACACAACTAAAGATGGTCATTTAAAAGTAGTTTAGATGTTAAACTCTACTCTGTAATCTCCTTGATTGGTTCTCTCTTTCTGCTTTTTTCTGCTTTTTTTCTGTTTCAGTTTTGTACCACTGAGGGGCAATCTCAGCCCATCGCTCAGTGTTCCCAGCCCACCCCTTTAGTTTCTCTAGCACAGTCAGAGAGGTTTACAGTAACACAGAGGAACATCGTGCAGTGTATTTTTTAACAATTTAATACAGTGTTGAAGAAAAAAAAAAATAGAATGAATAAATGATTGCATTAGTTTTAAATAATGTTTCACAATATAACATACATTCAAACAGTGTTATTTAAACATAATTTAAAAATGAATGGATACATTTAAATTTAATTACAGCACTTTTGTCCATATGTGAACAAGCATTTAGAAAAAAGAGAAGAGAGAGAACCCAGAGAGACAAGTCAAAAGGCTTATACTGTAATTTCATCTGAATACAAGAACACACTGGACTAACATGGAACAATACAATGCAAATATAGACCAGAGATTAGTGGAGGGAAAGAGAAGAAAAAAGGACAGAGAGAGAAGTAAAGATGAAAAGATGAAAGGGGAAGTAGGAGGTAGATACAGAGTATCCCCAGTAGTTGGTATCCATATACCAGGTGGTTGCTGGGTGGTTGTAAGACTGGCTAGTTGCCAAATGTTTGCTTGATGGTTCCTGTGCTATTGATGTTGGTTACTGTATTGTTGCTAATGTGTCCCTGGTGGTTGCTCTGTGTTTGGGTTGGGATCCTACATGATTGCAACAGTATTGCTAGCTAGTGCACTAACATCACAAAGACATAAAGCTTGCTGCACACCAATTTTTTTCTAAAGCCAAAACACTGCACACTTCACCTTTTTAAGGCTGATTAATGCCTGACAAATGTTCCCCTTTTTAAATTATTATGTGGTTGGAAGGTGAGTCAGAAGTGATTGTCATGTGGATAATCTAGTGTTTGTAAGAGCAGCAACGGGTCTATCCTAAACCTTCTGATTTACCTCCCAAGCTGATCAGTGAGTGAATGGTGGAGAGTATATGCTTTAGCCAATAACAGCCATTAGTTTAAAAATAGTGAAGAGAGCAAACCCTTGCTGTGTGTCATTGATGCCAGAGATTGGAGCTCTGTAAAACACATGAGGGTCTCTATAATGTGTCAAACAAAAACAACTCTAACAACAGACAAGACAGAGCATGTGCTGTTAACATATGTTCAGAGGTGTTTTTGAGGTAGTGCTCACCCCAAGTTCAAATTTAAATGTAATAATATCAAATAGTCATCATGTTGCAAAACAATGGTTTGATGGTGGTCATAATAATAAGAATAGCAGATAATTAGGGACTATGTACATTTCTAGTCAATTATTCAATTCAGCTAATCCAAGTCCTGCAGCAGAAAGGTGGGCGACTGGTCTAAATGGGTGGAATAGGAGCCTGAGGACAGCCTCTAAAGAGGAAGCCTGAGGCCAGACTGACATCCATTGGTGTTTTAGATGTATATTAAAAAATACATTACAATAAAAGTATAACTTATCTATAATTACATCATAGGTCAACACAACTTGATCTACCCAGTATGTCATTAATGATCACAGTGGCAGTGTTAGTCAGTCAGTCATTATCTTTTCTGCTTTGTCCTGAATAGGGTCATAGAATCATCAGGTGCCAGGCAGGACTACCTGTGCTAGTCCACTGCAGGGTAACACACACACACACACACACACACACACACACACACACACACACACACACACACACACACACACACACACACACACACACTTAAGTAAGCAATTTAGCAGAGCCAATTCATGATGTGCATTATGGGACGCAGGACGAATCTCCTCACAGACAGTGGCCAGAGTATTTTTTTCGTTCACACTAAAAACACTCAGTGGTACATCTTCCATAAGTGTACCCTCAAAGGTACAGCATTGAATATTTGGTACATTATAGTACATTATAGTAACTTGACTGACACAAAGAAAATGACTAGAGAAAAATATTTTCACTGAAAGGCACTTTGTTGTACCTTAATGGGGTATAACACCAGCACAAATCCGTCTTTATGTAGTAGACCTATGGTGAAGTGTAATATTTTATTATTTCTAATGCCAGGCTTGCCATTCTTGATCAGTCATAACATTTAAAGAGCTGGAACAGTGTTGATATCTCAAAGAAAACATGAGAGCCAAAGTCCAGAGTTTTTACATAAGAAAAGTACAAATGTGCTAAAGTGGTTAGCATGCTCTGCTAACTGCAGTACTCTTTTGAGGCGTGCTTCTGAAATGACCCCCCAAATGACACCCGGCTGCAGGCGTGTGATGGCCAAACAGCCGAGAATTATATGTTTCTCTGTAATTAAGGGGCCACTTCACACACACACACACACACACACACACACACACACACACTGCTGCCAGAAGTTCACTTTTACACTGTTTACTGTTTTCACCCTGAAAACACAAACAGCTGCCCTTACAGAACGCAGTGATTACAGTCCAGCAGAACTGCATGCTTAATGTACGTCAGACAATAAATATTATAAATAACAGAAAAGTGACTTCACTTGATTTGACTGTATAAACATTATAGGCTAGAAGGAGAGTCTGGTATGAGCTGGATTTGCAGGCCGGAAAGCAAAGCCTACAGATTGCATACAGACGCACTGCTTTACCATTTTCCAGATTTGACTGATGAGAAATGTTAATTCAATGTAACCAATCAGAAGATTACTGTGGTTTTGGGGGAAATACAACCTCCCAATTTCAGGTGTCTGTGACCTATATAGTGACATCATGAGTGCAGCTATCAATTGGCATTGAGAGATTAGCAGTAGAGCTTCACGCTGGATTGTTTAATTCATTTCTCTTCAGCTGCCTTTTTGCTTTAACACGACCTAAAAAAGGTAGAGAATCATTCTTAAATTGATTTCTAAATTTGTATGAATACATTAGCTTATCTATGTAGGCCTGCTTGTTAAAACCTCAGCACTGCGTGGAGATACAAGCTGTTCTGAAACACTGAACCCAGGCTGCACGTCCAACAGCCACTCTGAGTCACAACTGAAAAAATCTGTCCAAAAGCTACCTAAACAAGTTTAAAAATATTTTACCGCAGAATTAAACTTATCATCCTCTTATAGTGGGCCTGTGAAACAAAGTTCTGCTATATTGGCTGGTTTATGTGTTAGTTTAGCCAAACACAAATGAGAACAGATTTTTTTATTGGTCTAAAACTGATTTTTTTTTTTAATTTTCCAGTGTTGCTGTCCCTTCTGGGCAATCTTCCCAGATCCATTCTGGTCCATTCTGACTGTCTACCCTCGGACCACCTGGTCTCATGTGGATGAGCTCTAACTGTGTTTTAAACTTCTCAAACTGTTTTTAAATTTAGATAATAAACTATATATAATATAATATATATATAGCTTTTATAGATTATATGATCAATTATTCACTGTCCAGAATATGATGAGGAAAAATTCAATGGACTGCTAGCTTTGCCATTAGTGGGCCAACAGTGGACCCCTATACTTGGTCAGTAATCCTCCCTCCTCTTGTGACAACTTTTAGCTTTGTAGTTGTTCCCATGGCTGACTTCCTATTGCTTCTGTGAGCCATGACCTGGCTACCTCTCCCTTGCTGGGTGAACAGATTTATCAACTTCCCTGCAACTCACAACTAACCTCAGTTTTCTCACTTTCACACAGCAGGTTAAAGTGGCCCAGATCCAATTTATTTCATCGTATGTGAATGGAATCGGAATCTGTAATTTTCACTTTCAGTCTGGTTCATTGTCATATGTGGTATTGAAATCAAGTACGTAGTAATGTGAGTTAATCTGAATAGCCAGATCAGAATTCCTACAAAGTTGTCAATCCAACCTTACCTCCATCATAAATACACACTGAAGAGAAGGGGAACAATAAACAGTTATGAAAGAAAGAAGGGAAAAAAAAAATATATATAGCATTGCAATTTTAATCACGGGAGAGGAACAAGTCACCTACAGTGATTCAGAAAAATATACAGGCCCTTTTCACTTTTCCTCATTTTGTTATGGTACAGCAGAGAGGAACCTCCTGAGAAGGCCTAATGATTTCTGGGAACTATGAATGATGTCTGTAATTACAGTATTACAGTAATATTCTAATATTTCACTGGTAAGTTTTGTTTGGCAACAAAAGAGTTCAGATCTTGAAATACCCAACAGAACCTTGTCCAATCAGGATTGTTTTGTTTGTGGAATCCGAATAGATACAGAAAAGTGAGCTTGCTTTTGGTCAGTTTTTCAGAAGCTGTAGGTTTTGAATATCAGATTAACCGCCAACATAATGAGCAATCATCCAGTCATGTTCTGATTTTAAATTGGGCCATGATTAAAAACATTGCTCTTATAGTCTTTCTTGAGGTTCTAGAAAGTATATGAATGTGAGCAGATTTCAGCCAGCCTACATACTTCAGATACAACACATAAATTGACTTTTATAAGCTTCAAATGTTTGTATTTAATCAAAATAGACAAAACATTTCAGCATTTCCATTCGTTTAGCCATGACATATTACTAAGACTACTAGAAGAAATTAGCATCTATGTTATACAATTGTCTTGTTAATTAAAAACTGTGCCCTAATAGCTGTTCTCCTCCTTTGGCTGAAATGATGTCAGTTTGATCTTACCTATAACTGTCTAGAAGTCTCTCACATTGACTGGAAGAATGTTTTTCCCATCCTCCATGTGGATGTTTTGTAGCTATGTGAAGTTTAAGTGTTTCAGTTCATTCTTTGAACTAATTGTCTTATATTTCCTCAAACTCGCTCTGATACAATACCTATTTCATAGTGGTTACTGTGATGGAATGCGCTCCATGCCCTGCTACAGCAAAGCAGCCCTAATACATGATGCAATACTTGCTATGATGATTCAACAGTCAAGAGCAAACCAAACTAATGTATGAAGTTTGAATAGGGCAGCATCCCTTCTAATATTGGCCTAAACTTTTGCAGTGGGTGTAGTGCACTTGACTATGATTTTAGACAATTTAAGTAGTAATAATGTAATAATAAATGTGAGGGTGTCCTAACTTTTTTCCTCACCAGAAAACTGCATTTGTAAAAAGGATGTTTTGAAATGAAGACATTTCTTCTGTTTTATGTGTTTAGTATATCACCTCCATCCCTAAATATTGTTAAAATGAAGATCAAATGTCTATATGTTTTTTACATGACTGTAAATCCCAACTGATGGAAATGGAAAGCTTATTTAGTTGTATCTTACTTCTTATTGGAAAACACGATTTTTTCATGAATGAATAATAATAAAAAAACATGAATTATTCTATTTCATAAAATGAACTATTATTACAGACGTACTCTCAGATAGACATTCTCTAAACTCCTAAATGGCCCTCAGTATCCCATACTGGTGATATATACACTGTAGTGTTACTCACAAAAATAAAAAGAACTTCTAAGAAATCCTGCTAATCTTAAAAAATGTGTAATGCACCTCTCTTAAAACTTCAGTTATAATCACAGTAGTGAATTTATGTCTGGGTGTGCCCACACAGAAATATCCTGAAAGCTGGGGCAGGATGTCCTCATTATCATCTACAGACTGCTCTGTTATCTTATCACATTTCACAGTGTTACCCAGGAAAGCCTTTTTTTGGCACATCTTCTTTACCAGATATAGGCAAAATAATGCTGGGTTTGGGACATTATCCACCAGGTGGCCCACCAGGTGCTGAAGTGGGGGTTCTTTCAGTGTGCTGCACAAGTACGAACCAAAACTGTTGCTTTGCAAATCTCATAACTTTTCACATTTCAGACGTGGTCAACAGTCTGAACACAGTCTGAGAGGTGCAGTGGCAGCTCATTAAACACAAGGAGTGATGCTAATGACCACTTTAACCCCACAAGACCCCAAATCATTCAGAGCTGCAGAGTTGGCCTTTAGCCCTGTAACGTGGCCTATGAGGACTGTCCGTTTGTCCTGAAGAGGAAGTGTGTCAGAGCTGCAGAGGAAGTGTTTGAGTGCCACAGACGGCAGGCCAGAGAGGTCAGAGAGCTCGTCTGTAAAACTGCCCCAGAGGAGATCTGAGCTCATTCTGTGTTTCCTCACAGGGTTAGACTCAGTCACCAGTGTTGTGTCAGTACGGCGAGGCTGTGTGGAGCCAAAACCCACTCCCGCCGGACCCCCCAACTACAGCAGCTGGGGTCAAAGGTCAAATTGGAATCAGTTCACAAAGACTGCTTTGCCAGTGCTGTTTATATTGACAGTAGGAAATCAATATATTAATATAGATATATCTCTAAGACTGAGCTAAAAGTATGATCCAGGTAGAAATCCTTTTAGTGTACAGTATATAGAATTTTTTAAATATGTGGGTCTCTCTCTCTCTCTCTCTCTCTCTCTCTGTGTCTCTGTCTCTTGGTGGGGGTGGGGGGTGTCTAGTGGGCCCCTTTGGCCACACCTTTGGCAGCCCTGGTTTATACGGTTTAAATAACAGAGAAACCAGAGTAGTGTTCACACTTAACATTCCTCTCCCAACTGACCTTCAGATAATTATTCTGTTTCCCATCCAGTCTTACAGATCCACCATCTACTCTTTGTCATCTCATACCTTCTAATCTACTTTACTTTCTAACTGCCCAACCTTATATCTAATCTTCTTCTAACTTCTAATAGTGCTATCCTTTAACCTTCTAATAGTTCCATCATCTAAAAGAACCAACCCATAACATCTCCTCCTTCTTGCAGGTCCATCTTCTCAAAGCTCCACCCTTTTGCAACTATACCATCTAACCAGTCTGCATTCTTACAGCTCTATCCTCTTACAGCTCCAACCCTCAAACAGTTCTGCCCTTCAAAACTTCTAACAGCTCCAACTACCTGCAACTCCACCTTCAGAAGTTCCTACCTTAAGCAGTTCAAACAAGTTTATAACAGGTCCTATTTCTATCAGGTCCACCTGCCAACAGCTAAAAGAGCTGCACATTCTGGCTGTTCCATCTGCCTGCAATTCCGCCATCCAAGAATCCACTTTCCAACAGCTCCTCCTTTCATTTCCAATAGTATAAGATACTGGACTTTGATTCTTCAGTGTCTCTCAGTTTACACCACCATAGCTCATCATTCTCCCAATGAAATTTTCTCACCATCTGTAACACCATCTATCATGTAAAACATGTTAAAGATATGTTTCTTATATAAATCTGCATTTCTTTATTATTGTGATTTTAAACATTTCGTTATGACCCAAGAAACAACTCTAATAGTCTCTAAATGTAATTCTAATGGCCTGTTGGAGCTGCAGTTGGTGAGCTGAAGTGTTGCTGTAGTTTGAGGGAAGTGGCTCATTTACAGGCTGATCTCAGGGGAGATCCGATTCAGCCTGCAAGAACGCCTCTCTGCTGTCCAGGCTCAGAGCATCCAGGTGGGCAGTCAGGCAAGCTGTGGGGAAGGAAAACACCCAGAGTTACTCAGGGCAGTCACAAGATGAAGTGTGTCAGTGTCACATGATGAAAACGGATTTGCCCACTTTGTTGTGGTCACCGATGACAAATCAAAGCCCTTTGTTAAGCTGAGGTTGTGCTTCATGGGCATCCATGAGCATTCCTCTGTTTTTCTTTCACAGATCTCTCGGAGCTGACAGCTGTGTACGAGTGGCCTGTTAATCCAGGCCACTCTCTCATCTCATGACTGCCGAAACTGGCCAAATTAATTTGTCCTTCAACCTTTTCTGCAAACCAGCAGCTTGCTGAGATGAAAGTGCTTTGTGGAAAGACTCTTTCATTCTACATAAGAGTCTACATCTCTTTACAGAAGACAAATTGTCCTGGTACAGGGCTTTCTGGGACTTTTTGAAGTACTAAAGAGCCTGTTTTCCAAGCTCCACTTTCTAAGCTCCACATATATCATGTTAAATTTATCGGGCTTTCATAATGGCTGTTTTTCAAATTGACAAATGAAACAGTTTTCTGTTACTGTGGTAAAATTCTGTATGTAAACGATCTCTTTTCTGATTGGCTGCCTTGTATTATGACTCATTTAAATAGTAATCTGGGCTGTGACACTTCTTGTAATGGGTGCTAATGGGTAGATCTACATTGGGAGATTAAATGGGAGATTCTAGATTCTGTTACAGGATGAGCACATGAGGCTAAACAGCTGTAGGCTAAATAGGCTCTTTGGTTTCTGATTTTGATTTTGTATTATTTTGTCAGTCATTATGAAGAGGAAATGTCTTAAAATAATGGAATCAGGTTCTATGCAGAGGTGCCATGGTTTCAACTCAACTTTATTTTTACTTTATACCTCAGATATGAGCAGTTAATTTAATGTATAGCTCAGATTGGAGTAGTAAGTTTTATGGTGTGGTCAACACAAACACTTTTCATTTGAAATTCAAGGAAAAAGCATGTGTAAGAGGTCAGCTGAACTGTGACTCACACTGATACCCTCCGACCCTTCCCAGGTCTCTTCAGGGTTAGGTTTTCCATTGAAAAAAGTTTATTTCCATCACATAATATTTCACTAAGCCAATGATTTAAACCAGACATTGAGGGGATGTGCTTCCACATTTCTTTTTTTTGCATGTATCCTTGGCTCATCTCGCAATTATCTGTTCTCAGAGACATTCTCAGCTTTTGTTCTGCCCATTGCAGCATCCAGAAGATGCATTAAAGGTTATTTTACACTCTGTTAGAACTAATGACCCTTAAAAGCAGGAATTAGAGCATGAATCAGAGATGCAGCACTGCAGGTTCTGTTAGCATGTTTATTCCCTCACTTAGATTACAGGTCTAGTGGGAGAGTTCCTGCTACAGTCAGGGCAAAAATAATCAATAACAGCTTTGAGAAAAAGGAAAGCCGCGTCAGAACTCGGGTCCTGAAAATCATATTTGACTCAAGCTGTACAGTTTTTTATTATCTGTTGAGCATAGACAGATTGTAGGACAGTATATCTAATACTTGTTGATGTTATTTTGATTTCTGAGCTCCGGCACAAGCACATCACCCACTCCAGGCAGTCCAGAATCAGCCTGAGGAGATCTAAATTATCATATGTCTCAACTGCTTCATATTTCATTATATTTACTGTAAAATAAAATATGTTGTAAAGAGCTGTTGATTGTTTCTAATAACTGAATTGGTTAAAGGTTTATGATCTGAGATGGTTGTCATGAATGTATGTCAGGTTATTTAAAGTTAAGTCTTCTTTTCATGAATTGTGTAAATGTGCATACTGTAAATGCTATAAATACAAATGTTGCTAGGTTTTTTTTATTTCTAATTGTATTGAGATCTTTTTAAACCTCTTCTCAGACTTGTATGCATCTACAGCTTTCTTTCTGAAGGCACCAGAGAGCTTTACTTCAACAACCAAGACCAAATTAAATGACTGATGTTTAAATAAATCATCCAAACCTCTTTCTAGTTATGTTCTAATCATCTGCAGATTCAAATATAACACATTTTAAGTAGTAATAAATATGGGGTTGTGCAAATGTTCCTAGTATTCATGCCTTGTGCCCACTGATTCTAGGTAGCTTCTGGACCCACCTTGTGCCTTCTTCACCATGTGTGATGTGCTAGGACCGTGTAAACTCCTCTGGCATGTAAATGCATAGGAACTTGATACTGCTAACCCTCTCCACAGTGGTCCCATAGATGGGGAACGTTCTCTCTACTGCTTCCACTATCAGCTGCTTGGTCTTGCTGATATTGAGGGAGAGTTTGTTTTCCTGGCACCAGTGTTTCAGGAGGCTGACCTCTCCTCAACCAACCAGGTGAAGAGATAGCTGGAGAAGTTCAGACTGGGCAATGCGGCCAGAACAAATGGAATCAGCCCAAGAGTACTGAGGGTCTGTGGTACTCAGCTGAGTTGGATTCTTCTGTGTCTCTGTAACCTGAGCGTGAAGCAACAGCAAAGTTCCTGTTCCAAAGAAGTCATCTGTCTCTTCTTTCAATGCCTTCAGACCAGTGGCCCTCACATCCCAAGTCATGAACATCCTGGAAAGACTAGTGCTGTTACATGTGAGATCATGGGCCCTGCAGTTTCCTTCTCAACATCAAGTTGGTGTTGATGATTCAGTAATCTCACTACTGCAGATGGCACACTCCCATCTGGACCAAAAAAACAGCACAGTGAGAATCACTTTTTTTTTTACTTCTTGTGTGCATTTAATACCATCCAACCTCTCATGCTTGGATAAAATTCATGTGTAGCAGGGATGATAGTGGCCAGTTTGAAGCATGCTGGCACAACTGAGAGGGAGAGAAATGTGTTAAAAGTGTCTGAGAAGACTCCTGCTAACTGATCTGTACATGCTTTAAGCAAATGCCTCGGAACCCCATCTGGAGCAGTGGCTTTTTGCTCAGTTCAGCTTCAGAGGTGGAGGGTAGGTTGGACTCAGGTTGGACATGGCTCTCTCCATGGGCATGCTGTGATTTGCTTTGAAATGAGCATAGAAGGAATTTAGCTTGCCTAGAATCATTGCACTGGTACTGGTCAGGGAGTGAGAGTTCCCCTTTAAGTCTGTGATTTTGTCCCCTGTCACATGTTTCTAAAACTGGTGGTGTTAATCTGTGCTTCCACTTTGTTTCTGTACTCACATTTTCCTGCTTTTATGGTCTTACGTAGCTGGATTTTTATACTCCTCTGTGTTTCCAGATTTGATAGCAGTTGCATGTGCATCCAGAGCTGTGCAAGTTTCACAGTTGAGCCAAGGCTTCTGATTAGGGTAAACCCACACTATCAATCAATCGATGAATGAATCAATTGATATATAGTACTTTTTACAAAAAAAGATTTTTACAGCTTTACAGAAATCCAGATCCAAGCCAGCGGCAACAGTGGCAAGAAAAAACTCCCTTAGACTAAGAGGAAGAAACCTTGAGAGCAACCAAGGCTCTGAATGGGAACCCATCCTTCTCTGGTCGATGCCGGATAGCACAGACATAAAACACAAAAGTAAAATAATAAATCATAAAGTAAAGTATTGTGAGCATGCTGTATATGGGTAAAATGAATGCGAGTGAGTGCAGGATACAAGCTCAGTGTTAATATGGAAGTCCATGCATGTTAAAAATTCATAAGCTGCCATTGGAGTCTCTAATGTAAGGTGAGTGAACCAATGCAATGGTCCCAATGAGGACAGCTTCAGAGGGCAGCAGGGTAGTGGGTAGCTGGGTCGAGTGATGTCTAGGTAGATCCGTCAGGATGTTGCCTGTCTCCCCGAAGGTGTTACAGCAGTGGTCCATCACACATGATTTTCCCACTGTACACATTTCTTCAGGTTGGCTTTATTGAATTCCCCGACAAGAGTGAATGAAATTTGTTAATTGCCTTGTGCAGGTTCCTGAGTGCCAGGTCTATGTTAGCCTCTGGGTGTATTACAGCCACAACTTCTGAAATCTCTCTGGGAAGCCACACTGGTCTGCAAAAGATGAACAGATATTCCAGGTCCAGGGAGCAGAAAGACTCAATAAAGTGAACATTCCTCTGATCACACCAAGGGGTGTTGACCAGAAAACATACACCTTCTCCTTTACTCTTCCCAGGGAGCTCTTTGTTCTGTCTGTCATGGTGTAGAGAGAACCCAGCAGGCTCAATGGCTTGGTTAGGGATCTCCGCTGACATCTGTGTTTCTAAAAGGTAGATAATACAGCTGTCCATTGAGGATAAGGATAAATGTATAAAAGTGAACAGCCTTTTCAAAGTCTATGAAACCTCCACATCAAGGTGAAGGGTCTCTGCCAGTTTATTTAATTACACATTTACCTACTTGCACCACTTTTAACTACATCCTTAAGCCATGCCATAGCTCTAAAGAATTGTAAACACTTTAAAGAACCACAACATAAAGGTTAACATAACAAATAATGGGTTCTTCTCAGAACCTTTATATAATGTGGATGTTAAAGTTTAAAATTTAAAAAGGGGTAAAAATTCACAGAGCCTACGCACACATCAGCCATCAATTTAAATGTTTTTTTAAATAAACTGAAAGTGGTTATTCTCAAGAACTTGAACATGTTTTATCATCAGTCTTTTTGTTTCCATCATCTTTTCGGAAACCTGCAGGATTCTCTGCTTTGAGTTCCAAACATGTTTGAGGGGCTCTGTGGAATTGAAGGAAAAACAGAATTCCTTATTTCTCACCCATGCAGGAGGTTCTTTACCTCTGTGGCATGGAGCCTCAGTTCATTCAGCAAAAATCTCTCGCCTCACCAACCATTCACATTGACCACAACACACGGAAAAACACTCCAGCCATGAACCTGGGAAGGTGACGGATCCGGAATGTGCAAAAACAACCAGCAACCAGAGTGTATGGAATGGTTTAGAAAAAAAAAAAATCACCCATAGTTTCCTCCTGTATTTACCTTCTAGAAATGTTGGGAGCTTCATGACTAATGTAAGGGAAGCTTGTATCCCACCAGTTAGGGCAGTGTTAAGTACATGGATATATCACACACATAAAACTAATTATGCTTCTTTCTGACCTCTCCTCAAACTATATCTGTCTTTAATCTGATGTGCTAAGCCTCTGGAAGCTGCTCTGGAAGCTGCTGGTGTAAATACTGCATACTGAATTGTACATCCATGTCCTGAAATGCATCTCAAAATGGTTGATCAATTTCAGCTGAGATGATTATCATGATGCTCAACCATGCTCAAAAGATCACAGCAAACTTTTAAATATATGGGTTAATCAGTCCCCAGTGATGCTAATAAGGGGGTGACTGATAAAGAAATATCAGAAAGAGAATACCCTCAACTATTGTTACAGCATCTAACTGTCATGAGCCAAATTCTAAGTGTTTATAAGGGCACCATGTCAAGTTTTGTTTAGAGTCCCAGGGACGTCCAGACTGATTCTGATGGGCAGCACCAAATATTGGGGTAAAATGCTAACATCACCCCCTCAGATATTTTTTGTTATAGCCATGAAATCAGTTTTTAAAATGTTATATAAGCTATATTTGTTGGAGTTGCACTTAGGAATGAAGTAATTGACAGCCTTGGCTGGAAACCACATCTGTTCATTGCATTGTAATAGTAAGTTGAAATAGAACATATAGGAACTGCACTTTTACTGCACATTCCAGCGGAAAAATCCAATTTGCTTCTAGCTATGAGTTATATCAGTTATATTCTAGATATGAGCTCAGGAAAGGTGATCTGAAACAAGCTTGGTCTCGGAGAAAGGGGTGCATTGACCAAATGAGTAGGCAATTCTGCTCATGACTACACAGACTCTGGTTGTTAAGGATCTAAAAAATAGAATTCCAGTGTTGTTTCGTGTTTCTTTTTTTTTTTTCATAGTTTTGATTAAAGTTTATTCATTCAGTGCAGAGAGTCATTTATGCTGCAGTAGTATTTGTGCTAACAGATAAATAGGTGGAGGCATCTCTCACAGTGAAGATTCTGTTTTAAAGCATATTTACTGTGGGGAATCTAATCGTAATTTGGAGGGTGTGGAATGTGTAATATTTGAGATGTAATTGAATTACCCAGACAACCCCCTCACACATACTCCCTCATTTAATCCTGTGCACTGAGCCAACTGGACTGAACATGGTTATTTAATAACAGCGTTAGTGGAACCGAATAATGAACCAACCCCTAATAGTTTTCACCCCAACTTTAATAGGGTGCTATTAAGGGGAGAAATAAACAGAAAAGAGCTGAAAAGAGGCTGTTTGTTTTTCAGGGAAATTGAGGAGACCAAACTGCAGTAAAGCAGACCTGGCTGTTTATATGTTAATTTAATCTCTCAGAATGCAGTGTGGAAGATATGACAGATATGTGAAATAAAAGCAAAGAAATGTTTTAAGAGCAGTCAAGGCCAGTGAGGTTGTGTCCATCACTGTTGCTAAATCAGAGTTGTTGGTCCTACACTGGAGGAGGAGCGATCTTATAAGGTCTGTGCAAAGCAACCCAAGGGGGATCTATACAGTGGTCAGTAGCAGTGGAGAACTATAACTATTAGCGCTAGATCTTCAGTTAAGGCAAAAATCACCTGTTCTGCTATACATGTTAGCATAGCACTGATACACTAGTAAATTCCCAAAACATAATTGTGCTCAAATATTTTGGCCCTTATACTGTAGATGTTGAGATTTTGAAAAGTCATAAATTCTAACAACGGACTGTAACTATAACCTGCTCACGACTGCTCACATATACAGCCCTTTAGAAATTCCAGAAGGAATATATGAATTTGATTGGATGTGTCTGGTCATGCTGGAAACTGGAATTCAGTATGTGACTGTTTAAGTTGAATTATTTTGGTTGTTAATCTGATGCATTAGGCCAGTGCACTCCAAGCCTGGACGGCCAGTCTGGTTTGGTAGTTGCTCTACTTTTGACACATTTGACACATCAGGCACAGATCTCTTTCCAACAAGAGACAAGGGACTGCTGTATTATCTGCCTAATGGAGACATGGATGTCAGTGGAAATCTCTAATAAAGCCATTGAGCATGGTGGGTTCTCTTTGTACTACTCTGGGATCTGAGTCTGAACAGCACTCTGTGCTACTGGATCCTAAACTTCTTAACGGGCCATTGGCAGGTGGTGAGGATTGGCAGAACCCATCCTCTTCACTGACCCTCAACACGTCTCAAAGCTGCCCAGCATTAGGAGGTACAGAAGCATGAGGTCCAGAACCAGAGGGTTTCAAGACAGCTTTTTCCTCCATGCAACCATGCTGCTAAACAGTGCAGTGTTCCACTACACAACCAATCACAACTCATCTCACCTTCTTGATTACACCATCACATCTTCACACCACATGAACTCTTTCTGCATCTGCACTTTACTCACAACTGGAACAGTACCAGCTGCTCAGATACACTGCACTCACCAAAGACATTCTCCCACGGCACCCAAGAAAGTCTTCCAGTCTCCCGCTTCAGTTCTCACACTACAGCTACATTGAATTCTATACCCATTGTACATGTAAATAGAATGCAAATTACTTCATGCAAAGTACTCCTATAGTACAATAATGTATGTATAGTGTAAGTTCATGTAGTCTATTTATAGCACACACACACACACACACACAAATTATTGTTATTTTCTTGTTATTGTTATTGTTATATTTTTATGCATCTTTTTTACTACTGTGAGGGACTTGTACCTCACTTGTACCTTTCATTCACCTTTACACAGGCACTTGTTTAATATAATGTGACAATAAACTTGTTTAATTAATACATTTTAATAAATTTGTTTTGATTTAATTCAGCAGTCAATAAGAAGGCAAAGTAGGTTTGTTTGAGAAGGGCAACTACCACATTTTGCTGGAGATTGGCCCACCAGTGCTGGAGTTGTGCACGCCTACATTAGGTCTTCAGTCCTATCAGTGACGTCCAGAGAGTGAGCTGTATCTGCCCAGATACCAATAAGAAAGCTATTCTCAAAATATTTGCATTTACACTTTTGTTGTCATCAAAACATAATATGCTCAGTTTAAATATTTAATATATTTCTATTTAATAAAAAATAACATAAAAATTGAGAGATGTATTTTTTTAGTTCCCAGATATATTTAGGTCATCTCTGAACACCTGGAACTCTAGTAACTTGGCAAAATAAGCATAATGTTAAATGACAGATATTCTTGTTCATTCATTGTCAGCAGTGTTAGCAGTTTTAACAGGAACGTTCATTTAAGATTAATAACTGAATAATAACCTGTAGTTTAAGGGGTTAATTATCAAGGAATGTTCTGCGTGATTTATACCATGGCTTCCACTCACTCTCTTAGTCACTCTCTTTATTTTCTTTTCACAGAAATTCTCCAGTGCTTCGTGTTCCCTTCTGGTCTTTATGTCACTGTTTCCAAAAACTCCTCAGATCCACAGTGCTAGAGGAGTTGAGGTGGCCGTGATGTTCTCCTGAAGCTTACAGATATTTTCCAGCATTTTTTCCATGTGGTGAAGTGAGCTGCTGTGCGTCAGTCATCCTCTGACGTGCAGAAAAGCTTAGCAATTAGCGACTAGCGAAAATCCATTTGTATTCTAGAAATGTAAAAAAAAAAAAAATGAGACAGAGAGGGACTGTTTGATTTACAAGCTGAAAATATGTCAGTAACATGACAGTAATTGCAACTGTAGTTTGTGTTGTGGTGACAAAGTGTGCTGAATTTGCTATACTGGAGTGAATGGAAATGTGTGGAATAAATGAATTAGCTCCATACATGCATTCGCTGTAAATATAAAAGATTGAGACTGCTGGGCAGTTTGTTTTGTGGTGCCATGTTTTGTCTACAGTGACTGGTGGAGCCAAAATGCATTCAGATTTAAACCAAATGGCCTAACATTGTAAAATTAAACTTTGAAAGAATCAAACATGTTCAACCTGTTCAGTCATGTAGCAATGAACCTGAAAATAGCAGCTTCAAAATATTGTTAATGCTGTGATTGATTTATTTTTGCTGCACCTAGAAAGTGCTAAGTGGTTAAAATGAACATTTACAAATGGTAATGCTGTTGTTAGTCATCTTGGCAAAGTACGAAGCAGAAAAGCCTCTGAGTGGCTGTTTTTGGCACTGCTCACTCATCGCTATGTCTTGTCTCTGTGCTGATGTGCTGATCCAACATATCCAGCATTTGTTCAAAGGAGACAGCAAATTGAATTTGAAACAAAAAAATTGAGTGAATAACACCGTATAACAGCAGAAGTTTTGAAGGGTGATTTTGGTTCCTCTGTTTGTATGAAATGTAATAAAATAACCTGTAAGAATTCTGTTGGAAAGAAAACTTACAAACAAATAAGACAGCTGATGTAAAAGACATAAAAAGGAACACTGTAAATCATAAGACACTTAAAGTTGCTAATTTGTGTATCAGAATATGCAAAATTGTAAAAAAGAACTGTGTAACCCAGCGGCACGGTGGCGCAGTGGATAGCGCTGTTGCCTCACAGCAAGAAGGGTTCGATCCCTGGGTGGGGCAGCCTGGGAAGTGTGTTGCCTGTGTGGAGTTTGCATGTACTCCCCGTGTTCGCGGGGTTTCCTCCGGTTACTCCGGTTTCCCCCACAGTCCAAAGACATGTGTTAGGTGAATTGGTGACTCTAAAGTGGCCCTGAGTGTATGTGTGTGTGTGTGAGCCCTACGATGGACTAGCGCCCTGTCTAGGGTTGTTTCCCGCCCTTGCGCTCAGAGTTGCTGGCTGGGCACTCGTTCCCCAGTGACCCTATTCAGGAATAAGCGGTACAGAAAATGGATGGATGGATGGAACTGTGTAACCCCCTAACATAACTCCTCATTTGGCCTAGAACTGCCACTGGAATCATATACTCTTTAAGAAGCATTTCAGAGCATCAATACACAATTGTCTTCCAGTGGCTGAGTCAGTTTAATACATATAAGAAGGAAATCCCTGTATATCAGGAGGTTTTAACTTTAAATTTTCTGTCTTTTGACAGTGGACAGATAGTAATACATTTGACACCACAGATAATGTTTGTTAACCATTTTTTGTTTATTTGTTGCACTGCTTCTTTTATTAGTTGCATTCACTGAGGTCACATTTAAAACCACTTCAGTGGTAGAAAGAGATCATCGATCCCCTTTGTCTTTGTAATCTAACCAATGTTGTATGTAGTTTATTTTCGGCCTCATGGAATGTAACTAAGTATACTAAATAATATAAATATACTAAATAAAGTTCATCTTAAAGTTAAATCTTGTTCACATGTGTAAACTTATTTGTAATTATTAATTAGCCTAGCCTTAGCCTTCTGATTGAGTTTTAACCCCTCATGTGTGTTCTTATGACAGGCTGGATGGGAGGGAACTGATGGTAACAGTTACGGCCCCCTGTACCCCTCCAGTCAACCCACAGGACGGCAAGCGGTGATTTATCTGAAGCGTTTTAGTTGTCAGAGATGTTTAACTTCCCACAGCGAAATGGTTCTCGCGCACTGGGTAAACAGCCATTAGCTGTGTGTTTATTTGGAAGGAGCAGGTCCGCGGCCGACCGTTCCCAGAGAACACTGGACACAGTGCCAAAGAGATGAAGAGAGAGAGAGGAAGAGCGAAGAAGGCAAGAGAGGAAGACCCAATTTATTTTTGGTAATTGGCTCCACTTGAGCAAACAGCTCCTCCTGCCCAGCGACCTCTCCTGCTCGGTTTGATGCCAACGATAAAAAGCAACAATCCGCTTCCCTTGGTCTCCAAAGCAGGCCTGGAGAGGGAAATGAATTGTGCTTTTTCCAAAAAGACGACCTTCCTTTCCTGTTCTTCTGCTCCTCATCCACTATCCTCACGTAAATCAGATTATATATCACATTACAGCACGATCAGGTTCATGTGCCGATGTTTCCTGCAAAGTGCTCACATTCCAAAATGATGACCTGACTGTCTGAATGGGACACGTTCACAAAATTTACTGGAAATATGAGCTGTTTTGCTTGGCAGCTTGTTTGTGGTCCCGCATTTTGACTACAGTGAAGTTTGCATCCTGTACTAAATTCAAGCAAAAATGAGCAGTCTTGATGTTCAGGATCTTGAGGATCTGAATATGTAGAAGATTAATGGTAAAAAAAAGGCCAAACAGATCATTAGAGAATGATTCACCGACTGATGGAGACACAGTAAACCACTTGTTTCTGTTTGCAGCTGTTTGTAACCTTACTCATCTATGTAAATAAATCCATCAGCAGAGAGGTCTGTTGGGGTTCTGCATATAATGAAATTAATAATAAACACTGGAATAAAGAGTATATTGTAGATAGTGTATAATTCATAGTGAATGCTGAGTAATTCAGAATTAAATTATAAATAAATTATATTAATATTAAATAAATTATACTGGATGGTGACTTATTCACAATGGATGCTGGATAATTCATATTGGATTCTGAATAAATTATCTTGGATGCTGAACAATTCATAGTGAAAATGGTATAATTCATAGTGGACAGTGAATAATTCATAGTGGATATTGATTAAATTATATTGGATGCGGAATAATTAATTGTGGGTGTTGAATAATTCATAGTAGATACTGAATAGTTCATAGACACAGAATAATACATAGTGGATATTGAATAATTCATAATGGATGCTAAATAGTTTATAATGGAAACGGACTAATACATAATAATTCATAGATGTTGAATAATTAATTGTGTATAATAATAATTTAAAGTAGACACAACAAAAGAATTTATAACTGAACCATATGTGGACAGTTTACCTAGTTAATAATCCAGATTTCCCAGATAATCTCTCCCTGTCCCTACTTCACTACAAATGTATTTTAGACCAGTCCTGACCAGGCAATGACCCCCTTAAAGGTTCGTAAAGCAGCCTCTGTCCTGCTGCTGCCCTGTTGATTCAGAGCATTTCCTCTTTCCTGTCTGGGATGGTCCCGCAGAGCAGTATTGGGTCAATGCGAGGCTTGGAGTTTCCCTCTGTGGTGTATGTGACTTGTTAGCAGGTCTGTTGAGATTTGCTTACACATAGATGTCGTCCCATAGCTGTGAACCCATTACTATACCTGTCTGATGGTCATTTGGTCATTTTTTAGAATGAGGGGATGCTGCTGAGTTATGACCTGCCAGGCTACCCATCTACACAACACGTTTAGCATTTAAGCATGAATCGAATTGAAAAATCCCCATTGCCTGTTACTGTAACAGATGGGTTAACCCTAAACCCTCGAAAACAACCTTGCTGATTACCTTGTTGTTGACCACCCTCTGTTATTACTTATCCTTTGTTTTCCCTCAAACCAGAGCACCCTCTGGCATCTAGCATTCCTTAAACACTATTCATACAACCCCAATGCCAATGAAGTTGGGACATTGTTTAAAGCATAAATAGAAACAAAATAGGATGATTTGAAAATTATTTTCAGTCTATATTCATTTGAATAGACTACAAAGAAGTCTCGTTCACAAGCAAGGAAGGGGCATGGTTCTCCACAACTGCATGAGCAAATATCCCAAAAGTTTAAGAACAACATATACAGCATATACTGCATATACTTATTAAATATCTAGTCTTTGTGGTGTATTCAATTAAAATATAGGTTGAAAATGGTTTGGAAATCATCATATTGTTTTTATTTTGTTTTACACAACATGCCAACTTCATTGGAACTGGGATTGTAGACATTTCAGAGTGTGCAGCAGTGAGGAGTGTTCTCTGAAGGTAACAGTCTTTTACAGTAGAAAATGCATATTTGGTGTGATATCTGTGGTCCAAGCCCTTTGGGATGTTTTTGCTTATTGCATATGTCCATGATCCAAAAACTGAGAGGAGCAGGCCAAAGCTAATACACACAAACTATAGAAAACCAGATCATAGCACATTCACCACACTGTTAAATAGTAGATTCATATCAATAGTTGGCAAAAAAGGATAAGAAAAGTAGTGTGTATCACTATCTACACACAGTGATTCCATAGTAGCTTTTTAAATATGTACATAGGAGCTAAATGATCAGAAAGATCAGTCAGATTGTATTATAAGATTGTCGCTGTCCAATGAAAAATTTGTGTCTTCAAAAAAATTCAGGAGAGGGATGGACGTTAATGTAAAATAAGAGTAAATAAAGGACAGTGATATAAAACAATATAAAATAAAAATGTCATTAATAAGGTAAGGTGAAAAAACATATACATATACAGTCCAGAACGTCTCATAATGCTAATAATTTAATATATGCAAAAATTTAGACAATTTGGGTAGCTCAATTTGTTCACAATTTGTTCAACGATGTCTGTCAGATGTTTCAATGGTATAATAACATTCAATTATAAGAATTCTATGCTTTATTTTATTTTATTTTATTTTTTATTTTCTATTGACAAATACATCCAGTGTAAGCAAAGACTAAATATTTGAGTTGACCTTTCTTCTTTAAGACTTCTGCAATTTGCCTTGGCATACTGGAAATCAGCTTCTGGGCAAAATCTTGACTTTCTTGGGTGCCCTGATGCCTTCTTCCCCGCAATTGAACCATTCTCCTTGAAGTTCTTGATGATTGGATAAATGGTTGATTGGGGTGCTATACAAACATCACTGTCCTTCTCTTTCCATCCCATTGATGACTACATGTGTTTCCTTGGAGGTGTGTAACCACAGTTAACAGAAGAAAACTGGTTGCTTTTAAAGCACCACTACCCTTTGAAAGCAACCAGTCTGCTCTTCCAATCAACATGACAGAGTGACAGAGAGTCTTGTCCTCATTAACCTTTTCTCCTGAGCTACCAAGATCATCACTGAAATTATGCTAGCAGGCCATTTTATAGCACTGAAATGATGTGGCTGGAATGCAGTAATTTTTGTGATAAAGGTCATTTTCATGACAGGGAATGACTAATTTATCTGGTCACTCTTCACAATGTACAGTTAATAGTTTACACTATAAAGACAGAGACAGCAAACTTTGTGAAAATCTAAATTCTCAAAAAGAATGTGCATATGTATAGTCAGCTGCATAAATAAACAGTGTAAGGAGGAACATCATGCCTTCATTTACTGAAAAAGGGAAGATTTACACAATACTGTTTTTAATCAAAGTGTGGAGAGTGGAGGAAATGGTTCATGTTACTAAAACTTGACCTCTTTTACATTCAATCATCAAACGATTTTATTTCATGTGTGGAAATAAAGAATCAGTCAAAACGTCAGTAATGTAAACATAGCATAAAAAGCTTGGAATGTGTCAGAGAGAAAAAGTACATTCAAATTTATTTTAGTAGATGCCAAACCTTCCAGCCTCGATCCATCACTGTCTGAACACAATTTCAGTCGAGGGGTGTTTTTGTCTTTAGCATGTGTGTGTGTGTGTGTGTGTGAGAGAGAGAGAGAGAGAGAGAGAGAAAGAGAGAGAGAGAGAGTGTATTTCTACATGGTGTGGCTGCTCTTGTCCGGCTGCTATGCTCCTGCTTCACGCTTTAGACCTCCTGCTTTTCCTCAGAGTTTAATAAAGCCTCTGTGGAAAAGCTCTGGAGCACTGGATCAGGCTGGACGCCATGGCCGCCATGTTATTCTTGGACATAAAGCTGACTGTCGCTCTCTTTTTATTATTCTGTTCAGCCTTCATAACACACAAGGAACATTTTCATCGTCCTGCCGGGAGTACAACAGCATGGGTCAGACAGGTTCCCTCTATAGCAGGTAAAAACGTATGTGAAAATGATTTAACACGTTGCCTCAGGCCGGAGACACAGACGGAGAAATGAATGACATCAGGTAATTTATAGCCAAAGAGTTTTATTCATATATTTATTTAGTTTTTTTTTTTTTTTTGTTTTTTTTTTTTTGACAAAGTCACAGAGGTTCTCAATATAAGCACTAAAATAGAAGAAACAGTAGAGCTTCTGTTTACGGTTTCGGCTCTTATTTTCCAGAGCTGTAAAGTTGTTTTGCTGATTTTGTTCCAGTTAAAGCTGTCAGAAATTACAGCAAAATCTCGGCTAAAAATGAAATGCACCCAGTTTCTTCCCCTAACTCTTCTCCTTAGGTAACAAGTAATGGAAGTTAATATGTCAGTACTTAGCACTTTGGCTCAAATAACAAAACATAAACATGCACATAGACCCAATGTGCTTTCAGGAATTTGTCCTTTGCAATTAATCCATCCACACATATACACTAGTGAATTCACACAATAGGGAACAGTTAGTAAACATGCCCAGAGAGGTGGGCAGCCATATCCACATGGAGTTAAGTTGCTTGCTGCAGGGCACTTTAGTCATGTCTTGCTGGTTCAATTCAGTACATACAGTTGAGACACACATCTGGGGAACGGTACAGAAATATTTCTGCTGCAGTTGTAAATGGAAAATATTTGGGACCACCAGGACTTTTCTAGTGCTGGCTGTCAGGCCAAACTGAGTGATCATGGTAGAACCCATGACAAGAGAAACTTGTCCTGAAAAAAAGAGAAACTTCCAGGAGGACAACCATTTCTGCAGCGCTCCACCAATCAGGCCTGTATGGTAGAGTGGCCAGATGGAAGCCACTCCTTAGTAAAAAGGCACATGATAGCCCATCTGCAGTCTGCTCCAGAGCACTCTGGGCCTTAGACTGGGACAAAGGTTTGTCTTCCAACAGAAAAATGACCATAAGCACACAGCCAAGATAACAAAGAGTGGCTTTGAGTAGCTCCCCATCCTATTTGATAGAGCTTCAGAAGTTCTGCAAAGAAGAATGGGAGAAACTTACCAAAAACAAGTGTGCCAAGCTTGTAGCATCATGCTCAAAAAGATTTGAGACTTACGGTGCTTCAACGAGTATTGAGCAAAGCTATGAATGCTTAAATACATGTTATATTTTTGTTTATATAATATATAACATGTATTTTATTTTTAATACATTTGCAAAGATTTCAAACAAACTTCTCTCACATTGTCATCATGGAGTATTGTGTGTAGAATTTTGAGGAAAAAATTTTGTCAATTTAAGAATAATGCTGTAACTTAACAAAATGTGTGGAAAATGAAGAGTTGTGAATACTGTCCAGGTACTTATGCATGTTTAATTTTTATTAACTACTTTGATAAATAGCCTACCAATGTACTTAAGTAGTTATAACTACAATAGATAGCTAACTACAATTGATTTAGCCAACTAAAAAAGAATGTCAACTGCTAGCTATTAATAATTACTTGTAATTTACTGACAAGTAACATACAGTGAGGTACGCTAAACCTAATCAATTATTGTGTACATTTATCTTTAACTACTGTAATTAAAAATATTTTCTAAAATAATGTTAGAACAATTGAAAATGCTTAGATGTGTGTTGGGAGCTGTGTTGTGCTGAGCTGTGCTGAGCTGTGAAATGGAATGGAATATACTCGGAATAGAAAATGATTACTGAATCATTTATTGCAAAGATATATCATAGAAACACTCAGCCATACATGAAGTAACATAAATACAGGTCATTTCTGATCCATGTTGCGCTTCAGAGAAAGAAAGGAGAAAGTAAAAAAAAAACAAGAAAACTAAACTATTGAGGCATACATTGAATACTGAATGATTAATTTAATGCAAAGATATAGAAAATGAAAATTTTTGACCCATGTTGTGCATCAAAGGGTTAAGCTATGCATCATACACTATATTTGTCCAATCAAATATCCCCTTCTATCTAATTATTCTGGGTATGAGGGGGCAATTATGTCAATTTTATTTTCCTTTTAGGCAATGTAAATGGGGTGACTGAGTGGCTGTATATTGCTGATGTTTCCCACAAGAGTGTTTTTGAATTCGTTCAGAAGCAATGAAACGTGATGGTTGTGTGTCTGAAAAAGGGGCACGGTGAGGAACAGTGGGCGGTTTATACCCGGATCATAAAACAGCGCAACTGAACTCGTAAACCATCCACGCGTGTTTGGTTATGATGGATAGCATTCATCCTTCTGGGCTCTAAAGCTCTTTTGTCCTGTGATGTCACTGCATTCCCACTGCTGGGGGGTCCGGGCTTGGTGTTGACTTGGGATGGGCTCCAGGTCACTCTTCAGCCCTCCCTCTTTGTTTTCTTTGGCAAGGTTATGAAGCTCCATGAGGACTGGTGATCTCAGAGGCGGCAGAGTGGATTCCCACCAGAACTCCCAGCAGCCATAATCCAGGAGAAACCAAATCCATTTTGCAAACATTTAGGAGGTCCACACTTGGATCCATGCATGTTCATATTTGGTGAGAAGATGCTCACAGTCGGCCCCTCCAGGAGTATGAGACGTTGAGATTCAACCAATCCTCATGTCAAGCCTTTGGAATTCTGTCCAGTCAGCACATTACTTCCACACTAAACATGTAATTATTAATCATTAATAATTTATGTATAATGCTAAGTACAGACACAAATATGGAGGAAACCTGGCCATATGTTCATTTTGTCTGCAATTGTGCACATTCTCCTAACACTTGGACAGATTTTGGACAGAATGGAGCAGTTTACCACTGGCCGTGTAGCCAATTGATCCAGTGAAACACAACCAGTGCCATACACACATGTTTACGCCACTGTTTAAATAACTGCCTCATATACCTTTTTTAGTAGTAAGTACAATATCACAAGTTCCTCCTGTTTCTTTCTGTTGATGTCAGACATGTTTGACTCTGAACTACCTTCTAGTGGATGTATTGCTAACCTCCATGCCAGTGTAAAGGATGCTTAGAAGTATGTGGGCAGTGACAGAATGTTTGAAATAGACACTTCATTTTCATACGTAAAGAGAGTGAAGACAAATCTTTCAAACATTTGCACATTTAAATCTTAGAATCTTTTTGATTGGTTTATCTGTGTGTCCATATGTGTATGTTTAACACATAATGATGACTTTCTAAAATGCTAAGCTAACTAAACAACTGAACGATTCGGCTTACTAGGCTTAATTTAAAATTACTTAAATATGTAATTGTGTCATATTTCACATGAAATTAATTCTGTGAGGCTAACAGGTAATGAAGATGTATACCCCACACAACTGCACTGGAGCCGTGAGGTTAACATAGTGGCGGCTGGTCCAAATATCAGCCACTTCTGGTTCAGTTTCTCCCTATATCTTTATTAATTTATTGAAGAAAATTCCAAGGAGTTCCCAAGCAATTCCAAAATCAATTGGCTAAGGAAATGAGGGAAATAGGTGTTACTCACAAGTGGCTGAAATTGAGGAACATTTTGGACGAGCCGATGACAGGTGCACACAAAAGGCTGTGGAATCCTAGTGGGCTTCACAGTGAAAGACTGACAAGCATTAGGATGTATGAAATGAATTTTCATGAATGTGTGTGGTGTGTGTGTGTGTGTGTGTGTGTGAGAGAGAGAGAGAGAGAGAGAGAGAGAGAGAGAGGTCCTTCAGTTATGACACATAAAACAGTGTCTGTGCTCAGTCATTAAATACACAGCAGGGAACAGCTGCAAGTGACACATTGTCACTGAAACATCAGCAGACAGGAAAGCTCGGCTGAATGGTGAACCTGCTGAGGGCAGTACAGTACTAATGATGACAGTGACAGTGGCCCATCTTTTTGGCTGGGATTTCCTCTCCTACACCATGTGTCCTTCTGTCTCCTGTCTGTCCTCCCCAGATGGACTGCTGTAGTATCTCCTGCTTGTGTCAAAACCAGCCGCTGACTACTGGAACCTCAGTGGAACAAAACTGAAACACCAGTGTAAAACCAGTGAAAGAGATGATGGGCAAAAATGTGTTTTTAGAGTTTAACATCTAACTGCTGTTTAATGGTCTCGCAATAGCACTGCTGGTATTACTGTCTGTTTTTTGATATTCTCTTCATTGTTGTAAATTCAAAATAACACTAACATGGGACATATAAATGAAGTTTGAGTCACAAAAATCAGACAAAATATTAAGTTTGTTTAAATTTAATTGCAGGTTTTAATAATCCTGAATCATCTATCTGTATCTGGTACCTCACGCATGCTTGTCTATCTAATCACTTGACAGTTTTATGGAAGGCAACACCTCTCTCTGCTTTTAAGATTTGTAGTGGAACACAATGGGAGCTGTACAAATGGGAATTCAAGCAAACTGTGGAGGTCTGTGAGATCTCTGAGAAAACCGCTGATGAAACAGGCCAAGCAAAATATGTCTTCCAAGAAACTGCATTAACATTTAGATGAGTCATAATGGTGGGGCACTGTTTGTTATTTGTTGTTCTAAAATTATTTTATAATCTTATACAAAAATGATATGCAATTTTATAAAATTGTTTTATGAGATTTAAGTTCAGCATAAATTTAAAATATTTAAATACAAGTTTAAAAGTTTATAAAATATACATTTCATTACTTATATAAGATTCATCTTAAAATGGTGTGCATGCGTGTTCAGAAAGCAAACATGCTTAGAAGGCACTCAAATCCTTAATTTCCTTATTTTGTAAATAAATGGAATAACATATCATGACTAAATGTGACTAAAACATGACTAAAAATATCCAATATGTGTTTACTTAGATATAGGTGTGCTTTGTAGGTGCTTGTATTATAATTATAATGGTATATTTCTAACAATGCCACATAATTAGACAGTAATAGTCCAACTGTAATGCTTAAGATCCTATTTGTTTAAACCCAGCAAACGTAAACGTTCATATTTATCATGTCTGTTAGAAGAACCACAGCAGAGAGTTTATTCAGCTCCCAACAGTGTGTGTGTGTGTGTGTGTGTGTGTGTGTGTGTGTGTGTGTGTGTGTGTGTGCACATGTACATGTGTGATCTCCCCTGATAAATTTCAACTGGCCAAAGGCTGTCTGTAAACCACTTCCTGAAAAACATGTTTTATATCAAAATATTATTTCATACACAGTTATTTCACTGATTTGTATCAGGGAAAATGCATTTTTACCCAAAAATTGTGTTATTCTTTGTTCTTTGGCAGAAACACGTCCTCTTCAATGGGTTGCTGTAGTTTTAACCCCTCACCATCTGACCAACCCGCCAATTTGTTAAACACAGAGGATTCAGTTCGATTTCTATTCAGATGCTGAAACAACTATGGTCACTTACATTCATGGTTTCTGTATAATAAAATATTCCTAAAATGTACATGAAAGTGTCAGTAACAACAAAATGTAATGTGCTCTCCCATGTGAATCAGCGCAAACTGCCCTTTAAATATCTAAATCAAACAGGTTCCCAAGGCCCTCTAGAGTCCCTTTGCTGATATTTAGTTCTGTCAGTGAACACCAAGAACAGATCCGTTCCTCTTACATCTTGATATGTTCCCACAACTGTTATCCCAAATGTAGTCGATCAGACAAGACATATTTGGAGCTTCTTTAACTTCAGCACTGGACCCACAAGGCAAATGTAGCTAACATGTAATGGCAGATTATACCCCACCAAAGAGCATGATGCCAATGACATGCCTACCTCACATACCACAGTAAAGCTTAACCTTTAGATCCCTAGGCCAATTTTGTGGAATGTTTTTGTAGTTCAACATACTTTTATTCACCATAAAATTAGAAAGGTATTTATAGGAGACAGTCACACATGCCAGATACTGTTATTTTCAGGAGGTCCTATGCTTCTGAAATTTGACAAATTTGAGATGTAAATACCAGACTATAAGCACTACTCTTTCTCCATGCTTTAAACCATGCGGCTTATAATGAGGTGTGGCTTTTTCTTCACCTGCCAGGGGGCGCTTTAGCAGAAAGTGAAAAAGGTGGGAAGTCAGAGTTGGAAATCACAGAAGAAGACGTTTGTTTTCAGTTAGCACATGCAAGCAGCCACCACCACAGATAATTTACCGGTGAATATACTATCACCAATGGGTTCCTGAAAGGCTGGACTGCTGTGTGAAGAGGGCACCACAGCTTCAGAGCCAGCTTCACCCCAGGATGAGAGGGACACGGAGAGCAACACTGACATCGACACAGAGAAAGTACTGGTATGTGACGAAGCTCTTCTTAGGCTGTTCATTTCCGACACTGAAGAAGATGACTTCAGTGGTTTCAGTGCGCAGGAGGACGACGAATAAACCAATCAATACCTTTTCTGTTTTGTTTGATCAGCACTTTTACTTTTATGCTACAGGCACCGTTCGGAAACGAATCACTCCATTTATGTTGTTATGTCTTCAGTATCAGCGGCTTTTAGCCTGGTGTGGCTTATATATATTATTTTCCAGGTTTTGTTTTTAAAACTTTGCGTTTGCGGCTTAAATTCAGGTGCATTCTATAGTCTGGAAAATACGGTATTTAGAGAATATTTTGATAAATAATTGCACCTACAATTTTTGCATTTGGTTTTGCTTAGAAAGATTTTTGTAATACTTAAATTGACAAGGATAGTAATAATGAAGTCCTTCGAAATTACTTATCCCACTGTCTGGGTAAGTGAAGTCATTAATCCTCATCCCCTCTCACTGCCTGCAGTGGAAATTAGTGAATTTTAGCAATTTTCTCAGTTGGATGACTCATTGATAATTCATCTAACAATGAGGAGACCACAGTTAGGGTAAGTATTGTAGTTTTGTTCATATCATGTCTGTAGGTTTCTGTAGGAGGACAAGCTTGAAAAGTGTAATATTAAAGTTCTATCCAATTAAATATACAAAGCAAAATGTAAGATGTACAAAGGAAATTGTAATACAAAGTGCAATAAACAGTAAAAATGGAAAGTGTGATATGAAAAATGCAAAATGAATGTAAAACAGAAGACATACTATGAAAAGTATAAAATGAAATGTCAGAAAAATGTTAAATAAAAAAATAATAATTAAAAGTGGGAAACAGAAAACTGCAAAATATAAATTGTAAACACAGTTCACAGTGTGGTCAATATATAGCCTGACACATCACCATAAAACACAGTAAAAATGGCTTATAAACAAGCGCAAAAGCCCGTCTAATCCATAAAATCCACTGATACATATGTGTGCAGACCTTATAAATGATGTGGAAAGTTCCTTGTAGTGCTTTGTCCTTCACTTTAACTCATGAAGTCCCTGAAGATTGTCAAAAAAACAGCAGTTTGTGAATGTATGAACATACACACACACACAGACACACACACACACACACAGACACACACACACACGCACACACAGACACACACACACACACACACACGCGCGCACAAAGATCTGGTGGATCTGTGACTGTAGTGCCAGAGAACTTCACCACCTCAGCACAAACTTAATGTTAGAAACTCTCCAAGCAGAACCGGTGCAGCAAAGCAGCTACACACATCAAATCAGCACACAGTGGAGACCCCAGGAAAAACACACCCTGTG
Source organism: Acestrorhynchus altus (assembly GCA_034509495.1). Taxonomy (NCBI): domain Eukaryota; kingdom Metazoa; phylum Chordata; class Actinopteri; order Characiformes; family Acestrorhynchidae; genus Acestrorhynchus; species Acestrorhynchus altus. Next base: position 13,801,075 of record CM067514.1, on the reverse strand, counting down.
ATTTCAGTACCACAAATTGAGAGGACACGTTTACCACACCAGGCTCTGAAGGCTGATGGAGGGAGCTAAAATTTATGGCATAGGTTCACACACAGATATACAATACTAGTAGTTTGTAAATGTAATGTATATTGGCTCGAGATGAACTGACATATAAACTGACTGAACCACAAACATTCCACTGATATATGGAGCAGTGGCCACACCATGGTTGCCCTGCATCCATTTCCAGGGTTACACTACAGACATTTCCAAGGTTACACTACATCGACTTCCATGGTTAAACTGACCAATTCCAAAGGCACTTCAACCATTTCAGTTGTTACACTGCACATATTTGCATGGTTATCCTCCACCTAATTCCAGGGGTGTATTACATCCATTTCCATGGTTGCACTACACCTTTTCCCATGGTTAAACTGACCCTTTCCAATGGTTACACTCCATCCATTCCCATAGTTACCCTACACCCCATTTCCATACTTACACTGCAACCATTCTAGGTTTAAATTAGACCTATTGCTTTTCTTTGGCTACACTACATGCATTTCCAGGGTTACACTTCACCCATACCCATACTTTCTTGGTTATAGTTCACCCATTTCTATGGTTAGTCTACACCCATTTCCATGTTTACAAAACATTTACTTCCATGGTTAGATTTAAGGCTGAACAATATGACTAAAAAACTCAATAGTCTTATGAAACTTTTCACACCCAAAATAGCATTACTATATTTAAATAGTAAATATCTAACTGTGTATCTGTGTATAAATATTTATTTACCATATTAATTAACATTATATAGTTGCACACTTTGTGGTGTGTAAATTCATCAAGCTGCTCCTTTAATTGCAATGGTTCTACGAGCCCTGATTAACAAATTAACTCTGATCATTGTCATCTTTCTGGAAACCATTTCCACATAATAATAATAATAATAATAATAATAATAATAATAATAATAATAATAATAATAATAATAATAATAATAATAATAATAATAATAACTCATCAATGGTAACCTGTGTAGCAGGTGTCCAGCCCTAGCTTCACTTCACCTTTTCCATTGTTACACTAGGCTTAAGTTCACCACCAGATCAAAGTTACAGCCTTGGTCTCAAACATCATATGCCATTCAAATTAGCATGTCTGTAGGTGTGTATGAAGTACCCCATAGATGCTGTATAAGGGACTACCACACCAACACACAACTTGTCCCATTCCTTTTGCTTCTCCAAACACAGTTTTACTGGGATTTTAGCTTCACTGATCTCCCACTTATTCATAAAGAGAGTTTTGTATCCAACAAAGTGTGTGTGTCCTGCTGGCTGTTTCCTTCCCTGTGACGACTTTGCATAGAGCGGACGGAAGGACATTACTGGAGCTTAACGAGCAGGAAGAAATCAGAGACAATCAGACCTGAATGCTGAGGTCATCTCTGACATCTCTCCAAATAAAACAGCCTGACCAATCCATAGCTCATCATCCATGGTACTCCCCCACTTTACCTCTCCTCTGCCTGGGCAGCCAAGTAATCCCCACTGGAAGGGTGTATGTTGGTCTTTGTGTATGTGTAGGGAGGAAGAGGCTGACAGTTCAGTCTGAAAACTCTTGTCCTAAAAAAAAAAACAAAAAAAACAGCTGTACTTTGAATCAAGAGAGAATGGATCCTATGCAAGCACATACACACCATGTCATTGATGTGGAGGTTGCTTTTTCCACAGCGTTTCATGAAATTTCAGCCTAAAAAAAAGATGCAGACAAAAATGATTGAAGGACATGTGGGGCCTCCTACATGGTGATGCAACAGCCATCCCCAGAGAGCCGGAGTTAAAACTGGTATAACTAGCTCACAGTTTCTGTGGGCATGGAACAGGCTCCATAATGGTCCGAGAACCTAATTAAAACCATTCAACACATTTCCAAAATAGGTTCTGGAATCTGAAAAATATGTTCGCAGGATCATCCGCCCAGGATCTCAAAATTTAACTCACTCAGACTCAAACTCACTTACAAACATAACTCACATGCATAATCCAGATATTTCAGACGGGACTAACACCTGCATCACAGAGACTCAAGACATGACTCAGACTTATAACCTAGAAACTCCAGCCACAACTCACACTCATGTGCCCAGAGAACCAGACTCAGACTCAGAAAACTAGACTCAGACTCACACCTCGGGGATTGAGACTTGACTTGAACTTTCACCCAGAGAATCAAGACTATACTCAATTTTGCAATTTAGAGATTCAAGACCTAGACATACATTTGTTCCCCAGAGACTCAAGGCTTGCAGCGCCGAGGCTCAAGATTTTATTCAGACTTGTACCCCAGAGACTCAATCCTGACTTCAGACCCACACTTGTAACCATAAACCTAAACCTTGTCTAGGACTTGCATAAAGCACCTTGTGATAATCTCAACAACAGTCTCAAACAAAAGAGAAAGATATCATAAATATGGACTCTAATTGACTGTCGTACATTGTTATTCTTACTGCTTGTTATAGAGGCATCCACACTACAAGCGTTATCCCAGAGAATAATCTGTAATGGGAAAATCATGAATTGCTTGTGCTATACAAATCGTCAAGACAGAAAATGTTGGGTTGCTGGGATGTTGCATAAGGCCTCCAGATGTTCAGCAACTGGTTTAAAGTGCTTCATATGTAAATAAAATAAAATAAAATCATGTTTATTGTCACATCACATTACACAGGTGTAATGGTGAGTGAAAAACTTTTTGTGCAAGACCATCACAGTAGTAGAAAAAGATATACAAAGAAAAGAAAGTGTAATAATAATTGAAAGAAAAAAGAAAAATCAGAATCAAAAGAGAAAAGGCAAACTGCAAAGAGGAAGTGAAGACCTTTCACCAGAGGACAAGACTGAATTAAGGTTTTGTGTGTTACTCCCAAACAACCACTTACTGCTCTGACATCACAGGAATTGATGACGCACTGTATGTGTATGTATGTGTGAAAGAAAGAGAAAGACCATCAGATATGTCCTACATGTGTTTTCAGCACCGCAACATGGAGGGAGGCTGTAATTTAGCCACCGCGGAGATCAGCACTGGATGAAAATCCTCTCATCTGGCAGCTATTAAATCATTGTGCTTGCTTTGATTACAGACGGCAGCAGCAGTGTGCAGACGGCCAAAGCAGCAGCAGCGCAGAGACGGCCGATTAGGATGTGCACAGCATGGAAAACTAGAAATCTAAAAACATACAAAACTTTATCATTTCTTAACTCTAAATAAATAAATAAATGGATAGATAAATAACAAAAGTGCACAAAACTGTTTTAAAAAATTATTTCATATAATCTTCCAAACTACAGAAAACTCCACATCCCATAAAACATTATCTCTAAATCTACAAAACTCCACAACTCCAAGGGCTGGTTTTCCAGAGAAGCATTAAGCCTATTTAATTTTTGGCCTCTTTATGCCACTGAAACTAAATTAAACAGAACTGAACATGACTTTCACTCCTCAATCCTGCATTCAGTCAGTCAGTCATTATCTTATGTACCTTATCCTGATTAGTAATACATGACTTAGCTAACTGGTGTGTCAAATTATCACTAAATATGAAACAATGTGAAATTAACAATGTAACTGTAAAGGTAAATATCTAAAACTAATCCTATACTAAATACTAAATATATATAGTACATATGCTTTTTTAAAAGTTTAGAAAAGGTAGCAAAAATGTAAAAACATGATGTATATAAAACATCAATATGTTTTGTATAGTTTATTATACATAGTGTTATTGCCTAAAAAAAAAATAGCAAAGTTTCTGGGACATTAATGTTTCTGAATCCAATTAATGAAATTGTGAGCCTTTTGATTTGAAAAGCTGTGAGTCTGACTTGTGAACCACTTTGCAAATTTGCTGAACTCATTTTAGCAAGTAGTTGTTGGTGTGCATGTTTAACCAATCATGAGATCTGCCATCTGGATTGAGGGATTTGAGAATTATGAACATCCTTTAGAATTATGCGGAATTGCTTTCCAAATGTATTGCACCATTTTATTTATTTTTCTAAACCCAAACCCTTGTTCAATATGCTGTTTAAAATGTCAAAGAAATTCTAACATTATATTGACATCATATTCATGACTAAAATCTTATATTATTTATAATGCTGAAAGCTGTTTGTGATTAGTTCAAGGTACATCAGGAAAAAACATAATTTATTCATGAAACTATAAGTTACAATGATTTATTCATGAAATATATTTTTGAATTGCTGGTGATGATTTAGTTACCTCTGTGATGGACTAGCACAATATCCAGGGGGTAATTCTACCTTGCACCCAATTATTCCAAGTATGCTCTGGATCCACTATCACCCTATTCAGGTTTATATACAGAGCATCTGGAAAGAATTCAAATGATGACAAAGGGAGAAATGTTTTTTGAAATCTTATCACAAACGTATCAAATTTTATCATGTTTATTAAAAATAAAACACAAAAATATAACATGTACCTAAGTGTTCACAGCCTTTGCTCAATACTTAGTTAAAGCACCTTTAGCAGCAATTACAGCCTTATGTCCTTTTGAGTATGATTCTACAAGCTTGGCACACCAGTGTTTGGGAAGTTTCTTTGCAGAACCATTCAAGCTCCATCAGATTGGATGGGGAGCATCAGTGCACAGATATTTTTAGATATCTCCAGAGATGTTCAATCGAGTTCAAGTCTGGGTTCTGGCTGGGCCACTCAAGGACATTCACAGAGTTGTCCCAAAGCCACTGCTTTGCTATCTTGGCTGTGTGGTTAGGGTCGTTGACCATTGTCAGTGTAAACTTCAGTGCAGCAGAATGTTTTTCGAACCCTTCCCCAGATCTTGATACAATCCTGTCTCAGAGGTCTACAAACAATTCCGTACACTTCATGGCTTGGTTTGTGCTCTGACATGCACTGTCTACTATGGGACCTTATATAAACAGGTATTTGTCTTTCCAAATCATGTCCAATCAAAGTTGTAGAAACAGGATGATCAGTTGAAACAAGATGCACCTGAGTTCAATTTTGAGTGTCATGGCAAAGACTGTATGTTATATTTTTGTGTTATATTTTTAATAAATATGAGGTATTGTGTGTAATTTTGAGGAACAAATGAATTGAATCCATTTTGGAATAAGGCATTACATTACACGTGAAGGGCTGTGAATACTTTCTGTATGCAGTGTATAACATTTTCTTTTTTCAAAATATTCAAGTTATTTGTTGCCACAAACCACTACAATTCAGTCACATTTTGACATCACAAAAAGACAAGGTCCCTCAAGGTCTTCTCAACTGACCTTAGCCCACTGGGGTACACAAATTAATATCAACAGAACATAACATTTGAATGTTAGATATTTATATCTTGTTTGTTTTAGGCTTTAATGGTGTTAAGTAACCAGCATGGCCAGACTGAAGAGATCATTTCACACACTTCATGAAAGTCACAGAGTACAGGAGAGATAGAGGCATTACAATATACAAATTCACTTGGGTGATCATGTGATTCATCTTCAAAGTCCTCCTACAATCATAAGCACATGCAGGACTCGGCTGGACTTTTCCTGTGGGCAACATTTTTCTGCTAGTTTTTAAATGCTTGATGGGTGATTATTTTCAAACCTGGATGAATTGAATCAAGAATGAAAGAGGAGGATACAATTAAGCAACTGAAACTAGAACTCTGAGAATATGAACCATATGAGCTAATGCGATTCACTTAATGTGTTTAAGAGCACTGAACGGATCTGTATCAGAGAGAGAGAGAGAGAGAGAGAGAGAGAGAGAGAGAGAGAGAGAGAGTAATAAGGATGATGGAATGGAATAGTGTGTATCTGAGTGTGTGTCTTGCATTGTCGCTGGTAGGACAGATGTTTACGCTCGTGCCAGCCTTGTAATCCTTCCAGCTGTCCTACTTGAATCACCATGGTGATTCTGGCCCTTCATATGCTCCCTGATTAACACATGCTGATCCTGTGATGCTAAGAAAAAACTATGAGTTTATATTTTACCCTCTGCCATCAAGTAAACTGTCCCTCAACTGTACTGAAACCTCATACTGTGTCAAGCAATGGTAAGCAGACTTGCTATATTAGC